>JARHVA010000018.1:3790000-4265000 GCA_037957365.1 Torreya grandis
GCTGCTGATTTGGTTTTTGATAGATTGCCAAGGACAATGGATGGTTTTCTCTCAAGGAGAGGAAGAAGAATCCCAAACTTCAGGGAAATCTTCAATCTCTTGAGAATCAACACATTATGATTGGCCCCTGATGGAGGGAGGCCATTTTCTGTTCATCTATTTTCTGCTATGTTGCAGGGATACGCCCCCAGGCCCGACACCTCCTGTTCGGAGACGCCTCCGGCATGGGGACGTCCCGGGTACTCCCGGAGGTGCCTGTCGGCATGCCGAAAACGTCCGACACGCCGACGGGCGCCTCCTGGACGCCTCCGGGAGTACCCGGGACGTTTCCGGCGAGTACCCGAGGGATTTCGGCAGAAAAATGGCGAATTTTTTAAAAAAAAAACCTCAGAAAATCCTTAAAAAAAAAAACCCTAAAAACTAAGCAACCCTAAATGTAAATCCAGTCCGAACCCAACCGTATAGAAATAAATTAAACATTTAAACTTATACTTTAAGTTATTATTTATTTATATACTTTCAGGATGTTTGACAGGGGTTTCGGACTGCTAGGAGCTATAATGCAAATTCTAGGTTTTGGAGGATCCTGTCATATTTCAGAGTTAGATTCCACGGTTTCAGGGTTTCAAGATTTCAAGGAGACATCATAGGAGGTATGAAAGCTGCATGAAGGGATGTATGCGTGATAGAATAGTATGAGAATATCTCTGGCAAAGTGCCACAAGCCGATCCCACCCCATTCCCTGTGCACCCCTTAAGGCATGCACTCGTGAGATTCAATGCACCGATGAGCCCTTGTGAGAGAGTCAATGAATGATAAAGTTGAAAAATAATGGGAGTGGCATTCATGATTTTGTGGACAATTGAGATGATTTATTCTAGATTTGAATGTACATCTTGTCTTTGAAGTAATGAATGAATGAATATTATATATTTTTAAGTGTTTTATCATTTATAGATAAATATTTTCACACTATGTAGTTTCAAGTGTTTTACTAAAAAAATGAGTAATATACACAGAATGTACCCACGACGTATCCAAATCAAGGTTTTTGAAAAATGACGTACCCGCATACACGAGACGTCCCCGTATCCGTACCCGTACCCGTACCCGTACCCAAACAACATAGGTTTTTTGTGGGTTCGCGTTGATGTTTGGCTGATGGCTAGTGGTTATGCTGCGATCTGGGTATTGTTTGGTTGAAGGTTGTATTCGTTGCTTTTCGGTAGCTGCAGCCTTGTTTACTCTCGAGTTTTCGTTGATATTTGGTTTCGATTCTGGTGTTTGTCATTCAACTTTGCAACAGGGTGCAAGCTCCCGTCAAAACTCTCATTTTTACCGATCAATTAAAAAAAAACAAAGTTATTGAAATCAATGATTCTCATAATACATATCAATTGTTTAAATGAGAATGTGGAGATATTTGAAGGTCTTGTGATGTTTTCTAACTTCAGGGATTGCTGTAAATGATAAACTGGTTGATCCAAGTGTTATATATCTATTATTGTTTTCTGCAATGCTAATCCCTATAATTTATTTATATTTAAAGCTCAATCCACTTTTAGTGGCATTTGTTTTCAATTGCTTCTTGTAAAATGTGGAATGGGCACACACTTGCATATCAAGACTAATAGAAGGTTACCATACACCTACTCTTCTAGAACGAATCAAGTCTTCAAACTCGAGCATTATAGATGATATTCTATTTTACTTATTATATAATTTATTTTTATTTTCCTACTATAATCTAGTCATCATTGTTATTTCAAAATCAGATCAATTAACTTGTAAATGTAAGAGCATGGTAGAAAGCATTATTAAAAGAATACATATTATAATTATATATATTAAATTAAATATTTATCTTTCATTTTGCGTAATAGATAATTTTGGGTGCACAATTTGTCAATTGCTAACTATTACCATTTTTAAGCTCCTCAGTGTAGTTTTTCACAATTGATTTGTTTTCTCCATAATGCATAATCTGAGGATTTCAACTCGTAGATATTAAAGTCCATCGGACTAATGTCATCAAATTATCACTAAATTTGTTGAAAGGAACAAAGGTGAAGGATTTGCTGAAAGGAACAAAATTTAAATCCTTGACTAGGGGGGAAAGAAGCTGAGTAGGGAGAAGCAAAAGGGGAATTGGAAGATCCACCAGGGAAGTGCATCAGAAAGACCCCTGGGAAGAAGAATGTAAACAGGGACCCACATGACTCTGCACATGGGATCAAAAATGATATGTTCTAAAAGGGCATGCCCATTCAGGGATGTACATGGGTGGGCATAGTGTTTGGAAAAAGACTAGCATATCAAGAGAACCCAGAGTATCAATTGGATCCTTATATTGAAGAGAATGAAGTGTGTTTGGATATTCTAGACTTCTACGTCGAAACAACCAACTCAAATATGGAGAATTCTTTGCTGGCCAGATTTAATGGTTTTAGACCCAATATATATGTTTTTAGAGAGTGAGCCAACCGAAAGTGGAAGCCAAAGGGCTAGCTAGATGTGGTGGCCATGGCAAAAAGCTTATTTCTCATCTTTTTTTCCAACTCAAAAGACTACATCAAGACCCTGATTGAAGGTCCATGGTTCATGATTAGGGCATATCTGTTTATACAAAAGTGGAGATTGGGATTCAACCTAAATAATGACTCCATGGATGAGTTCCCGATGTGGATATAACTCCCAAGGCTTCCCCTAGACGTTTGGGAGGATGAAATTATCATTGGAATAGCCAAAGTTGTTGGCCAACGAATGACTCTAGACCCAGTAACAAAATCTAAGAGGAGGCTAGTAGCAACAAGATTCAATGTTTACATCCAAAAGTACAAACCTTTCCCACATTCAGTCTTGTTGAAGTTAAAAGACAGATCCTAGAGGTAGTAATTTGAGTATTAAAGAGACTAAAAATTGCAAGAAATGTAATGGTCTAGGGCATGACTTAAGTGCATGATCAAGCAACAAATGAACTAAGCAAGTCGAGAGATAAGAATGGAGTAAAAAAAGACGACCTAAAACCAACAAAAAAGTCAAAAGGGGTTACAACTGTTAACCAACCAATTAAAGACAAGAAAGGAGCTCAAACTTGCTCAAAGGTGATTTATAGCAACCCTCTCCCTGCTGAGAAGATTCAATTCAAGGACCCAAGGCATCTGTAGAACTTAGGAAGAGAAATCGAGGTTCATAAGCAGTCTTGGGGTAAAAAATGTTGAAGACTTGTTCTTAATAAAAGAGGTAGCTGTGCTACTTGGATGAATATGTGTTACTTTTTTTCTAAGATTTCATATGTTTATTATGTAGGTATTTTGGATTTTGGACCCTTTCCAAGTAATTTAATATAAGAACCTAGCTAGAAGGGTAGAAGAAGTGAAAGGGGAACTAGTAGGGGAATATGACAAGAAGGAACCCCTCCCAACTTTGGTATTACAAGCAATCTTTGGAGGAAAGAAAGGATTGGGGGAAAAAAATGAAGTTTGCTTTTTTTATTTTTTAAATTTCTAGTTGTAAGAGTGAAGTAAGCACATCCGAACCCAACGAGTGGTTAAGGGAAGGGAAACTTCAGAAGTCTCAGTAACACCAAAGCCAAGGAAGTCCAAGAGAGATCCTTCCAAGGAAAATACGGGTCCAATCTCAGAGCTAGGCGACTTGGTTAAGAAATGAAGCCTTGCTCCAAAAAGAGGCAAGTAGGAAATTTCTTAGACACAGAAGCATGACAATGCTCAACAATCTAGAACAAAGAATTGTAATTGTTATCCCTTGAAGATGGCCATTGGATTTAGGTACAAAAACTTATGAATGGAAAGAAAAAAGTAGATAAAAAATGAAGATTGTCTCATGGAATGTTATGGGGCTTAACAACCCCAATAAGTAGAGACTAGTTAGGAATTTAAGGAAAAATCACAATCCTAATATCATCTTATAAGAATCTAAATTGTTAGAAATTAGTCTAAAGCAAGCTAAAAAGAGATTTTGGAAAAGCTCTAATTGCATTGGTCCCAGTGCCAATGGAACTTCAGGGGGACTTTATGGAATCCCCAAGATGTGGAGGGGGATATTTTGCTTAAAAACAACGATCACATTGCCATTCTATTCAGTGATAAAGGATACATCAGAATGGATTGTCTCATATCTATGATCCCAATTCCAAGATGGTTTGAATTTTTTTGGAAGGACCTAGGGAATTTTCAAAAGACTTGTGAGGCTTGGAATTGGATATTAGCTAAAGACTTCAACACTCCCCTTTCTCTGATGGAAAAAAGGGCGGGTCTCAAGACTATACAGATAACATGGCAGAGTTTAATGACTTCATTTCAGAAGTTGGCCTTGATGTGGATCTATATGGAGCTAACTACACTTGGTCGAATAGAAGACTTGGCGAGAACCACGTTCAAGTGAGAGTATTGAGTAGTCAGGTGGTTGTTGAGTACTTAGGTTGTCATTGATATTGAGGTCCCATTCCACTTCTCAGTTGCACCCTGACTACCCTTTCCAACATTGGGTATGATCATAACCCCCTTGTATTCATTGGGTCTAGAGAGGCCAAAGGGAGAAATGAAAATATGGACTCATCACCTGGACCTTTTAGATTCCATCAAGGTATGGTGGAAAGTAGATCTTCAGGGGTCAGCGATATTCATTCTAGCTCGCAAGCTCAAGCACATTAAAAAGAAACTCAAACCCTCGAACAAAGAAGTGTTCATGAGTATTTTGTGCAGAAAAGAAGAATTGAGGAAGATTTACAGAGGCTTGAGGAGAAAATTCAAAATATTGGGATGAATCAAGGTTCTTTGGCAAAAGAAAAGGACTTCTAAGCAACGCCCATAACTTAGAAGCCAAGGAGGAAACCTTCTAGATGCAGAAATCCACAAGCATTTGACTAAAAAGGGTGACATAAACACAAAGTTCTTTCATCACTCAACTATCATAAATCAAAATGCAATCATGCTCAAAGAGATTGTAAAAGAGAATGGAACAGTCTACAAGGAAGAAGATGTAGTGAAAGATGAGGCCATCTCTTTCTTTAAGAACCTTATTTCTAAAAGAAATAACCCTAATAGGGGGAAGGAAGAATCCCTCCTTGAGTTGTTCTCAGTATCATCAACCGGGCGCAAAATAATGATTTGCTCAAACCACCTACCCTTGAGGAAGTTAAGTTCACAACGTTCACGATGGAAAGGGAAAAATTGTATGCACTGAATGGGTTCCCCCCAATATTCTTTCAACACTTTGGGGAGGTTATCTAGATAGAAGTTGTGGCTGCAATAGATAAATTTTTCATATTTAAAACCATTCTTAAAGAGCCGAACAACACCTTTTTGGTCTTGCTTCCAAAGAAAAAAGGCACTGATCATCTAAAAGATTTTAGACTAATAAGTTTGTGCAACACTTTTTGTATGATTGTATTTTTGAGCTATGCATCTAAACTACTAAAAATAACAATTTTAACCCAAAACCACATTAACATCAAAGAGAGAAATATAGGAACAATCAACAATTAAAAATGAATTTTGACCATCACCTTGTCCCTTATGGCTTCCCTCTAAGATTTCCAAATCGATTTTCCAACGCTATTTGACTTGTTTGTGGATTACTTGATAATGGCTTCAAGATGGATGTAATGACTTCTTTGAATGCTAGAGAGGGTGCAAGAGAGTATGAGTACTTATGATAGAATTGAGCGAATTCAGAGGAGATTACTCTGGTCAGGAAGTAAATTTAGGAATAGGTGGCTTGGGATGAGGTTTGCCATCCCAAGAACAAAGGGGGACTAGGCCTAAGAAGGATCAAAAGCATGAATGTTGCCATGACCACCAAAATGGGACGAGAAGTGATGAAGGACAATTCCTTATGGACCAAAACAGTTAGAGCAAAGTATTTAGAGGGCAAGTCAGAAGATAGTCTGTTAATGGAAATAATACCTAGCCAAGGGTCTGCTTTTTGGAAAGCTTTGACTAAAAACATAGATTTATTATGCAAAGGCAACAAGCGGAGAATTGGGAACATGCCTAAAGTTGAATTCTAGGATGATCCGTGGCTGTACAACTTTCCCCTAAGCTCCAAAGCTTCCTGGATTGTAGCAGGGCAAATGTTCAAAGACACTATAGGGGTTAAGGTCAAAGACTATTGGGAGACCAATGAAGGAGGCCCATCTTGGAAGACCCTTCATCTTGAGTTTGAGGATGAGGCTAGCATCCAAAGCTTGGACTTGCTAAACTAGAAGTTAGAGGATGTTCACATTAGCCATCACCCAAAAGAGGATTCTTTAATTTGGCATTTGGAAGATTTGGGGAGTATACAATCAAGTCAGGGTATTTGCTAGATATGTACTTAGGGGAGGAAGGAGTCTAGTGGAATGAACTGTGGGTGAAGGACCTAACCCCAAGGGTCAAAATTTTCTTTCAGCTGGCAGCTCAAACTAGAGTCTTAACTTTAGACAATCTCATGAAGAGAGCGTTGGCCATTCCAACAAATGTTGGGTATGTGAAAGGGATGATGAGTCTGTCAAGCACCTTCACCTCAATTGCTCATTTGCAACGAAAGTCTTTGATTTCTTCTTTGGGTTGTTCAACCTTTCTTGGGTGAAGCCCAACTCCTTGTTCGATCTAATTCTATAATGGAAACAGTGTTGGAGGCAACCATAACTAAAGTTCCTTTGGCATCTGACCCTCCCTCATATTTTTTGGGTTTTATGGAAGGAGAGGAATGTTAGTCTTTCGGAATAGAAAATCTTTCCTTGGCTTTGTTAGGTTGAGGATTTCTGAGACCGGTAAAGAGATATGGGTTACTTTAGTAAAGTGTAACTTAAATAATAAATAAAAAGCTCACTGTTCGGAGGATGTTGCGTGTATTCTTAGGAACTGGGGTGTTGAGCTACCAAAGGACAATAAAAGCCTCGTTAAGAAATTGGATAAAAGTCAAGTGGAGAAAACCTCTGGTCAACCGGTATAAATTAAACTTTGATGGGGCGACCAAAGGTAACTTAGGGAGAGCGGGAGGGAGTGGTGTCATCAGAGACAAAAAAGGTTGTTTTGTAGCGGCATATGTAGGGCCCATGGGGACCCAGACATATGATGTTGCTGAAGCCAAAGCATTGTTATGGGGTGCCCAAGTGGCCATGGAGCTAAATATTAATAATGTTATTGTTGAGGATGACTCTCTAAACATCATTAACTACCTTAATGAAAGGTTTAAGCCCTGTTGGATGGTCCTGAACGAGATTAGTGATGCAAAGAAACTTATTTCTGAGTTTTCAGAGGTTAACATGAAGCATGTCTATAGGTAAGGAAACAACTATGTGGACTACATGGCTAACCTTGGGGTAGGTGGTCAAAACTTCAAAAAATGGATGAACTTGGAGGACTTGCCTCCGACCTTCTTTAAAAAACTTAACAAGGAAATGAAATTATGAGAAGGGGAGCTTTGCTTCCAAAGTTATGAAGGGAAACACTATGGTTAATGTCTTAAATGCATGCACCATGAGCAACGATGACACTTTTAATTATAATTTGACATAGGATATTAGTTCAAAGATAAGGAGGACGAAAGGCAAACCCTAAAGTTTGATATTGTCATTTCACTTGCTCAAGAGTTCAAGTGGCTCTTTGAAAGCATTGATTTCTTGGCTAACAAGTTCAACAGGACTGAGGACTCGAGGAATGCCAACAAGCTCGTTGCCAAGGATATAGGAGGTGACAAACACTGCAATGAGCCAATTTTCTGCATGGAGATTAAAGAAAATGCCTCAATTTGGAGAATTTTGAAAAGAAGAAGCTTGACACCCTATATGGAGTGGATAACAGGGTTTGACCCTAGGCTCTCCAAAGATTTCACCATGGCATGGGACGACATGGTTGTCAAGATGAAGGGAATTGCTATGTCCATCACTAAAGAAGGCATAATGAAGGTGGTGGGTTTGTCTTGAGAGGGGGTGAAAGCTTTCAAAGACAAGCACAAAAAGAACGAGTTCATCAAAATCTTCTTCAAGTCCGACAAGAAGCTCCAAAAAACCAAGGGATTTCTACGTATGGACTTGCCCTACCCTTGGTTGAAGGTCTATCTTCAAATCACGATGTATTTAACTATTGAAGGTAAGCACAAATTACTGCACTCACACCCCTTTCTTCTGTTAAATTATTTCAAGCACAAGAGATTGGCTAGTTTCCCCTATTACGTGCTTAGATCCTTGGAAGCTTTGTTACTGCATACCAAATGAACACTTCTGGCACCATTTTGCACCAAGCCCTCGTTTTTATCCTTATCAAAGCGGGCCAACATAATGTGGATAAATTAATTAGGGCCTCTAGCCTTGAGGTGCAAAGGGATTTTCTTTTTGCAGATGATAATGAGGAAGAAATCGAGAATCCAGACTCACAACCTCGAAAGAAGAGTGTGGAAATGTCTGCAGATTCTTCTAGAGGGTTTGAGGAGACTTTGGCCTAGGCATCCAAAAAGCTTAGTGAAGGTAAAGGTAAGGCATCTCAAAGCAAGAAAAAGGTTTAGCATAAGGAGGTGGAGGAGGTTAGGAACCTCGAGTGTGAGGAGTTTAAGTGGAGACCCTCTTGAAGCTTAAGGATGTTAAGTTTGGCCCTAAGAATCTTTAGAGGGGCTGAGAAAGGATGAGTCCAGGCTCATGAAGGGGAAGGAAGCTCCCCCTACGACCAAAACTATCTTGAAAGTTAAGGAAGACTTTAAGTAGAAAGAAAGGGACACTGTTGCTTCTAGTTCTGACAATAAGATGGGGTTGTTGGTTAAGTTGGAAAAGATGGAAGATAAAATAAACGAGCATTTTGCCTTGTTAAAAGTCCTCGAAGTAGAAACCAAGAGCATTAAGGAGGATTTGTACAAGCTCCAGATTTTTGGAGAAGGTAAAAAAGGGGATATGAAGTGGAAGCTCATGAATATCCTTAATCCTTTTCTTGAAGCGAGAATTAGGGAGGAGAAATAGGACATCTAGAATAAGAAGATGGACATGGAAATGGCTAAAGAATGAAAAAAAGGGAAAAAAGAAGCAACAAGTCAGCAATAAGGATGAACATGAGAAGACAAGGAAGATGAAAGAGGAAGTTAGTGGTGAAGGGTCATGCAGAAGGACAAGGGGTAACATGAAGATTGTTGTAAAAAAAAAGAACATCAAAGATGAGAATACCACTGTGCCCATGACCCAAACCCGGAAGAAGATCCCAAAATAAATTGAAGAACTGGAGGACTCTTCAGAATAGCTTGTTCTCTGTGTTAGTTTTATTTGATTGTCTTTGTTAATTTTGTTGAATTTTTTGAAAATTTTAGTTGAAGATATGTTGAACTCTACTTAGTTTTTGTTTGCCTTTTGGTCAAAGGTTAGTTTCTTGCTATGAATTGTTATGTGCTTTAATGTTATATATGTTGTCTTTGTAAGGTTATGAGATCCTACCAAAACCTACTTTTTTACCTAATCCTTCTCCCAAAAAAGCTCATTAAATTATCAACATGCAACATTTAGGAGGTTCGAACTCCTCACCTCTATTCACCATTCATTGCACCCTAAAGGGTTAAGGTTATATATATAAACTTCAATATTTATTTCTTCTACCATAAACTATATTAACATTTGAAGGGCAATGTTGAACCAATAACAATTAAAAAAAAAATCATATAGGGACGGTTAGCCATCAAATTTAGTCCTTAATCATATCATTTCGTGAGATATATTTTTTTTTGTTTTTTATTTTTCTGTTTTGGAAATAGGTTTAGTGCTAATAGAGACTAAATGCAATGGTTGACTTTTCCTATAATAATTTCTTTTGATGACAGTTATTTATTAAACATTACCCTTTAAATGATGTTATAGTTCATAGTAAAAAGTAATATTAAAGAAAAAAAAATATTATAATTCTTTAGAGTTTTTGATGGTCAACATAAAATTTCACCTCATGGCACATGGGCACAATAAATAACAAGCGTTTGATTTTGCAAGTAAAATACTACAATGCATCTATTCCCAACGTTGTGGACATAGACATATTTGTAGACGTGGTGAAAACAAGTTACTTTTCCATGTTCACCTCTATCTCTGCCATTTGTACATAGCCGTTGTAGGGGTTCTAACATTTGGATTGTTGGGCATGCACTACCTTGCCATAAAATACAATCATTTTGATGCAAAGTGATCGTCAAAACTTGTAAACATGTTATATTCAATTTAATGTACCATTTCCTCGAATGAGAATGCAATCTGCAGAGTTTGCATACTCATACATAGCTTGTAAAGAATAATATTTTAAATAATTGAGATATAAGCGAGGAAATTAAAATATTAAATGAAACGTCATTAAAACAGTTTGCTGATTTATTGAGCGAACTAAAACATCTCATTCTATCTATTTAATCTTTGTTCAAACAACTGAAACTGAATGTTGACTCCTCCCCTGTTGGAGAGCTCCCCAACACATGCAACAACGTTCACAGCAATGATTTGATGATTTCAATGCTTATCCAATAGGAACACATTCGGCATAAAAATCAAACTACTTTTAAATTTATCACTTAACTTTTTGAGAAATCCATAAAAAAGCTACAATCAGTATAATAGATACTTTAAATTTGATGAACACTTTTGGTCATCAAGGATTAAGTTGTTCAAAAATTCTCTTCTTGCCTTGCACCCTCTTGCTTTTCTCACAACAAAAAAATAGATACTCAAATTTCAAAGCCGAGAAGGATTTTTAAAGGATTCCAAAGACTTTTTTTAGTTTACTAAAAAATATACATATATTATATTTATGCATAATATATATCGATGTATACAGATGAAAAGTTCAGTTTATGGCAAGGTTTGGTATTCCAATTATAACAAAAATGGTTAAAAAAGTGGAAATGGTCATCATCTCTGAACACAATGTAAAATGATTCTTAGGATTGGTACAATTTTTTGAGTGATATGTAAATAGTGAAAAAAGATCAGGGGCAAACGCTGATGGGTTTTACCTCAAAATGGTGAATAGCCAAAGTTGGATGTACAGAAACATGATTCAGTCAATTACAATTTATTAATTATGAACATTACAAATATACAACAAATGTCTTATAACTACTCTTCCCAATAATAGGTTAATTATTCTAACAACTAACATCCTTCAAATCTCTCTTTGTCTTATATTGGTGCATAGTTGAAACAACACATTAATAATAAATATTGGTGTATATTAACATTTTTATTTTCTAACTTATATTTATGCTCACATAATATATGTTCATATTAACTATTTTCAACATTCCTTCTCTTAGTGTAAACATGTTTATCTACTTTATATCCCCCCACAATATAAAATTGTTTGGATGTCAGTTTTGAGTGATAATTCATCCATTACAAAAGAGTGAGAAGAAATTATTACATTACATATTGACATCCATGATTTACATGATCATGCATCTATTGCACTGAGGACTGCGTCAATAAACTTATTTACTTTGACAACAAGACAACTTACAATAATTTTATTTGAACTTTTGACCAAAACAATTATAAAATAAAATAAAACGTAATCATTATTAAACTACTAAAAAAACCAAAAAAAGTCACAAACTTACAAAGAAAACTATTAATGTAACTCTAACCTATATTCTATCAATGCTAAAATAAACTCTCTCAGAGTCTCTCACACACAAAACTTAACAAACAAAACGAAATAACTAACTAAATAAGAAGATAAACCTGAAACCTAAAACGAAGGAATTTGAAACCATTGGCTGTGCAAAGTGGTTTCAATCGAAGCACCGTTGGGAGAGCCTTCTGAGAGCTACCATATGTGAGAACATCAATCTCTACATGGAATATCATTCTTCACAAAGCAAACACAAAATACAATCGCCATTCTGCCCAATGTTTCCAATCCAAAGCCAAGAAGTATCTGAAACATGAAGTGATTATAGGGTGCAAGCTGAGTGCGGCTATTGTCAGAACAAGTCGGTGAATGCATGGAAACAAAAAATTCATCCTTAATAGGTATAATATATGTAGTAATAGTCCTCTAGAGAGTCGTTCTAATGCATACAACATAAGTTCAGCATGCAAAAACTTCTCAAGCTCCTTTTGGGTGAAGAAGAGTGGCTCCACTGGTTATTGTACTAGTTCTGTTGTGGAACTCGGCGGATAGGGCTTGAATTCCAAATGCAAAGCCAATGGAATGTAGTGTCGTTCTAATCAATAAAACATCAGGGGTTGAGCTTCGTACAAGTCGTGGACGTGCTCGTGATGATGATTAGCTCACTTTAATTCTTCAATGCTATGCTAAAACCTTAGATGCAGGATCCGTTGATGCCACAAACTGAGTAAAATATGAGTATAGCCGGCGTAGAGCTCAAAGTGCCAAATCTGATCCAATGCAATGTGATCATTGAAACCAAAAGATATATCAAACCCTTTTGACAGAGAACCCAAAATATGAGGTATGGTCTTATACGACCAAATCCACAAAGACTTATATATATATATATATATCTTTTTTTTGGTATGAAACAACAAACATTATGGAAATGGAAAAATAAGTAGCAAAAAGGATGAACAAAATGGAAGTAGAGAGGAGAATGCGTGCAGCAGGTTTGCATGTTGTTTACATTGTTAAAATGGTGATAACATGCAAACATGGTGGACGAACAAAGCAATGACATTTGTAAGTGGTCTGCACTTTTTGGTTATTGTGTTGTATTTGTAAAAAACAAGAAGTTAAGAAGAAACAATGTTTAGATAGGTTTAGGAATCCATCTCTGATACCATTGATGGGTTTTACTCCAAAATGGTGAAGAGCCAAAGCTCGAATGTGCAAAAGCACGATTCAGTCAATCATAATTTATTAATTTATTAATAATGACCATTACAAATATATAACAAATGCCTTATAACTACTCTCCTCAATAATAGGTTAGTTGTTCTAACAATTAACAAGCAATATCCTTAAAAATTTCTCTTTGTCCTATTATTGGTTGGAAAAAGTGTAAAACATTTCAACGTGCACACTGTAGTCAACATTATTGTGGGATGAAGTCCCTCTTCTATTTGCAGGTGAAGCTACCTTTATTCAAAAGAAAAAAAAAAACAAAAATCTAACATAATCACAAATCTACATACTAAATTCCTTTGGAGATTTTCATGTATGAGAAATGAAATATGAATAGGAAAGTGGGTTTGATAAAATGAAAAGTATTAACTATAAAAAGAGAGGGGAAGAATGTAAATAAGTGAGCAAATATAGATTTTACTTATATATCACATCCATTAGCTTAAACTAAACTTATCATCAATTGAGATTTTTGTTGGAAAGAACGAATAAAACAATACTATGAATAAATGAACATAAGAGCATTCATTCACAACTAAAGACAAGTTCAAAGTCCTGCAACATTTAATTTTATTGATTTTCTTGAAAAAGACAAAGTTCTTTCCTTCCTTTCTTTCAAAAAGTTCTCTTCTTGCAAAAGTTACAAAAGTTTGATAGATCCATTTAGGGGCATGCAAGCCTTCTACTTATAGGAAATCTTAAACCCCAGATTCTAGGAAATGAATTGTAAAAATAGAATTTAGTTGCACAATTCAAGGTGCATGTTGACTTGTTCAAGTCGCACACAAAACTGTGAAAACCTTCAAACCAAAATGCAACGCATAACTTGCGAGGAATATTAAGCCAAAACATAACCCCAAATTACAAGTTAGGGTGTCTTCTCTGGCACTTGTTCCTCATATCCCTCTTCATCATCAATGTCAATAACCTCTTCTTGCATAGCTTGTCATCGTTTGTCTTCATATTCCTCAAATTTATGCAATATGTTTTCTAATTTATCCTGGTCTGGGCCTTTAGAATGTTGATATGGAATTCCGACCTCTACCTACAGATTTATCATTTGTTGAGGAATTCTCTTGAAATTCTTCATCTTTATTCAACTTATCAAAGGTGTTTTGAAAGTGCATAAATTTTTGAATTGATTCATAGTTGAATGAAACAATAAGACTAGTTTCCTGCTCAAGTAATTATTTGAATGAGTCTTGCACATCTTCCATAGGAATTATTTTTTCTTCATTTCCATAAAATGAGCATGGAAGCTTCTCAATGACCTCGCTGATATCAAAAGTGGGATCGATTGCTAAGATCCTTGATTTCTTAAACTTATGCAAGGATTATTCTATAATCATGATCCTAAATTTCATCAACCTTAGCAACTCAACTTGTTCTCACAAGTCATCTTCTGTCGGAACTCCACCAATTAAAACATCCTCATCTAACCTGCCCAGGGCTTGTAGCTGTGGTAATCAATTCTTTAGTTTACACAACTCCTCTCTATGCTCAACCTCTTTCTTGTAAATATATTGCCTCTCTTCTTCCACTGAGGAGTAGACTTTGATCACCAAGGTTATAGTTTTGTTCCCTTATTCGATTAACTTATCGAACCACTTCTCAGTAACTCTTCCCATATTACCTATTCTCTCAATTGCTTAGAGAGTCTTGGTGTTTGGGGTATAATCATATAGTCATGGCTAAGTTGCATTGACTAATCTTTTTATCATGGAGGTGAGTTAGTCCACCTTCTCCTTTAATTGATCTTTTATGGATTTGTCTTGATCAAACCTATTGATTAATGAACCAATGGTAGTTTTCACATCCTCTTTCAATCCTTCATGAGTAGCCTTGCCTAGGTGAACATGTGAAACTTGGTAGTCCGCCAATGTGATTTCTTCTTTTGATTTCTCATGAGGGGGAATGAAAATTTTGGCATACCTCTTGCTTTGATCATCTACAACAATATGAGAAACCTTTTTAGGTTTCTTGGTAGCTCGAGGATGTGGAGGAATTAGAGTGCTGAAGTCGATATCTAAAGGAGGAACCATCTTCTCCCTCTTCTTTACTATATTGAACAACCATTGAGATGTCCCAATACCCACCTCCTTCTATTGTGATGATGATACTATCTAAACCGGTTCCTAGACAACCATAACTCGATCTACCACTCTTTCCATTTTTCTGTCTGTCCGAGGATGAGGCATTGCTTCCACTTCCATAGCCTCCTATATGTCTAGCTCTCCTTCCTGAATGACAGGTAAATATCCCTACTCTTTTGAAGAAGCTTATGCTAACTCTAAAAAAGACATGCTTTCTTCAAGAATTGATTTAGGGTCCTTTTGGGAAATGCCCTGAGGAGGAGCGTCTTGAATATTATTGGAGGGAAGAGAAGTTATTATGATTAGAGGAGTTTCTTTGGGATCTAGGAAAGGAGGAACTGCTATCACAAATTGTATCATTGTATTCTTTAGCAAGACTTGTGAATGAATGAACTTCTCAGGCATCTCACTTAACACAATTGATATCCCAGGCGTTCCCCCTACTCTAATTTATTTTTTTACCTCAAACTTTAAGGGCCTCTTTTTTGATTGAGGTGAGGGCTCCTTAGTTTCTTCGATCACCGCAATAGTATACTCTGTAGGTGCCAATTGATCTTCCACATCCTTTTGCTTTACATGCTCAGGAGGGGGAATATTTACAACTTTCAATGGTGGAGGAAGTGTAGCATTTTGTACATCCACCCCTTTGCTTGTTAGCCACACCAAAGTCCTTCTAAAGACTCCTTGAGTTTGAGTCTCTAATGATGTTGTCTCCTTTTGACTCTAGTCAACACTTGGGATTGGTGCCTTTTTGATTATGTGGGAAAAATAGTTATCATCTACCACTTCACTATCATCTTCAATATTTATATCATCAGGAATATCCATAATGTTAAACCTGATTACTTGATCTAACATGAAGCGGGTACACTCAAGGAGTCTGACTTCCCTTTCACCATCACAATCCATCCAAAAGTAATCATAGTAAGGAACATGCTTAAAAACAAATACTCAAAACATGATCTATTATTTCGCTTATATCGAATGAGGGGTGGCTATGAAAATATTGAAGTGTGACCTGTGCCATGTTTGCTTCAACTGATTTGGCCTTATGCAATGTGGCATAGGTGTACCTACCAATAGTCATTGGAAAATGAATGCTGATATATTTATGATTAGAAACCAAAAGTTTCTTTAACACCATTAATTGACTCGCTAACTCCATAAGCACCCATTTATCATCTACATATCTTGGGAGCATGTAAGGAGCAGAATCACATCTGCATACTCTAATGTAAGAAAAGGTAGGGAATTCTATGAACCATCCTCCCCATCGTTAAATCTCTATAGAGGTGGCGATAGAGAAGGGCATGTTGTAAGGTTATTCTTCAAACATTTGAATGACAAATTATAAGAAATCATCATTTACATGATGAAAATGTTTGGCACTTTCACTTATTGTCAATTCAGGATAATATTCATATACCTGAGAAACTGACATTAGACCCATTATAGACAACTACTATAGAATCTCCTCCATGCAACAACATAGATGAGATATGACATCATGTAAAACTTATGAGTGGTGATTACCTCTCACATCTATTTATGAATTGAGTCAATGATTAATTCAACCCAATTGATGTATTATTTATTGATATTAATAGTCTGAATATACTGGGACATCCACTCATTGTAATCTTTTGCTGTAGGATTGCCCACCATCCTGTTTCGGAGAGTAACTATGTCGTTGATCTCAAGCTTGAAATCCTATCAATAAATTACCTTAGGGACCCTAGAGATTGTAGGTTTGGGCTTGGTAAGCTAATATCTATTCAGGGATTTAAGAAAATCATCCTTTTGATTATCATGAAACTATTGCGCTGATTCTGGAGTGATCTCTAAGAAAGCTTCATGATCAAGAATATCCAATACCTCTATAATGTATCCAGGGCTGAGCCTCAAGATAACTCCATACCGCGGAGTATGAACTTCTCTTCTATCTTTGTCAAAGTGACTTGCCAAAGTCATGACAAGTTTTGGATACTGAACGAAGACAAAGAATGTAACTTGTGGAAGGCCACTGTCATAAATGCTTTATATCTAATCATTTTTGAAGGAAGTGAAACACCCTTCTCTAGAAATCATCCATATTAATGCGACCCAAGTCCATGTCAATGACCTAATCGATGTTGGAGTCTATATTGGAAGGTGGTGTTACCCCTTGGAACTAATACTTCATCTCACTTGCCTTTTCTTTTCCCTTCTTTTTTAGAGTTTCAAACAGATACCAACTACACCAAGGATTGGAGAATGGGAAGAAAATAAGTGGAGTGTGAAGGGGAACAAGGGAAAGATAAAAGAGTGGTGGAGGAAGGGGAAGAGGGAGAAAGATACTATAGTGCAGTCATGAAGTCACGATGCGAGAGAAGTGGGAATACCTGATGTCGGGGCTTTGAGAATGCAATGCGACCTAGAAACCTTGATGTAGGGAGAGAGGAAATCTGAGGTCAGAGGTTTGAGACTGTAGTGCATTTGTGAAACCTTGATGCGTGGAAAGGTTAAAATCCTATCATCAGAGTGAGAGTGTAGTGTATATGCCAAACCCTGATGTGGAAAAGGCAAAAAGCTTGACGTTAGAGATGTGAGGGTGCAATGTAGGTGTCAAACCCCAATGCAGGGAAAGGCAAAAATATTGATGTAAGAGGCATGAGGGTGCAGTGCAGGTATCAAAACCTAGTGTGGGGGAAGTGAAAATCCTGATGTTAGAGGTGTGAGGGTGTGGTGCAAGGGAACATCGACTATGAAAGATAGAAATGCAAAAACTCTTAAGTGTTTTTACAAGGATTTGATGAGGCAAGATGTATTAGCAACAAAAAGTGAATGGGGAAAACACTTCACCTATAGGAGAGAGACTAAAAAATAATGACTTCAAAAACCCTAGTCTCTTTATGTGGAAAAACTTGAAGAAAACTAGACACAACTAACCTCTAAATGCCAAGATAAAGTTTGGAAAACCTTGAGAGCAGAAAATCATAATCCAGAGCCAAAAATCCAAAATTCGAAGTGTTTTAAAATGATAATAAGTCTTTATTAAATTATGGGGGTCGACAAGACCCCCACACACATAGGTCTTAACCCTCATTAATGAGGGTTGAGTCGGGGGTGTGAAGCTACATTGTAGCATTGAGGTCAGATGATTGTAATGCAATCTTAGAACCTCAACTAAGGAGAGATAAAATAAACCAAGTCCTTCAAAATAATTCACTTTTTATTTTTAAGATTTTCAATAAATTTTAATGGGGTGTCTCAAAATTTTACTTGTGAAAATTTGAGGGACAACAACTGGCTCTGATTGGGGACATGTATTTGGCAAATGCAAAGGATGGACTTGAGAATTTTTAGATTTATAGGCTTGACTTTCACAATCACTGAGTTGGGCTATGAAGTCACTCTGAATATAACACTTCACAAGAAATAAAAATTAAAAATAAGGAAAATGAAAAAAAAAAAAGAAGAAGCAAAGAATGGGAAATTAAAGTAAAATAAAACAAACATGAACAAAATCCTAAAACTAAAATAGATCCTAGGAGAACCGATCTCTACTGATTGAAAAGCTTTAGATACTTCCCATTATAGGGAAGCTGGAGATGAGTGTCATCCATGTAAGCCAAATAGTATGTATTGTCACCACATAAGTGACAAATCTTGAATGGACCTTTTCACAAATAATGAAACTTCCCATGGCTACACTTTGGTTCACATCTTTTACCCCATATAAAAACATAATCACCAATCTAAAAATCTCTCTGTTTGGCCTTCTTATAAAAAATTGCCTTCAATTTCTACTGATTTTCTATAATCCATACGATCACTACGATTCTTTCTTCCTCTAATTTTTTTAAGTATAAAATCCTCTTATTCGGTGAGTCCCCAAAGTTCTAATTTTTGACTGCCTTGGCCAATTGAACTGTTGGAAATTCTAATGTGATAGGCAAAATAACATCAATGCCATACATCAAATAAAATGGAAACATGCCAATAGCTCTCTTGGGAGTAATGCGGTCATCCCAAAGTGTGTCATATAGTTTCTTATGCCAATTTCATTGATTTTCATCCACTAGCTTGTAAATAATGGTAACTAGATTCTTGTTGCTTGATTTTGCTTGACTATTACCTTGAGGGTAGTAGTTCGATGAGTGAGATAATGAAATCCCATACCCATAATATAAACCAATGAGCTCAAAGGAATAAAAATTGGACACATTATCAGTCACTATATTTTGAGGAACTCCATACTTAACCAATACATTCTCTTTAATGAAATTGCATACTACTTTAGAAGTAATTTGCTTGACTAGGATAGCCTTAACCCACTTGGTGAAATAATCTGTCGTGGTGAGGATGTGAGTGTGACATGCATTGTAATGGGGATTTATTACACCTATAAAATTAATGCCCCAATATTGAAATGGTTCTTCACTCATCACAAACTTTAGAGGTAAAGCTACAAGCTTTAGCTTTGTACAAATCACCGATAAGCCTCACATTTAGAAACCAAATCATGAGCATCTTTGAAGAGGGTGGGTCAATAATAATTTGCATTGAGAATATTATGTGCTGTGATAGGTGACGATAAGTGATCACCACATCCCTTTTTATGAAAAACCTCTAATAACCTCTTCTGGTTTTCCTTATTAACATAATACAGGAACATACCATCAATCCCCCTTTTGAAAATGGTATTATCCCATATGACATACTTTGCAGCTTTGAGTTTTATATTTATTTTTCCTTGGCACTCAATCCCTTAGGAAATTATCTATACGTAATAAAATAAACTATACCCGAGTACCATTACTTTATAGTGCCAACAAATAAAATTCTAGGTGTTTCTTTTGACTCTTGAGTTCCATCAACTATGGCATCTAGTTTATTCTCAATAATAATTTGACACAAACCTTGGCCTCAAACTAGTTTGGTAGGTTTGATATCCAAATCAAACTCTTGAACTTTATATATCCATCCTCCTCTCTTTGAACCAAGCTCTTGCTGAGTTAAGATGGATTTGACCCCTGGATTTGGGACTAGGACAACTATGTGTGAATTTGGAATGTAGTACCTAAATTATTTCACAGCCTTAACAATGACATAAGCATGATTATCAATAGGAGAATCACTTGAGTTCATGATTTTTCAATCCACAACTCATAAATGTAAGTGGTGATTCAATACCTTCATTATTTTTTTGTACTGAAATTACTAAGAGAGTATGTTCAGATGCATAACAGTAGATGATGAAATATTTGTTAAAATCATGACATACTAGGGTTGGGGATCTAGGAATGGAAGTATTAATTCCATTAAAGGCTTCTTTCCCTTCCTTGATCTATTTAAAATTGACTTTCCCTCTCATTATACTGGCAATATGCTTAGTGAGCTCAACAAAGTCAGGGACAAACCTTCTCAATAAATTGACCTTAGCAAAGAAGGACTGAATACCCTGCTTACTTGTAGGGTAAAGATAAATTATGAATAGCTTAAACTCTCTTAAGATCAATTTTAGTTCATTCTTTTGACACAATGTGACAGAGAAGTTTTCTCTATGTTACTTAAATTATGCATTTCTTGGGATTCAACAAAATATCATGGGCTTGGCACTTGTCAAACACTTTCACTAAATGATCATAATGATCCTCATATTTATGGAAAAGATATGAGATCATCTAAGTAAACCACTATCATTTTATTAATAAAATCATTGAAATCCAAATCCATATCCCTCTGAAATGTGGCCTCGATGTTGATGAGGCCGAAAAACATTCCTCCTGTAAGTGAAATTTCCCCAAGGCATGGTAAACATTATTTTATATTGATCTTCAACTAAAACCTCAACCTAATTATATACCCAAAACCCATAAAGCATATAAAGCATCTATGATCCTATATTAACTTGAAGTATTTGATCCATAAATGGCAAGGGATAATTATCTTTTAGAGACATGATTCAAACTCCTAAAATCAATATAGATGTGAATCCCACCATTCTTTTTACGGACTGACACAATATTTCCCACCCATGTAGAGTGATGAATAGGGCAGATAATACATGCACCTATCATATTTTTATCTAGGAATGAATGGTTGAAACAATCTTTAGATTGTAGTGCTTCTGCTTTTGACGATAAGGTGGAGTGTTAGGTTTCAACAAGATGCTATGCTTCACCTCTTTAGTTCTGAAGGGTTTTAGGTCATCATAAATCTAGGAAAACACATCTTTATATATATTAAAGATATTAATAAATCTATCTCTTTCTTCTTTGGAGCAACATTTTCCAATGTTGATGTACTTGGGCTCCTCGGACGTGCCAATGTTGACTTGTTCACATTCAGAAGAATATGACATTTGAGGCTGTACTTTCCCTTTTATGTATCTATCTTGTTTATCAAATAAATATTCAAGGGAAACCAATTCTTTCAGAATTGTGTTACCTTTAAGTTGGATTACCTCTTCATTTCTACCCATATTTGGATTTTCAACAATCTTGGTGGAAGATTCATCATTGTCTTGATTCCCATCCTACTGAGCATGTGATTCCATGTAATAAGAAGCATTTCCTTTAAAATACAAATTCTTAAAGTTCTTTACCTTTTCCAATAAGGTAATTATTTACTTGTCACTATTGAAAACTTGCCAATGGTCAACATTATTAGATATACTTAGCCTAGATATAATTTTAATAGTGTATTTATCATGTTCAACCTTAGGGGGAGGACTCATAAGTGATGTTGAAATAACAAGAGCATCATCCTTGACATTATCTTCTCTTGGGATTGACACAATGTAAAAATCATCAAAAACTTCAATACAATCCCAAAATCTATTCCTGTAACGCCTTAGACGATCATTCTTCACTTGATACTGATCTTTAACATGTATTACAATGAGTTCAACATTTCCTAGTGCTTTAATTTTTCAGATTCCTATTTATTTATTTGTATGCAATCCATGAAGAAAGGCTTTATATTTTGCAATAATGTTAGTACACTCAAACTGTGACTTGAAAGAAAAAAGAAAAACCTTTTTACTTGGTGAAACAAGGATAACACCCACACCAGAACCTACAGATGAACAACTTCCATCAAATTCAAGAAGCCAAATGTCATTAGAGTTTCTTTCAACTAGTTTTGGCATACCTATTTCTACCTCGTACATCATCATGTAATTCCCAAAACCTATGTCTTCATAAAGAATATCAACCCATGGATATTCAAATTTGCATAGTGGTAAGCTTAGCTTTTAGCTTAGGTTCCAAATTATGCTTAGTACCATTGACTAAAAAAGTGGCATGCAATAAGTCCATACAAATTTATCCACCTAACTCCTTACAAAATGTCCTTAACAACATGCCATACTTAGCTAGAATATCCGCCACTAAGATTGTCATTTTAATTATTTTTTGTGTGAAGCAAGCTAGGGCTACCTGTACATATATGATTTGGAAAAATAATGGTACTTGTTTTGTGTCCATGGAGAAACATCAATCAAAATTTTTAGTACAAATGAGACCCAAAGCATGAGTGACCTTATTAGGCATAACATTTTCAGAAACTCCTTTATCAATAATGCAATTACTCAACTTGTAGCCTTTTAAGAAAAATGATATATAAAATGGTTCTTGTTTACCAATTGGAAAATTAGTCATATCCATAACATGAGTTGAAGGTTTGGTATTTGGAGGTATAGATAGAATCCCTTTATAGTTATTCATATTACCTAGACCCCCTTTGATGAAGTGATATAAATGATTTAACTGATCTGGATAATATCTTAGATATTCTACCTGTGACATCTAAATATTGGACTTATTGACATGATCCAATATGTCAAACGAAGGAACTTGAGATGAAGATTTGGTAGTAAAGATTTTAGGCATTGAAGCCACCTTATTTTTAAAATTTACACTAGTCTTCAGATTTTCTATATTTGGAGTGTGAGAGGGAACCATCACCTTAGCTTTTGACTATTTGTTTTTGCTTGAAATGGTAGAGGAGAACCTATAGGGAGTATGGTAGGATTATATGTCACTTTATACGTACCATTACTTGAAACCTTCTCATTTTGATTCCCCTTATCATCTTCTCGCTTCTTAGCATCTTCATTCTGAGACTTTGTAAACACAACATATGATTGACCATTCATATCCTCCAATATATCATCATAGTCATCTTCCTCACACTTATATTCTAGAAAAACAATACTGGAGTCACCACCAGGTTCATCAATCTCATTTTCCTAAAAACCTAGATCTTCTGTTTCAAGTTCATCTTCATCATAAACACATATTTCATCTATCTCCAAGACTGCTTTATCTGGGGAAGCCTCAATGGCTAACCTCTATTGAAGAACGATCAACATTGGATGATTTTTGTTTGGTACATAATTTATCCTAGGGATTTCTAGTTGTGAAGACATCAGTTGTATTTAAGGTAAATTCTTCTTCAATGCCACAATATCAATTGTCAATTTTTGAATCAAATGTTTGGTGGAGTCATGACCTAAAGTTTGCCCTCTAGATTTTGAATAATCCCTTCACAACTTACCAACCATAATCATATCATCTTCAATTTGGGTTTCAAACATTTGTGTCTGATCTAGATGAGGTAATATATTTATTCTCAAGAGGAAAATAACTTCTGGGAGTTAGGTATTGATAGAGAAACATTTTTGGTTTACTAATGTAGGCTTGGCTGCTCAGGGGATTTTATTCAATAACCTATTAAACTTGGCCATGAATTCACGCATGGATTTATGAGATTATTTATTCATTTGATATAACTAGGTGAGTAAAGCATGCATGTCTTCAACTGGTTTAAAACAAGCTTCAAACTTAGATTTCATAGCATTCCAGTTGTCAATGTAACTTGTGTCCAAATGATAGAACCATGTAGAAGCTCCATCCTTAGGAGTTTCCATGAATAATCTTACTGCAACATCTTCATATTCAACTTCTAAAATCTAACATGTGGCAAGAATGCAATGATGTTTTCATCTATATTTTTTTTTCATCCCTAGAAAACTTAGGGAAGTTCTTACATGAACCTCTTGGCAATTCATGCAATTATACAAGAGTTAGGGGACAAATGGCATTTCCCCATGGTACCACCATCCTTTAAAAAAATTCTCTTTGAGGTATAACATTTTTGAGATGGACAAGAGCTTAACTCACCAAGGTACCTCCTTACTGTGGTTTTTAAGCCTTTAGACTTGTAGGCAAACTAACGGAGTCTCCAACTCTTATTTTCTTTTTAGGGTCAAACTAAAAACTAAGTAATTATTGTAGATCAAAGAAAGGGTCAGAGATTACTTTAGATTTACTACCTATAGTGAATCATCTTTCCTCCAAAATAATATAAAAAATTCACATCCTAGATATATTTTTGGGTTGCATGAATTAGCAAAAAATGGGCCCCACGGTGGGTGCCAAAAACTTTTGGTTGGAAAAAATGTAAAACACTTCAGCACACATGCGGTAGTCAATAGTATTGTGGGATGAAGTCCCTCTTCTATTTATATGTGAAGTTAGATTTATTTAAAATAAAATAAAATCACAAACCTAACATATTACAAAATATACATACTAAATTCATTTGTGGATTTTCATGTATGAGAAAGGAAATATGAATAGGAAAGTGCGTTTGAGTAAATGGGAAGTGTTAACTATAAAATGGGAAGAACGTAAATAAGTGAGCAAATACAAACTTAATTTATATATCACATCCATTATCTTAAAATAAACTTATCATCAATTGATATTTTTGTTGGAAAGAATGAAAAAATAATACTATGAATAAATGAACATAAAAACATTCATTCTAAACTAAAGACAAGTTCAAAGTCCTGCAATATTTAGCTTTATTGATTTTCTTAGAAAAGACACCAGGTTCTATTATTCTTTTCCTTCAAAAAGTTATCTTCTTGCAAAAGTTACAAAAGTTTGATAGATCCATTTACAGGCATGCAAGCCTTCTACTTATATGAAATATTAACTCTATATTCTAAGAAATAACTTCTAAAAATAGAATTTAGTTACACAATTTAGGTTGCATGTTAACTTATTCAAGTCACACACAAATCTACAAAAACCATTGAACTAAAATGTAGCTCACAACCTACAAGGAAGACTATGCCAAAAATGCATCCCTAAACTGTAAGTTAGGGGGTATTCTTTGGCACTTGTTCCTTATTTTCCCCTTCATCATTAATGTTAACAACCTCTTCTTACATAGCTTGCTGCCATTTCTCTTCATATTCCTCAATTTTTTGCAATATTTTTCTAACTTATCTTAGTTTGGGCCTTTAAAATGATGATATGGAATTTATGCCTCTACCTAAATATTTATCATTTGTTGAGGAATTCTCTTAAATTTATTCAAGACTTTGTTCAACTTATCAAAGGTGTTCTTGAAAGTGCATAAATTTTTGAATTGATTCATAGTTGAGTGAAGCAGTAACACTGGTTTCCTTATCAAACAATTGTTTGAATGAACCTTGCATATCTCCCACATGAATTGTTTTTCATTCATTTCCATAAAATGAGCATGAAAGCTTCTTAATTGACTCATTGATATCACAAATGAGATCTAATGCTAAGATCCTTGATTCTTTGAGCTTGTGCAAGGATATTTTTATAATCCTGATCATGAATTTTATCAACCTTATCAACTCAACTTGTTCTCCGAAGTTATCTTCTATTATAACTCCTTCACTAGCTAAAGCAGTCTCATCTACCCTAGCCAGGGCTTGTAGTTTTGGTATCCAATTCTTTAGTTTACCCAACTCCTCTATATGCTTAGCCTCTTTCTTGTAAGTATATTGTCTCTCTTATTCCATTGAGAAGTATAATTTGATGGTCGAGGCTATAGTTTTATTCCCTTGTTTGAGTAACTTATCAGACCACTCCTCGATAGCTCTTCCCATATCACCTATTCTCTCATCTATTTGGATAGTCTTGGTGTCTAGGGTATAATCAAGTAGTTATGGCTGAGTTGGACTAACTAATATTTTTATCATAGAGGTGAGTTGGTCCACTTTATCCTTTAACTGATATTTTATGGCTTTATCATGATCAAACCTATTGATCAATGAACCAATGATAGTGTGCACATCCTATTTCAATATTAATGAGTAGCCTTGTCTAGGTGAAAATATGAAATCTAGTAGTCTACCGATGTGATTTATTCTTTTGATTTCTCATGAAGGGGAATGCAAATTTTGGCATACCTCTCACCTTGATCATCCAAAACAATATGAGAAACCTTTTTAGGTTTCTTGGCAGCTTGAGGATGTGAAGGAATTAGAGTGCTAAAGTCAATCTCCAAAGGAGGAACCATCTTATTCTTCTTCTTTACTATATTGATCAACCATTGAGATGTTCTAATATCCACCTCCTTATGTTGTGATGATGATAATATATGAACTTGTTTTTGGACAACAATATTATGATCCACCACTATTTTCATTTTTTTCTCTTTCTGAGGATGAGGTATTACTTCCACTTCCATAACCTCCTGTATGTCCAGCTCTCCTTCTTCTTGAATGACAGGTAAATTTCCCAACTCTTTTGAATAAGTTTCTGCTAACTCATAAAAAGACACACTTTATTTGTAAATTAATTCAAGGGCCTTTTGGGAAATGTCCCAAGGAGGAGCCTCTTGAATCTTATCAGAGAAGTTACTACAACTGAAGGAGTTTCTTTAGGATATAGGAAAAAAGGATTTACTATCACAAACTATAGCGTAGTATTCTTAATCAAGCCTTATGGATGAATGACCTTCTCAGGTGTCTTAGCATAGTTTATATCCTAGGAGTTCCTCTTGCTCTAGTTGGTTTTTTAGCTTCAACTTTAAGGGCCTCTTTTTTGATTGAGGTGAGGGATCCCTAGTTTCTTTGATCACCACAACAATATCCCTTGTAGTGCTTGAAGGTGCTGATTCATCTTCCATGTCTTTTTACTTTAGCTGCTCAAGAGGGATCTTTCATTTTTTTCTCTTTTTGAGGATGAGGTATTACTTCCACTTCCATAGCCTCCTTTATGTCTAGCTCTCCTTCTTGAATGATAGGTAAATGTCCTAACTCTTTTGAATAAGTTTCTTCTAACTCATAAAAATACATGCTTTATTTTTAAATTAATTCAAGGGCCATTTGGGAAATGTCCTAAGGAGGAGTCTCTTGAATCTTATTAGAAGAGAAGTTACTACAACTAGAGGAGTTTCTTTAGGATCCAGGAAAAGAGGATCTACTATCACAAACTATAGCGTAGTATTCGTAATCAAGCCTTATGGATGAATGACCTTATTAGGTGTCTTACTTAGCATAATTTATATCCTAGGAGTTCACCTTGCTCTAGTTGGTTTTTTAGCTTCAACTTTAAGGGCCTCTTTTTTGATTGAGGTGAGGGATCCCTAGTTTCTTTTTTCACCACAAAAATATCCCTTGTAATGCCTAAAAGTGTTGATTGATCTTCCATGTCTTTTTGCTTTAGCTACTCAAGAGGGGGAACATCTATAGATTTCAATGGTGGAGGAAGTTTAGCATTTTATACATCTTCCCCTTTGCTTGCTATTCACACCAAAGTTCTTGTAAAGAATCCTTGATTTTGAGTCTCTAATGATGTTGTCTCCCATTGAATTCAGTCAACCATTAGAATTGGTACCTTTTTGATTCCTCAAGAGAACTAGTTCTCACCTATGATTTCACCATCATCTTTAATATTTATATCATCAAAAATATCCACAATGCTAAACCTGATTACTTGATCTAACTAATGCATGCATATTTAAGGAGTCTAACTTCCCTTTCACCATCAAAATCCATCCAAAATTCCTCATAGTAAGGTACATACTTAAATGAACTACTCAAAACATACTTTGTTATTCCGCTTATATCGAATGAGGGGTAGCTATGAAAATATTGGAGTGTGACCCATGCCATGTCTGCTTCAACTAATTTGGCCTTATGCAATGTGGCACATGTGTACTTACCAATAGTCCTCAGAATATGAATGCTGATAGATTTATGCTTAAAAACCAAAAGCTTATATAACACCATTAATTATCACACTTGTTAGAGGTACAATCACTAAGAGAGGGGGGGGGGGTGAATCAGTGACCCTAGATAATTCAACTTAATTTTCAATCCTTTCAAACTCTTAATCAATTATCACAAGCATTCATGAAGCATACACATCATTCATAGAAATGAATAACAAAAACAATGCAAGATCAAGTACATAACACATGACATATGTGGGAAACCCTCTTGGAGAAGAAAACCCACTAGAACCTGTAATTAGACTACTATCCTATAATAATAAGAATCAATTTAGACCAATTACAATTGATTAAGGAACTATCTTCCCTTATTTATTGAGACTACAATTCTATAAGGTGCTACAACAACTATCTCGCTGAGCAACCATAACAACTAGACTTTTAATAATATTCACCTTGCAAGGAGGCTACAACCCCCTAGATGTTGAGAAACCACAACACCTATGAACACATATTCTAAACACTGATTTCCTACCAATCTAATGGAGATACAAAGTATATCATCTCTTTTCAACTCTACACACTCAAAGCATCCAAAACAACCTTTTGGATCACCTTAGACCTCTTCGCTCATCTGCAGCCTAAAAAAGCACTATTATACCAATAGAATTATGACCTACAGGTCAAACACATAGTCCTCAATTTGTTTTTATCTTCATCTCATCCACTGGGCATCCACCCTTTCCTTCATTCCGCAACACTATGCTAGCTATTGCAAATTCCATATTCAAGTCTTACACAAGTCTATAAACCATATCATTTAGTTTCACTATTTATATATCCTTCATGATTATCAAAATCTTGGTCTAGCATTAGGCATGCCTTAACCCTTAATGCATCTTACATGGGTCACACTTAAGCAAAACTCTCTTTCAAATAAGCCTAAGTCACCTTTTAGATCCTATGATGACCCATTCACCTCTTTGACACTTCTTTGAGAAAACTAGGAACACAAGAACAATTTACAACTCATGGACCCATGCCAAATTATCTATAGGTCCCCTTTAAGTGCCAACATCCATTATAACACTCTTCTGGTAACACCGAATTAGCTCAAACACTTTTTTGTACACACAATCATTATGAACAAAAACATAGTCAACTTATAGCCCTTTGTTCATACTGAATATGATTGTTCACACCTTCATAATGCACACAGATGATCCTCATGGACTCTGAAACATACTCCAATAACTATTTCACCTTTAAACATCGAGATATCAACAAGCACAACTCAAATACCGTTATCGAGTTACTTGTAGAACATGCATGAACACAGAGTCAAATTTAAACCTAAATATATTTGACTGTACATACTTTCAAATATTCAA
Organism: Torreya grandis; assembly: GCA_037957365.1. NCBI lineage: Eukaryota > Viridiplantae > Streptophyta > Pinopsida > Cupressales > Taxaceae > Torreya > Torreya grandis. The sequence continues at coordinate 3,819,300 of JARHVA010000018.1, forward strand.
ATATATATTGATAGATGCACCTTAGATTCTTCTACAAATTTACTTTTTACACCATGAGCAAATTCTGCACAGATCGAAAGATATAGTACAAAAATTGAGCACTAATTTTTTCTTTGCAAATTTGAATATTGAAATCCAAATGGTCACATTTAAACTTCGGTCACTTAAAATTCATCTCATGCCCTCACATCTTAGATCAATCATGCACCATTTATCTTCTTTGAACTTTAACTCATAGTGTGTCACTGCCTAAATGTTAAACTTTGAACACTTGACATCATTTCACTTCTTCCTCACATCCTAGAATAAACATGCTCCTTCGATCTCTTGCATATAGATCAATATTTATCTATGTTAAACATTGGACACTTTGAATTCATTTCACTCAATACACTCCATTGATCTTGATTAGTATGAACACCTGCTCATTGTTAGATCTTAGAATTAGCTCAGTCTTTACCTCTACCTATCATTAAATAACTATCACTTTGATCTATTTGACTTGATACACGCTGCTAGATCAATTTGTATGATCATATATAAACTATTGGATATTCATTTGGTCCTGATCTTTATCTCTTGCAAAATTGACTATGGGAACCACTGCAATCTACCTAGAAGGCCAACTTTAGACCTCAATAACTTTTGCTACACTTAGATGCATGATCTAAAATTTGGACCATATGATCTCCTCACATAGGAAAATCCAACCGTATATAAATCTACTCCTAAAAATTTTGATTGTAAAATATATAACACCATTAATCTTCTCACTCAAATTTTTTTTCTACAGAGCAAACTATGTCAAGGACTATCTAAAGAGCCAACTTTGCACATGCATATCTTATGATGTGCTTCATTGCATGACCTAAAATTTAGAAAATATCAACTAAGCACAAAATTGAAAAAACCCATATGATCCAATTCTCTTGACATCTTCACATGTATAAATATAACACCATAAAAGTGCCTACTTAGCTTTTCTTGCCACATTACAAATTTGGCTAAGTATGGGAAAATACTGTCAAACTGCTTGGTAGCCCAACTTTGCACTTGTATATCTTATGTTGCACTTCATTGCATGACATAAAATTTAGTGCATAGTAACTAGGAACAAATTTGATCATAATTATATGAAAACATCCCTTTGTCTCATCCACACATGTGGCAATAGTGACATCAACAAACTGCCTACTTAGATTTTTTGCCACTAGACCCAAAATGTCTAGATGAAAACAATGATCAACCAGATGAAATACACTCATGCACATAAGCACTCAAATCATTTTTAATTTTTTATAGGGCCTCTTTCACATGATGAAATCACCATACTCATCCCTAAACATCTCTAACCATGCCAAAACTGAAGATCAACCAAGCCTCCTTCAAGCATACTAGGATAAACATATTACATACTTTGTCATTGTCATATAGGCTATTAAGGAACTTCATCTACTCACCAGGACACCTCCATGACATCATTGATAATTCTCCAACAATATTCCTCTTTTTCATTAATGTCAACACCTATCATGAAATAATATACAACTCAACTTCCTTCTCTCTCTTCAAGCACTCTCCCAATAATTATCTTCTTCCCCTTTTACACAATGGCAAAGTGGGAACCAACTGACCCTAAGGACCTAAAAATACTAAAAACAAGAGAGGAACACCTTAGAAAGATGATACAAAATCCCCCTTACCTTGAGCCTACCTCTTCTTGCCTTGACAACTTCCTCTTGCTTCATGCTAACACTTTCTTCAACCAAGCATTGCAACCAATTAAAAAAAACACACACAAAAATACTAAAATATGATATAAATCACCAAGAAACATCTAAGAGGGAATCCCCCCTCATATTTTTGAGCAATTTAACATCTTGAGAATCTTCAGATCTCTGCACACCATGAAGAACCACCATATAGGCTTACTAGCCTTCTATCTCAAGTTACCACAAGGACCACTAACATAACTTCATGCCACTCACCAAACAATAAAAATGATTTAAACAAACCTGATAACTCTCCTTTAAATACTCATGCATTTCTATTTTGGAGAAATTGAACACAAATCACTCTTCTTCTCATTATGCCTATCTAGTCTCTTTGTAGCCTTACCTGGAACTTGCAAATCCCACAAATTTTAGAAAACACATATTCAATAATTGAAACTTGATATTTGGGTCAGTATCATATGCCCCATCAAACACACCAATTTTAAACACCTAGCTCATCCTTTGCAATATACTTTCTTTACAAACTAACTTGCAATTAGGCTTCCATCTTGACAATAACATGAATAACTTGAAAACCACAAACCTTAAAATCTATGTGAAACTTGATTTGATAACCCATTTGGCCCATTCAACCTATTAAAAATCCTCATACCTCAATTCACAAGGATAACCACTTTTATAGCAGATCTCATAACCCTAGAATCTCAAAATAAACAAGGTCAACAAATCTCTTTCTGGTTAATGCTCTTCTCTAAAACTTCTTGCACACCTGGAGACAACCATCACACACTTATGGACCAAAATTTAAGCCTCCATACCTTTGGGAACTTTCACTTCCTACAACCCATTTTAGACCTACTTGCCCTTAAACCAAAATTGAGAAAACTGAGAGCACTCAAAAATATTTAATTTAACTTCAACATACCTTTAGACCACACAACCACTTGGAGCAATTTAGAATAAGGTCAAAAAACATTTATGAGCATCAAAATATTATTGACATTTCATCTTGGTATTCATCATGTTCTTCATCATCATGCTTATGAGGGCACTTTCTAGAAAAATGTCCTATCTCTCCACAATTGAAGCATTTGAAGGGTAGCTTACCCTTATACTTGCTTGACCCTATTTTCAATATCTTTGTAAATTAAACAATTAGTTCATATTCAATATCATATGTGTCATCCTCTTTAGGTTTATTACCTTGGGATTTATTCTTTTGATTCATTTCTATCTTGAATGCTACTTCCTTCTTTGGTGGTATATCATCATTTTTCCTCATCTCATAGGTAGTAAGGATGTCATGTAATTCATCCAACTTCAGCTAAGTAAGATCATGACTTTATTCTAAAATATATACTTTAGGACCAAACTTGAGAGAGAGGGACCTTAATACCTTTTAAACTACAGTAGATTCTTCAAGGTTGTCTCCAAGACCTATAATGATGTTCACAATATCATCAACTGTTTGTGGAAAATATGCCACAAAATCTTCTTCCTTCATCTTAAAACTCTCAAATTATCTCCGATGAGTCTGCAAGTTTGCCATCTTAAATCTTGAGTCTCCATAAATAGTCTTAAATTTATCCCACTTTTCCTTGGAAAATGTACAATGGATTACCTTGGTGTGTTCAATATCTGAAAGACCACAAGTGATAGCATTCATTACCTTAGAATTATTCTCAAACAATTTCTTATTTGCAACACTAGATGGAAGAATAGTAGGTGAAAAATAACCATCCCCAAAAGATTGCCAAATGTCAAACCCTAGAGACATGATGTAGGTCCTTATCCTTGCACTCTAAAAAGCATAATTGGATTCATTGAATATTACTACTTGTTTAGTAGAAAAACCTCCTTGATGACTACCCATATTGTACCTTGGATCACCTTCAAGTTGTCAAGATTTTAACAAAGGACTTGATCTGATACCAATTATTAGAGGTACAATCATTGAGAGGGGAGTGAATCACTGAGCCTAGATAATACAAATTTAATTTTAATTTTTTCAAACTCTTAATCAATTATCACAAGCATTCATAAAGCATACACATCATTCATAAAAATAAATAAGAGAAACAATGTAAGATCAAACACATAACACATGACATATGTGGGAAACCTTTTTGGAGGAGAAAACCCACTAAAAATTAAAATTAGATTACTATCATATAATCAAAATAACTAATTTAGAACAACTACAACTGATCAAGGACTACCATCCCTTATTTAGTGAGACTACTGTTGTTTTTAAAATCAGCTTAACCCATTTTTGGGAACAACCCCCTACGAAACTTGTCCGTTTCATCTTTTGTCTCTCTAAGTTTGTTTTTTGAGACGGGTTTTGAATTCATTCTAATCCTGGCCTAGGAACGTGAGAGTTGTTACGATCTCGTTGCAACCAAGAAAACCCCTCCCCCAGACTGCCTCTTCCAGAGTTAGTCTTTTCTTTCGTTTTCGCGCACGGGTGACAAATTTTGCCGCCAGTGCATTTTGAACCCTTGCAATGCAAGGGTAACAAATTTTGCCGCCCCTACATTTTTTTTTTGCAAAGTCGGCAAATTTTACCACCCCTTCATCTTTACCTGCAAGGGCAACAAATTTTTCCACCCCTGCATCCGAATTAACCAAACATGCAAGGGCGGCAAAATTTGCCACCCATGCATGCCTCGATTTCTGTGCACAACATTTATTGCCACGTGCGACAGGTGGTTGGGTGTGTTTTTCACCCCATATAATCTGGTTTGGAGCTCTTTTTCTCTCATTGCTTCCTCTTCTTCTTCTGTCTTCTACGTCTGGACCATCTGACGATCAATTTGAGGTGCATTTTCATGGATTTGAGCTTGTGGCACGCACGGCTTTCCAAGTTTGTCCTATTTTTAACATTTATTTTCATTGCTTTCCTCTTTCTTCCCTGCGTTTTAGTTTTGAAGGTTGTTTAAAGTTTTTGTTCTTCTTTTTCTTCTTTCCCTCCATCCTGTGCGCAGCTTTTCCTCTCTAAACTCCTAGGGCAGCGATTTTCGCCGTGCCTCCTCTTGCCCACTATTTTTCAACACCAAACCCTGCGTGGGCGGTGAAAATCACCACCCGTACCTCAACCTTCATTTTGCTTTTCCGACAGGGGAAGCAAATTTCACCGCCCGCGCAGTCTCCTTCGATGTATCCCATGTGTAGGGGCGATGAATTTCGCCACCCCTGCTTTTCCTTCCCCAACCTACAAGGGCGGCGAAATTTGCCACCTCTGCAGGCCGACCCTGCATGGGCGGTGAATTTCACCGCCCCTACCCTTTTTTTTCTCGACATGCTGGGGCGTTGATTTTTGTCGCCCCTACATGTTTCTCTCTTGATTTGCATGGGCGGCAAATTTCACCGCATGTGCAGGCCATTCTGCATGGGCAAAATTTTTTTTAGCCCGTGCATTCCTCTAGATTTTTCTAACTCTTGAGGATTTTTTGCCCTTTCCCTTTCTTTCTCTTTTTCCACCCCTTTTTTTGACTCGACCTTTTTAAGTGACTTCCATTGACCATGATCACTTAAAATCTATTTTCCCTAATTCGTCTCCTCTCCCCTAATTTTGTGATCATGACCGCAGTACAATCAGAGAACTCTTACTCATTTACGTCTATCTGATTGAGACCAGTTCCAATGTCAGAAGCATCTCTAAAAAAAGACAAAAATGATGAAGTACAAATACCATGGCGTCTTCTCGCTCACTTCGGTCATCTCCAATGTCGATGACATCCGGGACACCGAAATTGGTCACGTAGATATCACTGAGTTCGTGGCTCGAACGAAGGCGACGAATCCAAGCACCGAAATAAAGAGGATCATCGAAAGCAACATCCACTTGGTTGCCGCTTTCCCAGTGACAGCACATCATACCGAGTTCATCCTCCAATGTGTCCGCTTCAACAACAAAGAGATAAGGTCAGTCTCAGATGCCAGCGATAATGTGGTAATTCAGCTGGATCCCAAATTTATCGACAAAGTCTTTATGTGCCCTCCAGCTAATGAAGTAACCAAGATTGACTTCGTTGATGTCTAGAAGGAATATGACAAAGACCCTAAAAGGGCAAAGAAAGTCATGAACAACAAGTGGCTGAAGGCACCTAGGTCCAGTCTATCCAGATGGCCGTGAAACTTTCCTAGAAGCGATTTCATCGAAGAAGTCAGTGACCTAATCACCCTTCTTAGCAGAGTGCGGGGCCTCCTGTCTTCCTCACAGTTCTATGAATGGATGTACCCATTCATCAAGATCATCCTCTAAGGCAAGCAGGTCATCTTTTGGAGAGAGCAGATCAGCAACGCCCTCCACGAGCAACTAACCAAGGTACAAACTTCTTCCAAGTTTTATATGACTTCGTTCCTTGTGTACATATCCACCGTAATGCAAACTTTTTTGGGTCTAACAATCGAAGGGGATAGGAAGATGACCCCAGTGTACTCATATTACCCTCAGTTGACACTTCAAGGGTCAACCCATCATTTCAAAAGGGTAAATGACGCCTTCTTTGCCATATTTCTATGCCTCTTCGACCCTCAGCTTGAGTAGAAGAGAGTATCAGACGAGGCTTGGACAGTCGTCAATGACTACGGGTGTATGTTCCTCCAGTTTTCCACCTTCTGCTATCTTTGGGTTGGCTTTTTCCAAGGCTACCCCTATATGCTCCCCAGGTTCCCTTCTGACAAATTAATTCTGATGGAGCTTTGCCAACAACTAGTTGTCGTGCATACCAGACAAATAGAGCTGAAAAAGCCAGGCTTCAAGTTCCCAATCGAAATTTGTAGGTATTTTATTGCAACAGCAGCTAAAGCCAAAGTCATGGAAACAGAGATGCAGATGGTCACCCTTAAGCAGTTCAAGAGAAGAGATAAATTTGACTATAGGGGAGTCAAGGATAAAATCAGGGGAAAGACTCAATTCCATGAGCCTATGATCGAGGACATCTGGATAGACCTAAGGATGGTTGAAGAAATCAAAAAAATAAACTATTGCAGGCTGACCCTAGAACAAATTGAATATCTGGGGCTTGCAGAGATCCCCTCCAATCTGGTTGATGATAAGAACACTATCAATAACAGGTATCTGGCTGAAAAAGTTGCTGGCTCCCCTTTTCCCTCAATTCAGTGGTCTTAGAAGGAACTAACTTCTCTGAAAAAAAGATTTGAACCAATATTGGCTAACACTAATGATTGGTTAACAGCTAAAGGGATCTTACTGAAGAAATTTATCACGAGATCAGAGGCTGAGTACCAGGTAGAATTGAAGAGGAAGGCAGAGAACAAGACCAAGAATAAATGTGATGTTCCTTCCCCTTCTAGGCCTCACAAGCCTAGAATCATCTTTGTTTCTAAAAATCCAAAGACTACTGAAGAGCTTGAAGCAGCAGCTAAAAGAATTGAAGAATAGAGCCCTCAAACACAGGCAGCTCAGCTAATGGAAACAGATGACCAGCCGACAGGACAGCCAAGCACTGAACCTCTGCCTTCACAAGAAGAAGCACAACTGCTCAAGAGCGTTTCTCCTTCTCTGCCTCAATCTTTTGTGGCTTCTCCTTCTCCTCTCTCTCTTATCAGTGTTCCCTCTTCTGGAGCTGCCTCTCCTTTCAGGGTTATATTTGGTGACCCTCAGGGCACTTTTGTAGGTACTCTTCACTCCTCTGGGTCCATTCTAAGTTTGTCATCTCCCTCTTTCAATCTGGGGGAAAGTTCTGCACAAGAGCCATAATTAGTAGTTGGTACAGTTTCCCCTGTTACTCCAACTGTGACCACTAGCAGTGTAGAAGCTGCCACAATAACACCAGCTGAGGGAACCATTGCCACGATAGGTACTTCTTCTCTCTCACCTTGGATGTCAGCATTCACACCTAAAAGGAATAAGTTAGCCATCTCTCCAGATGACTTCGACTTTGGAAAAATAGTGCTGGTGAAAGCTAAGGCTCATAAGAGGCCAATGATCCTCTCAAAATTGGTCAAAAAAAAGGGACAAATTTTTTTGGAAATTGCCAAGCCTCCACAGGATGCAACCCTTGAGAGTTTCAAAATGAGCAACTGTTCCATCTCTCGTGTTAAACTTGACAAAGTTACTCACGAAGGTACGAAAAGTGACCTTCAGTTTACTATGGACATCATGGTCCAAAAGTTTGACCGATAAAAAGAAATGAAAGATTATTACAAGGCCAAGACAGAGCAGCTGACGACAGTAATAAGGATGTTCACTCTTCCCCTTGAAGCGGCAACTCTAGAGGCCTTCTCCATAGATGACATTGTCATTCAAAAGGCAGAGAAATCTTACTTGAAAGGGAAAGTCCTGGAGGATTATATTGAAAAAATGCATACTCAGAGAGTTTCCTTGCTTGCAGAGGTTGAAGAGAAAATAGATAAGATGAATAAGGTGAGGGCCGAATTAGATGACCTTCTCTCTCTTATCTCTCAAGAGGTCGATAGTTCAGAGAAGAATCTTAATAAATGGAGGGAGATGAAGGATTTGAAAAAGAGCACCTTGATATCTATCGGTGTCATCTCCAGCAAAGACTCTTATGTTGAGATCAAGAAGTTATTGATCTTCAGGATCCAGGTACTCAAAGACTTAATCAAGGATCTCAAAGCTTCCAGAGATGCTAGCGAGAAGAGTGACATGGGCTTGCTCAATAAACTGGAAAAACTACCCTGCAACCTAACTTTGAGGGATAATCAATTTCTCTTCGCAGAAGAAATGATTCAGAGTTTTAAAGGGATGATTCAGAGAGATTTTGAAGAAAAGGCCTTCTCAATAACCTCAGTGGACAATATCATGGATACTCAGCTGACTCTGGATAATCTAAAATCCAAATTAACTAGTCATGCTAAAGCCATCACAGCATTGAAGGATGCCTTGATCAGATCCAAAGTCATTTCCAAGAACACAGTTGCGCCAGACAGCATAGAAATTTAGGCATCCATTGCTATGTACGATGCTCATATGAAGAAATTTGGTAGCAAGAACTGAAATTCTTTTCTCTCTTCTCTCTTATTTCTTTATGCACTTTTATTTTGTGAAAAGTGTTGTTTCTAATAGTTTTTGCTTTTCACATTCAAAAGATGAAAGAAATTATGATAAATGGTCAGGGGTTTATACTTACCCGGATGAAGTTTGCGCACCGTTATCTAGACATTGTAGGGACTCCTCTTTGGCTGTGGAGGATGACACCTGTAGAAAAAAGAGACTTAAACAAAGAAGGTGTTAGATAGATAGATGGTGGGCTGCCAAGCAAAAGCTTGATCCTAAAAGTGCAAAGACTTCCTTGAGGGATGACAGTCCACTAGTTGATAGAAAAAATGTCTGATAAAAGAAAGAAATGGTGAAAGACTAAACAAAAGAAATAAAGATAAAGCTTACCTGTATTCTGCTGTCGGTCTTTCAAAGTCACCAACGTCAGTTAGTTTGTCGGCGTCGGTTGGTCAAGGTCACCGATGCCGGTTAGTCTGCCGATGTCAGTAGGGGTAATGAGCTTGGAGGCCGTCGTCGGTCGAGGAAATGGGGCTTTGGACGAGTGTCAGGTTGAGTCTGTGGTCGACAGAATGCTTTGAGAGGTAAAAGGGTCTGTGCAGGGTTGCAGGGAGACTGATAAGGTCTAAGGAAGGAGTCAAGGAAGAGACATGGTGTCAAAAAGGGGCAAGGGTGTGAGGAAGGCTTCTTAGCTTCTCCAGGAAGACAGTCAGGGATGCTCTAGTTGATAGCTAGGTCTGGGTGATGAAACTTAGAAGGAGTAAGAAGAAACTAATTACAAATACATTCTAAGCTACTGAAATGAAAAGACAGAAGAAATACTTAACTCTTGATATGCTGAAGAAAGAGTGTAAGAGACTTGTTGCTGATGCTACTGATGTAGAAGACTACCTACAGAGTGGAGTGACTAATGTAGAGTACCTGTACTCTATGATGCTTGCTGTGCGTTTGAGAGAGAGGGAGCAAGAGAGGTCAAAAGATTGGAAGGTTGGCTGATCGAAATATTGAAGGATCCGCATTTCGGATGCAGAACGCTATTTTGAAGGCAATCGACGTCGGCAATACCACCAACATCGGTAGACTACTGACCAACGTCGGCAGCCAAAAAATAGGAAAAAGGGCTAAAAATAGAGTTTTGTTCATTCTTCCATCTGCCAAGGTCAGCTGGTCATGGAAAAATGGTTGAAGGCGGGTTAAATGAGCGTGAGGATGAGTGGGAGGAATGAAATGGGGGTTAAGAAATTAATACTTGGCATGGGGTAGTGGAGGGCATCCAAGGAGAGGTATCCAAGGGTGGTGAGGTGTCAAAGAGAGAGAGAGAGGGAATTATTAATTCAAAATAGATAATTATTTTAAATTAATAAGACATAGGGGCATGTTGAAGTGGAAAGAGACCAAGGGGGAGTCAACCAAGGGAGTAGACACGATTTCGGTGTCTACATTTGCCCCTTTTTGTCTTGTTGGTTGTTCTTGACGAACTACAAGAAAAAAATAAGAGTTGATTGCCCCAAGTATGGGATAAAGTGGTTTTTGTCCTATTGGTTGTTCTAATGAACTGCAAGACAAAAATAAGTGTTGATTGCCCCGATTATGGGATGGGGTGTTCCCCCCTCAAAGCGAGAGTCGATGGAAGGGAACCTGAGATTGAGTGTCAATTTGATAGAGAGATGGATGGATATGGTGAAGTTGAGTGTGAACACTGCAATAGTTGAGATTACGCGCATACCACTTCATGAGATGGTCAGGTCAAATTATTGTAGGTCAAGGGTCGAGGAGTGCTAAAATTAAAATAATTGGGCCCCAGCATTTAGTCGTAGCTGATTGGGTTATTCGATTCAAGCTGTAGCTCCAATGGTCGTCGTGTTCCAAGTATCCTGGGCTCAAGAAGTGCTCTTAGAAAATACGAAAAATGTCACAAGTAGTGGGAATCAACTTGCTCATGATTCTATACTTGTGAGGGTCGAAATATGGGTTGTAGATGATTTTTCTAACCATTCATGAGGTATCATACATGCAAAAACAACCAAGACAACATTGTCTTGGAATTGGTCATAGGAGATAGGCGTGATCTCCATGTTCTGAAGAGATAGGCATGATCTCCAAGGTCATTGGTCGAGTCGAGTTAGGATAGTTGGTCCATTAGATGGACGGACGAAGGAATGGTCGAGCTAACCTTAGAAGACCCTGTGTCAACTGAGTGCTGCCTACATAGCCTCGATTGTTAGGGCCTCAAGCCGATGTAGTTCTCCCTAAAAGGGAGGAAGAGGGTCGGTTATGGATGGGGTCAAACTAGGTCAAGTCATGGTCAAAGGGGATATGGTTTGTCCATCAGATAGATGAACAAATGGAGGGTGGTCGAGCTAACCCCAGAAGACGTCATGTCATCTAAGTGCTGCCTACATAGCCCCTATTTGAAGGGCCTCAGACCAATGTAGTTCAAGTGAAGCAAAATGGTTGATGATTGATTGATGATGATAAATGATGAGGGTATGATGATGTTACAGCGTTTTCTATATTATTTGATAGTGTATTCTGTAACATTGGTGATGTGGTCTTTCATCCCTAGCAATTTTTCATATTGTGTGATGGATGTATGCTAAAATTGAAAGGAGTTTATTTATGCCTCAACAAGTAATGGTTTATGCTTGACATAAATTGTATGGTCAATAATTTATATGTGTATTGTTGTCCATAGAAACTATGTGAAATAGATTATGGCATGTGACAGGTCTGAAGATGTTTGGTTTGATTTGGTTTGGTTAGAAAATGATTTGGTTAAATGTGACCAAAGTAAATAGGAAGTGAAAAGGCATTGTGCTCTTTCATTGAGACAGACCATAATGATATCATAGGCCAGGGTTGTTAGATCCAAAAGCCCCATTCATGCATCACGTCGTTGACCATTGATTGTGTTAGATAAGTAATCAAATCATTTTGACATTAAAATGAGCTCAAAATCCCTTGAGTAGGTGATGTGATATGTGAGGATAAGGTAACCCTTTTAGTAGGGATAACTTTGCCCCTTTTTATAGGAGACCCTGAGAATAACTACAAGCCAAGTCCATGACTTTTTTTTTTGGCAGACTGATCAATGCGAGAAGTCTACATAGAGATGTCATTTTGTTTTGTGGTCATTTGTGAAGCTGATCAATGCGGGAAGCTTTTGAGAGAGTGTTGTGTGTAGCAAGAGTTTAGGCATAGCCATCCTTCGAGGGAGTGGTTTATATTTTTGATTTATATATATTTGAGGGCTTTGAATAGCTGTCTTTCGAGGGAGTAGTCTATTAGCTACAACAATGATGATGCAACTGTCTTTCGAGGGAGCAGTCTGCATTTAGGATTTGTGACCTTTTGATATTTTGACATCTAAATTTATTTTTGACATAATTTTGAGTCATGGACAAGACTATAGAAGTTTAAGGGCTCCCTTTTATTAAGACAAAGCATTCATACTTTATAAAAGGGTTACATAGGGTTTGTTTTAGGGAAATAGGGTTGAAAGAAATGAGGATTAAGAGGACATGGATTGCTCAAGGGACGAGCTCAAGTTAAATGTCAAGTGAATGAGTACTCGACTAACAGTAGAATGGTCGCAGATGCAAGGCATTAAGAGGCTCATATTCTGGTCGGCCTTCGAAAGAAGACAGACGTTAAGTCCCTGACCTAAATTTGTGCGTCATGATGTAAGGTCCGAGCCAATTAAGAGCAAACTTGCCTTGTTTGCTTCTTTCTAAATTGGTCACGTGTTGGAGATGATTAAAAAGTTGGTTGATATGTTGTTGGATTGTTTGGTTGGTTGATGTTTGGTCAATGCTTGGTTGGTTGATGTTTGGTTGAGGTCATGATAGTCAAGATAAAATCAAATTCCCTCAATTACTAGGGAGAATGTTGATAGATTTATTTTGAGAGGGCGAGATCCTGATCTGCCAAGTTGGAGGCAGAAATCTCAAAATCACGGATGGTGATAGAGGAAATGGTTGGTAATGATTTGATTAAAGTGGCTAATGATTGGGGGTCATCAGGCTGGACCTCCATTGATTATAAGGCTTGGATCAAAGTTAAATGATTTTGTGGAGAGTTTTGTATGAGGTCATACAAAGATGTCTTCACAGAGGTTTGGCAATGTTGTTTCACCATGGAGTCATTAATTGGGTTTGAATAAGTTGGTCGAGATGTGCCCAAAATTGAAATCTTAGGTCTTGATGGTTGAGGAGACCGGAAAAATAGATATGTTTGGGGGAGAGAAACTTTCTCTTTCCCTTTATCCTGCATGGTTTGTGACCTGTTGGCCACATTGACGGTGTTGATTTCAAATAAAGGGGTTGAAGGTGGTAGAGGAACCACAGTGTGATGATGAGATCCCAATTTAGGTGATGATGTTTGTGAGGCATGTGATGGTGTCAAAGATTTGGCAAAGGGGTAGTCAAGAGGATCCTTGATGAGAAGGGTATCTTTTTTTCGGTGTTGACGAATGACAGCTTTAAGAGTGCAACAACGATCAGTGTCATGTCCCAGTGTGTGATGATGGTGACAAAATTTGGTGTTGTCGAACCAAGATGGTCTTGATCCGAGAGTTGATGAGTGTGAAGGTGAGGAGGTATGGGAAGCATGGGATGATGTTGAAGGTTTGTTGATAATATGATCAAGAAGAAAGGTGTCTTTCTCTAAGCATTGGTGAATGACAACCTTGAGGGCACAACAATGATCAGTGTCATGTCCTGGCGTGCGATGATACACACAAACTTTAGTGTCATCAAACTAGAGTGGTTTTGGTCTGAGAGATTGGTATGGTTTAAGAGGTGGAAGACTGATGCGAGAAGACTGCAACAATTGTCGTAATAGTAAGGCATAAGAACCCACCAATGGGTCTGCATGTTTTGTTGCAGTAGGGGTTGATGATTTTTATTTTGGAGGCGTAGGAGGCATTGGTTGTTTTGGAAGAAATATATGTTTAATGGGTAAAGGGGATAATGGAGGCAATTTACCTCTATGAGGTGTTGGAGTAGGAAGCACTCTTATTAAGGTGGATGGATGTGGGCCTAAAATAGAGGGCAATGATGAAGGTGGGGGAGGAATTCTTTGGTGTGATTTAGTGGCCTTCTTTGGTTTGGTTTGAGGGCCACTATTGTGCGAGGCAAGATTAGATATGAGGTGAACACCAAGAGATTTAATCTCTTTTGGCATGGTGGATGTCTGCGTGGGTTTGGGTTCAGATGTGGACAGAGGTGAGTGAGATGTAGCGATCTCAGGCAAAAGGCAAGAGAAAACTGTCACTGGGTCTTCATCAGTCGAAGTAGGTGAAGAGACAGGGTCTTCTCTTGGTGTAGAAGAAATTAGAGAATGTGACTCTTCAAGAGGATAGAGGGCAGGGATGATGGTGCCTTCTACTTATGGTTGAGGAGTAGGAAAGGTACGGTCCTCCATTGGTAGGAGGAAAGATGAAGGTGGGGCTAATGGCATTGGTATGGTTGAAGCGTCCTTCAATATAAGAGAGGTCGATGGAGAACTAATAGGAGAAGAAGGCTCTTCTACTTGTGATGGACGAATAGGAGAAGAATGCTCTTCTACTTGTGGAGGAGGTTGGTTAGACATAAGAGGTGAGAATTTGTTGACCGTGCATATATTATACTCATAGGAGCTATCTACCATGGTCTGGACATTGTTTTGGCTAGGAGGATGGTTAGGAAAGGGTTGTCTAAAGATGTCGATATTTTGATTGAGTGGTGCATTCGGGTTATCCAAAACAAGATCCCCCTTGTCTATCATGTCTTGGACAATGTTCTTGAAGGTTCGGCAGTTGTTTATGTCATGGCCTTGGACACGGTGATAGTGACAGAAGTCATTCTCCCTATACCATGTAGGGAGGGCTTTTGAGGAGTCTAATTGAGGTGGTCGGATTGGAGGGAGATTGAGGACCCCCTTCTTGACGAGTTTTTCTAACATGGAAGTGTATGACTCTCCAAGTGGAGTGTATTGACGCTGTATGTAGCGTTGTTAGAATTGTTTTGTGATGCTTTGAGATGTTGAAGGTTGAGATTGGTCGATTGTTGTTGAAGATGGTGATCTAATGACCACAGTGTTGGCCACTCCTTTGGACTTGAAATTGGCAGAAGAAAAAGGTCTGGAAGAAGAAGGGTCATCGGCTCTTACGTTGGTATTACGCAATTTGACCTTATCCTCTTCAATAGCGCAGAGTTCAAACTTTCGGGCCATGGTGAAAGCTTCGTCAAAAGTGCATAATGTTTGAACCCATAAGGTGGATGAGATGTGCGTGGCACATGCTCGAGAGAAGAGCTCAATGAGCTCGGGTTGAGGTAAAGGGAAGGAGAGTTGGTTGATTAAGCCTCTCTAATGGGCGATGAAATTAGCTATGGATTCGTCATCAAACTACTTGATATAGTATAGGTCTGTGATGGAGACCTTTTTGGTGATATTGATTGAAAAGTGGTCGAAAAATAATTGGGCGAGTTGGGTGAATGGAAAAAGAGAGTAACTGGTGAGAGAGCTGTACCAATCAAGCGCTGGCCCAAAAAGTGACATGGGAAATGTGCGTAACAACAACGGATCATCATGTGCTATAAGATAACAAGCATGTCTGAATGCTCATAGATGTTGTTGTGGGTCTTTCTTACTCTGGAAGCGAGTAAACTTCGAAAGTTCCCATTGACTGGGATACGGTCGGATTGGGACGGAGGGATAGATGGGTTCGTTGCAAATTTGGTCATATGAAAGGACATTGCTTGAACCAAAAATAGAAGCCTCAAGATTAGACATTTTGTCCATCAACATTTTGATGAGATCAGCTGACGGATTTGTAGGTAGGGTGCCCCCTTGGTTGTAAGGCACTTGGAAGGTGCTAGAAGGGGCGTATGACATAGTCGATTGCGCTTGTATAGGTGCAACGTATGGGTAACTAGTCATCGGGGCGGATGTTGAAGCCAAGGGGACCTATGCCATGGAGTTGAAGGGCACAAATTGAATAGGGGCCGCCAAAGGTGGTTGAAGAGTGGAAGCACTAGTTGAAGGGTAGGTAGTTACTCTTGTGTTGATGGGGGCAAGAGTAGTCGGGATGGAGACAACTAGATTTTGGAAAGGAGTAGAATTTTATTAAATAGTCTGCGGTTGATGGGGGGCCGAAACCTTGATGGAAGTGGGCCCAGAGATAGAAGGAGAAGCCACACTTTGAAGATTAGTCGTGGTTGGGTTGATGGTCGAAGCAAAGGCCGGAGTGGTCATGAGTTGGGTTGCAGGCGCTGTCGATGTCGTTGCCGCTTCAGTTAAGGAGGTTGGCATCCCATAGACTGGGTTGCCTGAAGAGTCTCGCATTTGGCTTCTCATGAGATAATGTTGAAGGGCCTTGACGTTGAGGTCAAGGACCCTTTCGAAGTCTTGGTCCCCTTCGGGGATAATAGATGCTTGGGTCGGGGTTGGTAGGATGGGAGTTCGTTCAGTCTCTGAATGATACTCCATTATAGGACTAATTATGGAAGGCGAAGGTGGAAGTGATTGTTGCCTCGCGTGGTCAACAAGAGTCCTTATTTGACTACGTGTCAAAATCATTCAAAGCAAAAAGGTTCAGGTTTCAGAAACTATATTTTTTAGTCTCAAAAAACTAGAATGGGTGTTGGACAACAAGAATGTCGGGTTTTAAGCTTGCTATTTTGAGAAGAAATTTTTTGGACAGTGACCGATGTCGGTAGAAAAATGGATGTCGGTGAAACAGGTTGCCGATGTCGGTCAGATAATCGATGCTGATGAAGAAAGGTTGCCGATGTCGGTGATAAAACTGATGTTGGTAACCGTGTTTTTCCAGAAACTCAAAGATTTTGAGAGTTTTTGGAAGAAAGAAGAAAACGTTCTCACTAGCTCAAAAAACTAGATAAAGACAGAAAAAAGATGAAGACAAAAAGACCTTAAACGTTAAATCCTAAGAATAAACTTTTATAATCATGTTGGCTTAGGCCTTAGAGTGTGTTTGAGAAGTTGGCTTGTAGAACAGGTCCTAAAAGAAGCAGTCTAAGGTTGGTTTCAGGTTAGTTTCGATGCTCAAGATCTATGTTAGGTTCTGTACGTGGCCTGGTTCTAAGGAGCAAGCTCCCCTCACTTCACGAGTCCAGTGATAAGCTGGTCTCTCTTAGCCAGTATATACTTCCCCTAGAGTTTATCCTCTGCTAGAGAACAGAGTGGGCTTTTCCCTTGGTAGTGAAGTCCAAGTGGGATTGCCAGGAAGGGTAAGGTATCTGCTAGGTGATGAAATCCTAGTCGGACCTTGTCTCAGGTGTGTTTAGATATTTAGTTGTGAAAGTGGTTTGGATGTGTAACATAAATGGCCTACGCTTTATTCATGATGCGTTTTTAATTACTAGATGTGAGAGCGAAGTATTCATTCAAGAAGAAATGAAATGCAATATATTTTAAGCCCAAATTGAAATGTGTGTTCATATGTAGACAAGTGAGAAGATGTTGAAGAGTATGAGTTGACTAGTCTAAGATGCAAGAAAGAAAGAAAAAGAAGGATTCTTTTTAAATTTGCTGATGGTGTCTTTCGGAAGAGATAGAAGGAAAAGAAGCAAGAAGAGATCTAATGCACCTATATGAATGGTTGTCTTTAGAAGAAAAAGAAATGAACGCAAGGAAAAATCCTAGGGTCCCACCGGACGTGCCAGAATGTTTCTAACAGTTTTTTATTTTCACATTCAAAAGATGAAATAAACTATGATAAATGGTCAAGAGTTTGTACGTACCCGGATGAAGTTTACGCACCGTTATCCAGACGTTGTAGGAACTCCTCTTTGGCTGTGGAGGATGACACCTGTAGAAGAAAGAGACTTAAATAAAGAAGGCGTTAGATAGATGGTGGGCTGCCAAGCAAAAGCTTAATCCCAGAAGTGCAAAGACTTCTTTGAGGGATGACAGTCCACTAGTTGATAAAAAGAGTGTCTGATAAAAGAAAGAAATGCTGAAAGACTAAATAAAAGAAATAAAAATAAAGCTTACCTGTATTCTGCTGTCGGTCTTCCACAGTCGCCGACGTCGATTAGTCTGCCAACATCGGTTGGTCAAGGTCGCCGACGCCGGTTAGTCTGCCGATGTCGATAAGGGTAATGGGCTTAGATGTCGGCATCGGTCGGGGCAATGGGGCTTTAGACGAGTGTCAGGTTAAGTCTGTGGTCGACAGAATGCTCTAAGAGGTAAAAGGGTCTATGCAGTGTTGTAGGGAGACTGATAAGGTCTAAAGAAGGAGTCAGGGAAGAGACAGGGTGTCAAAAGGGCAAGGGTGTGAGGAAGGCTTCTCAGCTTCTCCAGAAAGACAGTCAGGGATGCTCTAGTTGATAGCCAGGTCTGGGTGATGAAACTTATAAGGAGTAAGAAGAAACTAATTACAAATACATTCTAAGCTACTGAAATGAAAAGACAAAAAAAATACTTAGCTCTTGATATGTTGAAGAAAGAGTGTAAGAGACCTGTTGCTGATGTAAAAGACTATCTGCAGAGTGGAGTGACTGAAGCAGAGTACCTATACCCTGTGATGCTTGCTGTACGTTTGAGAGAGAGGGAGCGAGAGAGGTTGAAAGATTGGAAGGTTGGCTGATCGAAAGATTGAAGGATCCACATTTCGGATGCAGAATGCTATTTTGAAGGCAATCGACGTCGGTATTATCGCTGGCGTCAGTCGACTACTGACTGACGTCGGCAGCCAAAGAATAAGAAAAAGGGCTAAAAATAGCCTTTTGTCCGTTCTTCCATCTGCCAAGGTCAGCTGGTCATGGAAAAATGGTTGAAGGCGGGTTAAATGAGCATGAGGATGAGTGGGAGGAATGAAATGGGGGTTAAGAAATTAATACTTGGCATGGGGTAGTGGAGGGCATCCAAGGAGAGGTATCCAAGGGTGGTGAGGTGTCAAGGAGAGAGAGAGAGGGAATTATTAATTCAAAATAGATAATTATTTTAAATTAATAAGACATAGGGGCATGTTGAAGTGGAAAGGGACCAAGGGGGAGTCAACCAAGGGAGTAGACACGATTTCGATGTCTACATTTGCCCCTTTTTGTCTTGTTGGTTGTTCTTGACGAACTACAAGAAAAAAATAAGAGTTGATTGCCCCAAGTATGGGATAAAGTGGTTTTTGTCCTGTTGCTTGTTCTAATGAACTGCAAGACAAAAATAAGTGTTGATTGCCCCGATTATGGGATGGGGTGTTCCCCCCTCAAAGCGAGAGTCGATGGAAGGGAACCTGAGATTGAGTGTCAATTTGATAGAGAGATGGATGGATATGGTGAAGTTGAGTGTGAACACTGCAATAGTTGAGATTACGCGCATACCACTTCACGAGATGGTCAGGTCAAATTATTGTAGGTCAAGGGTCGAGGAGTGCCAAAATTAAAATAATTGGGCCCCAGCATTTAGTCGTAGCTGATTGGGTTATTCGATTCAAGCTGTAGCTCCAATGGTCGTCGTGTTCCAAGTATCTTGGGCTCAAGAAGTGCTCTTGGAAAATATGAAAAATGTCACAAGTAGTGGGAATCAACTTGCTCGCGATTCTATACTTGTGAGGGTCGAAATATGGGTTGTAGATAATTTTGCTAACCATTCGTGAGGTAGCATACATGCAAAAACAACCAAGGCAAGGTTGTCTTGGAAGTGGTCATAGGAGATAGGCGTGATCTCTATGGTCTAAGGAGATAGGCGTGATCTCCAAGGTCGTTGGTCGAGTCGAGTTGAGATAGTTGGTCCATTAGATGGACGAATGAAGGAATGGCCGAGCTAACCTCAGAAGACCCTGTGTCAACTGAGTGCTGCCTACATAGCCCCAGTCATTAGGGCCTCAGATTGATTTAGTTCTCCTTAAAAGGGAGGAAGAGGGTTGGTTATGGATGGGGTCAAACTAGGTCAAGTCATGGTCAAAGGGGATATGGTTTGTCCATCAGATAGACGAACAAACGGAGGGTGGTCGAGCTAATCCTAGAAGACGTCATGTCATTTAAGTGCTGCCTACATAGCCCCTATTTAAAGGGCCTCAGACTAATGTAGTTCAGGTGAAGTAAAATGGTTGATGATTGGTTGATGATGTTAAATGATGAGGGTATGATGATGTTACAGCCTTTTCCATATTATGTGATGGTGTATTCTGTAACATTGGTGATGCGGTCTTTCATCCCTAGCAATTTTCCATATTGTGTGATGGATGTATGCTAAAAATAAAAGGAGTCTATTTATGCCTTAGCAAGTAATGGTTTATGCTTGACATAAATTGTATGGTCGATAATTTCCATGTGTATTGTTGTCCATAGAAACTATGTGAAATGGACTATGGCATGTGACAGGTCTGAAAATGTTTGGTTTGATTTGGTTTGGTTGGCAAATGATTTGGTTAAATGTGACCAAAGTGAATAGGAAGTGAAAAGGCATTGTGCTCTTTCATTGACATGGACCATAATGATAACATAGGTTGGGGTTGTTAGATCTAAAAGCCTTATTCATGCATCACGTCGTTGACCATTGGTTGTGTTAAATAAGTAATCAAATCATTTTGACATTAAAATGAGCTCGAAATTTCTTGAGTAGGTGATGTGATATGTGAGGATAAGGTAACCCTTTTAGTAGGGATAACTTTGCCCCTTTTTATAGGAGACCCTGAGAACAACTATAATCCAAGTCCATGACCTTTTGTTTTGGCAGATTGATCAATGCGGGAAGTCTACATAGAGATGTCATTTTGTTTTGTGGTCATTTGTGAAGCTGATCGATGCGGAAAGCTTTTGAGAGAGTGCTGTGTGTAGCAAGAGTTTAGGCATAGCCATCCATCAAGGGAGTGGTCTATATTTTTGCTTTATATATATTTGAGGGCTTTGAATAGCTGTCCTTCGAGGGAACAATCTATTAGCTACAACAATGATGATGCAACTGTCCTTCGAGAGAGTAGTCTCCATTTAGGATTTGTGACCTTTTGATATTTTGACATCCAAATTTATTTTTGACATAATTTTGAGTCATGGACAAGACTATAAAAGTTTAAGGGCTCCCTTTTATTAAGACAAAGCATTTGTACTTTATAAAAGGGTTACATAGAGTTTGTTTTAGGGAAATTAGGTTGAAAGGAATGAGGATAAAGGGGATAGGGATTGCTCAAGGGACGAGCTCAAGTTAAATGTCAAGTGAACGAGTGCTCGACTAATAGTAGAATGGTCGCAGATGCAAGGCATTAAGAGACTCAGATTCTGGTCGGCCTTCGAAGGAAGACAGACGATAAGTCTCTGACTCAAATTTGTGCATCATGATTTAAGGTCTGAGCCAATTATGAGCAAACTTGCCTCGTTTGCTTCTTTCCAAATTAGTCATGTGTTGGAGATGATTAAAAAGTTGGTTGATATGATGATGTACATGAAGTTGGTTGATATGTTTTTGGATTGTTTGGTTGGTTGATGTTTGGTCAATGCTTGATTGGTTGATGTTTGGTTGAGGTCGTGATAGTTAAGATAAAGTCAAATTCCCCTAATTACTAGGGAGAATGTTTGACAGATTTAGTTTGAGAGGGCGAGATCCTAATCTGCCAAGTTGGAGGCAGGAATCTCAAAATCACAGATGGTGACAGAGAAAATGGCTGGTAATGATTTGATTAATGTGGCTAATGGTTGGGGGTCATCAGGCTGGACCTCCATTGATTATAAGGCTTGGATCAAAGTTTGATGATGCTGTGGAGAGTTTTGTATGAGGTCATACAAAGATGTCTTCACAGAGGTTTGGCGATGTTGTTTCACTATGGGGTCATTAATTGGGTTTGAATAAGTTGGTCGAGATGTGCCCAAAATTGAAATCTTGGGTCTTGATGGTTGAAGAGACTGGACAAATGGATATGTTTGGGGGAGAGAAACTTTCTATTTCCCTTTATCCTACATGGTTTGTGACCTGTTGGCCACATTGACGCTGTTGATTTCAAATAAAGGGGTTGAAGGTGGTAGAGGAACCACAGTGTGATGATGAGATCCCGATTTAGGTGATGATGTTTGTGAGGCATGTGATGGTGTCAAAGATTTGGCAAAGGGGTAGTCAAGAGGATCTTTGATGAGAAGGGTATTCTTTTTCCGGTGTTGACGAATGACAGATTTAAGAGCACAACAACGCTCAGTGTCATGTCCCGGTGTGCGATGATAGTGACAAAATTTAGTGTTGTCGAACCAAGATGGTCTTGATCCGAGAGTTGATGAGTGTGAAGGTGAGGAGGTATGGGAAGCGTAGGATGATGTTGAAGGTTTGTTGATAATATGGTCAAGAAGAAGGGTGTCTTTCTCCAAGTATTGGTGAATGACAACCTTGAGGGCACAACAAAGCTCAGTGTCATGTCCCGGCATGCGATGATACACAAAAACTTTAGTGTCATCGAACTAGGGTGGTTTTAGTCTGAGAGATTGGTATGGTTTAAGAGGTGGAAGACTGATGCGAGAAGACTGCAATAATTGTCATAACAACAAGGCATAAGAACTTGCCAATGGGTCTGCATGTTTTGTTGCAGTAGGGGTTGATGACTTTTGTTTTGGAGGCGTAGGAGGCATTGGTTGTTTTGGAGGAAATATATGTTTAATGGGTAAAGGGGATAATGGAGGCAATTTGCCTCTGTGAGGTGTTGGAGTAGGAAGCACTCCTATTAAGGTGGATGTATGTGGACCCAAAATAGAGGGCAATGATGAAGGTGGGAGAGAAATTATCCGGTGTGGTTTAGTGGCCTTCTTTGGTTTGGTTTGAGGGCCACTATTGTGCGAGGCAAGATTAGATATGGGGCGAACACCAAGAGATTTAATCTCTTTTGGCATGGTGGACGCCTGCATGGATTTGAGTTTAAATGTGGATAGAGGTGAGTGAGATGTAGCGATCTCAGGCAAAAGGCAAGAGAAAACCGTCACTAGGTCTTCCTCGGTCGAAGTGGGTGAAGAGACAGGGTCTTCTCTTGGTGGAGAAGAAATTGGAGAATGTGACTCCTCAAGAGGATAGAGGGCAGGGATGATGGTGCTTTCTACTTATGGTTGAGGAGAAGGAAGGGTATGGTCCTCCATTGGTAGGAGGAAGGATGAAGGTGGGGCTAATGGCGTTGGTATGGTTGAAGCATCCTCCAATATAAGAGAGGTCGATGGAGAACTAATAGGAGAAGAAGGCTCTTCTACCTATGATGAACAAATAGGAGAAGAAGGCTCTTTTACCTGTGGAGGAGGTTGGTTAGACATAAGAGGCGAGACTGTGTTGATCGTGTGTATATTATGCTCGTGGGAGCTATCGGCTATGGTCTGGACATTGTTTTGGCTAGGAGGATGGTTAGGAAAGGGTTGTCTGAAGATGTCGATATTTTGATTGGGCGGTGCGTTTGGGTTATCCAAAATAAGATCCCCCTTGTCTATCATCTCTCTGATAATGTTCTTGAAGGTTCGGTAGTTGTTTATGTCATGGCCTTGGACATGGTGATAGTGACATAAGTCGTTCTCCCTATACCATGTAGGGAGGGCTTTTGAGGTGTCAAATTGAGGTGGTTGGATTGGAGGGAGATTGAGGACCCCCTGCTTGACGAGTTTTTTCAACACGGAAGCGTATGACTCTCCAAGTGGAGTGTATTGACACTGTATGTAGCATTGTTGGAATTGTTTTGTGATGCTTTGAGATGTTGAAAGTTGAGATTGGTCAGTTGTTGTTGAAGATGGTGATATAACGACCACAGTGTTGGCCACTTCTTTGGACTTGGAATTGGCAGAAAAAAAAGGTCTAGAAGAAGAAGGGTCATCGGCTCTTGCATTGGTATTACGCAATTTGACCTTATCCTCTTCAATAGCATGGAGTTTAAGCTTTCAGGCCATGGTGAAAGCTTCGTCAAAAGTGCGAAATGTTTGAACCCACAAGGTGGATGAGATGTGCGTGGCACATGCTTGAGAGAAGAGCTTAATGAGCTCGGGTTGAGGTAAAGGGAAGGAGAGTTGGTTGATTAAGCCTCTCCAACGGGCGACAAAATCAACTATGGATTCATCATCAAACTGCCTGATAGAGTATAGGTCTGTGATGGAGACCTTTTTGGTGATATTGATCGAAAAGTGGTCAAAAAATAATTGGGCGAGTTGGGTGAATGAAAAAAGAGAGTGACTGGTCAGAGAGCTATACCAATCAAGGGCTGGGCCAGAAAGTGACATGGGGAATGTGCGTAACAACAACGCATCATCATGTGCTATAAGATAACAAGCATGTCTGAATGCTCGTAGATGTTGCTGTGGGTTTTCCTTACTCTAGAAGCAAGTAAACTTAGGAAGTTATCACTGACTGGGATACGGTCGGATTGGGATGGAGGGATGGATGGGTTCGTTGCAAATTTGGTCATATGAAAGGACATTACTTGAACCAGAAATAGAAGCCTCAAGATTAGACATTTTATCCATCAACATTTTGATGAGATCAGTTTATCCTTTGCCAGAGAACAGAGTGGGCTTTCCCCTTTGTAGTGAAGTCCAAGTGGGATTGCCAGGAAGGGTAAGGTATCCGCTAAGTGATGAAATCCTAGGCGGACCTTGTCTTAGGTGTGTTTAGATGTTTAGTTGTGAAAGTGGTCTGGATGTGTAACATAAGTGGCCTATGCTTTATTCATGATGCGTTTTTAATTACTAGATGTGAGAGTTAAGTATGCATTCAGGAAGAAATGAAATGCAATGTATTTTAAGCCCAAATTGAAATGTGTGTTCGTATGTAGACAAGTGAGAAGAGGTTGAAGAGTATGAGTTGACTAGTCTAAGATGCAAGAAAAAAAAAGAAGGATTCTTTTTAAATTTGTTGATGGTGTCTTTCGAAAGAGATAGAAGGAAAAAATGCAAGAAGAGATCTAATGCACCTATATGAATGGTTGTCTTTAGAAGAAAAAGAAATGAACCCAAAGAAAACTCCTAGGGTCCCACCAGGCATGCCAGAATGTTTCTAATAGTTTTTGATTTTCACATTCAAAAGATGAAAGAAACTATGATAAATGGTCAGTGGTTTGTACATACCTGGATGAAGTTTGCACACCGTTATCTAGACATTGTAGGGACTCCTCTTTGGCTGTGGAGGATGACACCTATAGAAGAAAGAAACTTAAACAAAGAAGGTGTTAGATAGATGGTGGGCTGCCAAGCAAAAGCTTGATCCCAGAAGTGCAAAGACTTCTTTGAGGGATGACAGTCCACTAGTTGATAGAAAGAATGTCTGATAAAAGAAAGAAATGGTGAAATACTAAACAAAAGAAATAAAGATAAAGCTTACCTGTATTCTCCTGTCGGTCTTCCACAGTCGCCGATGTCGATTAGTCTGTCGGCGTCGGTTGGTCAAAGTCACCGACGCTGATTAGTCTGCCGACATCGGTAGGGGTAATGGGCTTGGAGGCCGGCATCGGTTGGGGCAATGGGGCTTTGGATGAGTGTCAGGTTGAGTCTGTCGTCGACAGAATGCTCTGAGAGATAAAAGGGTCTATGCAGGGTTGCAGGGAGACTGATAAGGTCTAAAGAAGGAGTCAGGGAAGAGGCAGGGTGTCAAAAAGGGGCAAGGGTGTGAGGAAGGCTTCTCAGCTTCTCCAGGAAGACAGTCAGGGATGCTCTAGTTGATAGCTAGGTCTGGGTGATGAAACTTAGGAGTAAGAAGAAACTAATTACAAATACATTCTAAGCTACTGAAATGAAAAGACAGAAGAAATACTTAGCTCTTGATATGCTGAAGAAAGAGTGTAAGAGACCTGTTGCTGATGCTGTTAATGTAGAAGACTACCTGCAGAGTGGAGTGACTGATGCAGAGTACTTGTACCCTGTGATTCTTGCTATGCATTTGGGAGAGAGGGAGCGAGAGAGGTCAAAAGATTGGAAGGTTGGCTGATCGAAAGATTAAAGGATCTGCATTTCGGATGCAGAATGTTGTTTTGAAGGCAACTGACGTCGGCAATACCACCGACGTCGGTCGACTACTGACCGACGTCGACAGTCAAAGAATAAGAAAAATGGCTGAAAATAGCCTTTTGTCTATTCTTCCATCTACTGAGGTCAGCTGGTCATGGGAAAACGGTTGAAGGCAGGTTAAATGAGCGTGAGGATGAGTGGGAAGAATGAAATGGGGGTTAAGCAATTAATACTTGGCATGGGGTAGTGGAGGGCATCCAAGGAGAGGTATCCAAGGGTGGTGAGGTGTCAAGGAGAGAGAGAGAGGGAATTATTAATTCAAAATAGATAATTATTTTAAATTAATAAGACATAGGGGGCATGTTGAAGTGGAAAGGGACCAAGGGGGAGTTGACCAAGGGAGTAGACACAATTTCGGTGTCTACAAGTGCATGCAGTTTTATAATATGTAATTACATGTAAAAAATTTAGAAAAATATCTCAAAGTCAAAGATGAGTCATCTTTGACCAGGATATTTATGTATTTTATTACTTTCTAATTTTTGAAGATTTTCTCCCTATATATAGTGGAGACCTCTTTTGTAAATGGATCTGGAATAATAGAGAGCAAAAACTCTGTCGAAATTGAAACACTTTTTTGAGACTTTGTGCTCAAACTTGTAAATCATATTTTGTCAAATGAATGAGAAGCAAGTTTATTTCAGACTTTGTGTTGAAATTATCTGTGTTATTTAGGAAACAGTTCTTATGTCTTTTTTCTTGGTAATATCTTGTTTATCTGATTTAATAAGCAAAGTGAGTGTGTTAATATTATCTGAGAATATTTTTAAAAGGTAGAAGATAGACTTTGAGCTATTTTTATCTTTGTGATTCAGTTATCTTTTGTAGTTTCAGGCGAAGACTTTTTATTTCATTTCATTCTACGGTTACACTTGTTTCGAATCGGTGAAGGAGGCTACGGAAGACTTTGTGCTTACATGAGTGTTCTTGTGAACTTTGTTACTTCAAGTGATTTTTTGCTTCACGTTTGATATCATTCCTGAAAGAAGAGGAATGTTGTTAGCTAAAGACAAGGATTTTCCTCTTTTATTCTTTATACATTACCTCTGAAAAAAGAGAGGTAGATGCTGTTATATCATCTCATGTGTTATTTTTTGCTTAATTATATAAATACATATAGCATATAAATATTCATAGGGAACCTCCCCTTGATGAGAGGAGAGATTTACCTCGTCCAGATCTAGTAAACCCACACTTTTCGTGGCGTAAATCTCCCTATACTGTGGTTGATATACCCATTTTGTCATCAGTTAGTTGACGACAAAATATTCACCCAACAGTTTTTTGGCAACTCCATTGGGGAATCGAATGTGCAGTCTAAAACTTCAAGTTTCAGATTGAAGCAGTCTGTACTCTTATCCATTACATAGTCTGGCAACTTCGTTCCATGTCTTACCCATTATCATTATCGCCTTACCATCTCCCTCCATCTTCGTTATATTATCTGGTTTGCAAAACCAGAGCCGCTGGGAAGAATGTGCATTTTGAAGCCTCAAGCTTCAACTTGAAGCAATTTCAGTCCCTTTTTTATTTGAAATCTAGCTACTCCACGTTATACAAGAAGACAGAGAGCCAAAGGTGTTTTTGACTCCGTGTTTGAGTTGGCATAACAGAGTAATTTTGATCCATTTTCTCCACCACCTTCCCATCAACGGTCTAGGAGCTTTTCTTTTGACCCTATCAAGTCACCAACGCAAGGCAGTGCTTCTTTTCTTACTGTTAACCAGGCCATACTTATAAACACTCAACTAAGGTTTGTAATCCCACCATTTAATCATCCTATCATAATGGCTCAAGTCCCGTGGGGCAATTCCTTTGGTCCTCTTAATTTAACTGCACCTTTGCATGAACTAACTCGTACTTTTAGGAAAAAATTTTCTATATTTTTTGGTGACGGAAAAGTTCATCCCGATGAGCATATTGCAGCTTTCTCCATAGCATGTAGCGTAATTGATGTCGAATTTGAAGATGTAGCAGTGAAACTTTTTGTGGAAACTCTGCAAAGAGTTGCCGTGGATTGGTTCTATCACCTGTAGGCTGGGTCAATAACTGACTGGGATATGCTCAAATCCAAATTTGAGGTCAGGTTTAAACTTGCTGAAGTTGCACACGCTTTGTTAGCTCAGCTAACACAGATGAAAAAAAAATCCCAGGAACTCATGAGAGATTTCATAGCTAAATTCAATAAGTTGAGAAACTGGATCCCAACTGTTGCTTAGCCCACACCGAAAAATCTCAAGTGCTTTTTTATCAACTCGCAGCTTCCCGAAGTAAGTTTCTTGTTGAGATGAGCTGGCTTTATGAATTTAGCATTGGCTCAAAATTTGGCTACTGAGATTGAAGATGATCTTATTCTGACAGGTAAGATCAGAAAAGACCCTAGTAAAAATAAATTTTCTTCATCTACTAAAAATTCTTTAGGCACTACAGATCTTATGGTGCAGAAATTGACAAATGAGCTAATAGCTTTGAAGAGGCAAATAGCACAAGGTATGTCTGCCCCTACCTATCAAAATATGCCTAGGAGAACGTTCCAAAATCAACAATATCAGGGTAATAGTATCCAAAACTAAGGGCAATCAAATCGCTTGCCTCCCCCTCCAGGGAAATTGGCTATTGAAGCAGCACCTGCTAATTCAACAGTCGGTTACCTAGAGGCTGAACACGACTACTCGTTCCAACCTCAATTAGACCAAAAAAAAGATGCTAATCTCTTCGATGAGCAGGAAGAAGAATTAGTTGGTGACTCCAATATTGGTTTTCTAGATTACCAAGACAATACTGGAAGTAAAAGAGAGGGTTTGGATGGATCTTACGCTGTTTTTACCAGATCTTAAAATCAGTCGACTTCACAGACTGACAAAGGAAAGGCAGAGGAAGAACCCTAGCCAGTAGTTTTTATCGCTAAATGAGAGACTCCATTGCCCCCACAATTAAAAGATCAAGTAATTCATAAAAAAGTAAGTACCTCCAATCACCCGATACCTTCCACTTCTATTGCTCAGACCAGTGCCATGCCTACTAAAGTCCCTGATGATGGACTCTCTTCCTCTGTTTCAAGTTTTTTTCAATTATTTGATATAATTGATCATGTTAGAAAGACTAAAATTCAAATGACAGAGGTTGAATATTTGAGGGCTAACCCAGAACAATTTGATAGGTTAGCAGAATATGTGAAAAATAAAGCCGTCCCCGTAGGACATGATTTTTTGAAAGCCGTTCATGATCCTCTTAAAGATAAACCAGCCCAAAACAATCTTGTTGTGACTCCCCCTGTCGCTCCCGAAAAAATAGAACCTTTCTACGTTTTCTTGATTATAAATGGTTATAAACTGAGTAATTATATTATAGACTCTGGAGCCTCAGATAATGTCATGCTCGCGAAGGTGGCAGATTCTCTTAGCCTAACTCTGACCAAAACTTTTGGGAGGTGTTTTTCTATGAAAAATAAGCAAGTTTTTCTCTTTGGTTAGATAAAAGATGCTCAATATGCTTTCACAGCTTTTCCAAAAAAGTGGATAAAAATGACAGTTTTAGTGGCCGATGTTTCAGTGTCTTACGACATCTTGCTCGGGCAAAATTTTTGCAAAGACGTTGGAGGTGAACTAAGTATGGACTTGTCGAAAGAAAGGATCCCAATCCAAGGTGTCATGAAGAAGTTGCTTTTTGAAAAAGAAGCAAGGTATGTAGTTACTCAATCATCGGCACTAGAAGCTCAAATTTTAATGAGTCCTCAGGCATAGGCAACTACTTCCTATCTACAGATGGGATCCATGAGGCATTTGATGAAACTCTCACGGATGATAACTTGAGATTGTGTTCCATTGACACAACGGGAGAATCGACAAATCAAAATGAACACATGGAAGAACCTCTTCTCCCAAACGAAAGAGTTTTCAAAGAAAAAGCAGCGTCTAACAAGGTATGGACCTTAGAATTTGATGGCAGTTTCTCCTCTACTGATTCGAGAGCCAGAGTTGTGTTGGTATCTCCTCAGGGAGATATTATTCCTTTGTCCTATAAATTGCAGTTCAACAATACCAACAACACAGTTGAGTACGAGTCCCTATTGCTCGGACTACAGGTTGCCAGAGAAAAGGGCATTAGGATATTCCATGCTAAAAGAGACGCTGAGTTGATAGTCTGCCAGGTGAAGAACCTCTATCAGACAAAAAATGAAAGGTTGCACCACTATCACAATCTGGTTTGAGATCAGATTGAAAATTTTGACGCTTTCAATATCTCTGCCATCTCAAGATAATTTAATGACAGGGCAGATGCATTGGCTGTCTGCACTACTCTCTTAGTTCCTCATCCAGACTTTAAGGGAGATAAGTACACTATTGAATTGGTCTTTCAGCCAAGTGTACCTGATAATACCAGCCATTGGCAAGTATTTAATAATGACGACCAAATCATCACCTTCTTGGAGTAAAAAGATAGTTTTGAACAACTTCATTTTGAAGGTAGTGAACTCTGAGAATGTGAAGCAACTCTCGAGTTAAATACGAATACAGGTGAAGATTTTCTACAGCTTAAAGGGAATAAGATTCCCAGAGCCTTGGTTTCCCTAGATAAGTTGTTTGATAACCTTGACAGGTTTATTAAACAACAACGAACGAATTCAAAACCCTCTCAAGATTTTGATCAGGTAAACTTGGGAACCAAGCGAGATCCTAAGATGGTAAACATTGGGAAATGTTGCACTCTCGAGGAAAGATTTAAGCTTGCTGTTTACTTTGCCAATATATAGATGTGCTGGCCTATTCCTACGATGATCTAAAATCACTCAGGTAAAATGACATTTTCCACGATATTTCTCTGAAGGCCAACTCTGTACCTTACAAGTAAAAGTCTAGGCAATATAACTCAAAAATCTCAGGTACTATTTCAGCTGAGATATAAAAGATGCTTGACGCCTGGATAATTTTCTCAATCTATCACTCAACATGGATTGCCAACATAGTGCATGTCAGGAAGAAGAATGGCAAAATTCAATTTGCGTGGATTTCAAGAATTTGAACCAGTTATCTTTAAAAGATGACTACCCTCTTCCTATCATGGATCAAGTTTTACAAATGGTAACAGGTTCAGAAATGTTATCAATGCTAGACGATTTTTCAGGGTACAATCAGGTCGAAATCAGAAAAGCAAATCAGCATAAGACAACATTCACCACACCTTGGGGAACTTTCACTTATCAAATAATGCCCTTAGGTTTGATAAATGCAGGCGCCACATTTCAAAGGGCGATGTACCTTGCTTTCAAAGATGAAATGAGAAAATTCATTGTAGTATACTTGGATGATCTGACAGTGTTTTCAAAGCACCAATCTGAGCATGTTCATCACTTGTAAAAGATATTAGAACGCTGTCGTCAGAATGGTATTTCTTTAAACCCAAATAAATCTGTATTCAGAGTAACTGAGGGAAAACTTCTCGAACACATCGTGTCCCGTGAAGGTATTAAAATTGATTCAGAGAGAGTCAAGTCTATTCAGGAACTTACTCTGCCTACCAACAAGACTGCAGTTCACTCTTTCTTTGGAAAGGTGAACTTTCTTCGAAGGTTCATTCCTGAATTTGCTGAGAAAACCCATCACATTGCCAACATGATGAAAGGCAATGCTACATTCAGGTGGACTACTGAAGGCAAATCAGCGTTCAAAAAAATTAAAGAAGCAATCACCCGCGCACCAGTCTTGGTTTGTCCGATTATACTAAATGTTTCAAAATATAAAGTTATGCTTCCGAGCATACGCTATTGACCATTTTCGTCCAACAAAATTAAGAAGGCGTAAAATATCCTATCTCTTTTATCAGTTGTCTACTCAAAGTTCATGAGCTGAAGTATTCCATTATGGAGAAGCATGCATACGCAGTAGTCAAAACAGTCAAACATTTCAAGTTTTATATCCTAAACTCTCACACCAAAGTTCTCGTACCAAATACAACAGTAAAATCCATCTTGACTCAGTAGGAGTTTGGTACGAAGAGAGGTAACTGGATTGCCAAGACTCAGGAGTTTGATCTGGATATCAAATCTACCAAGCTTGTACGAGGAAGGGGTCTTTGCCAGTTGATCACCAACAATATTCCAGATGAAGAAGAAAATGAAGAAGTAGAGATCGAAGGCATGTCTACAGTCCTCTTTGTTGCAACCACCGATGAGTGGTATTTCAACATTGCCCATTTTTTGACATATGGTGAGTGCCCTGCTCATCTTTCTTATAAAGAGAAATGAAATGTCAAATTAAAAGCAGTTGGTTATGTCCTGTGGGACAATGGTCTTTACAAGAGAAACCTAGATGGGGCATTTCTTTGTTGTGTTGACAAAGCACAAAAAGAAAGAATCTTAGAGTCTTTCCATAATTTGGCCTGCAGAGGGCATTTTTCTACACCGGTGACAACACACAAAATTCTATGAGCAAGGTATTATTGGCCCACGCTTTTCCAAGATGCCTACAAATAGGTGCGTAGGTGCGAATTGTGCTAGCAATTCATTGGAAAACCTAAGTTGGCTGCTTTGCCTCTCAAGTCAATAGTGATCGAAGAACCGTTTCAACAGTGGGGTATTGACTTCATTGGCATAGTCAACCCATCTTCAAGTGTTAGACATGATTATGTCCTCACAGCAATGGATTATTTTACTAAGTGGGTGGAGGCTATCCCAACCAAGCACGTTACATCTGAAGTAGTGTGCAGCTTCCTCAAAGAAAATATTGTCTCCAGGTTTGGGGTCCCACTAAAGATTGTAACAGATATTGCGGCCTATTTTTTATCACATGAAATTACTCAATTTTGTTTTTATTATGGGATTACCTTATCCCACACTTCAGATTATTTTTCGCAAGGAAATGGCCAAGCAGAAACGAGTAATAAGAACTTGGTCTCTATTATCAAGAAGTTGGTGGACGACAATCAGAGAACATGGCACAAAGCATTGTATGATGCTTTATGGGCAGATAAAATAACACCCAAAAGGGCTATAGGTATGTCACCTTTTCAGCTTTTGTATGGATGGAATGCGAAAATTACCATCACCCTTGAACTACCAGCGCTTAGGTTAACTAAAGCAATCGAAGACTCAACCTTCAAAAGTTCAGTCGACAAAAGAATCATGTGTTTGACCGAGCTGAATGAGCGATGAACCATGGTAGTGGATTAGATTACAAAGCATTAGAATCCGGTGAAGGCACTCTTTGATAAAAAAATAAAAGTTCACGAATTCCAAGTCGGAGATCAAGTCTTGTTATGGGATAAGAGGCGAGAACCAAAAGGGATGCACGGTAAATTTGACTCCCTATAGAGAGGCCCGTTCACCATTCGACAACTCTGTGGTGAGGCTAGCTTCTTGCTGGAGTACCAAGATGGAATGCTATTTGCACTACCTCATAGCGGGTAGCATCTGAAGCTATTCAACCCTTGAAGCGTGGATAAGTCTATTTGTATATATGTATAGTTTTTACTTTTTGTCTATTTTTCTTTCATTTTTAGCTTGACTCTAGAGCCCAATGGCTTGGATGAAGCCACTTAGAGACTGGTTTCTTCTCTCTCTAATTAATTTGATTAACGAAAGTTCTCCAATAGGAGCCAGCTGTTGTTTCTAAAATTAGCTTAACCCATTTTTGAGAACAACCCCCTACAAAACTTGTCTGTTTCATCTTTTGTCTCTCTAAGTTTATTTTTTGAGACGAGTTTTGAATTCATTCTCATCTTGGCCTAGGAACGTGAGAGTTGTTACGATCTCGTTGCAACCAAGAAAACCCCTCCCCCAGACTACCTCTTCTAGAGCTGGTCTTTTCTTCTATTTTCACACATGGATGGTAAATTTTGCTGCCAGTGCATTTTGAACCCTTGCAATGCAAGGGCGACAAATTTTGCTGCCCCTGCATTTTTTTTTACAAGGGCGGCAAATTTTTCCGCCCCTGCATCTTTACCTGCAAGGGCAGCAAATTTTTTCGTCCCTGCATCCGAATTAACCAAACATGCAAGGGTGGCAAAATTTGCCGCCCATGCATGCCTCGATTTTCATGCACGGTATTTATTGCCACACACGACGGGTGGTTGGGTGTGTTTTTCATCCTATATAATCCAGTTTGGAGCTCTTTTTCTCTCATTGCTTCTTCCTCTCCTCTTGCCTTCTTCGTCTAGACCATCTGACGAGCGATTTGAGGTGCATTTTCACAGATTTAAGCTTGTGGCGCATGCGGCTTTCCAGGTTGGTCCTATTTTTAATATTTATTTTCATTACTTTCCTCTTTCTTCCCTGTGTTTTAGTTTTGAAGGTTGTTTAAAATTTTTGTTCTTTTTTTCTTCTTTTCCTCCATCATGCGCGTGGCTTTTCCTCTCTAAACTCCTAGGGTGGCAATTTTTTCCGTGCCTCCTCTTGCCTGCAATTTTTCAACACCAAACCCTATGCGAGTGGTGAAAATCGCCACCCGTACCTCAGCCTTCATTTTGCTTTTCCGACAGGGGCGACAAATTTTGCCACCCACGCACTCTCCTCTGATGTATCCCATGTGCAGGGGCAGCAAATTTCGCCGCCCCTGCCCTTTTTTTTTTCGACATGCTAGGGCAGTGATTTTTGCCGCCCCTACATGTTTCTCTCTTGATTTGCATGGGCGGTGAATTTTGCCGCCCATGCAGGCCATTCTGCATGGGCAGCGAATTTCGCCGCCCATGCATTCCTCCTTTAGATTTTTTTAACTCCAAAGGATTTTTTGCCCTTTCCCTTTCTTCTTCATTTTCTACCTCTTTTTTTGACCTGGCCTTTTTAAGTGACTTCCATTGACCATGATCACTTAAAATGTATTTTCTCCAATTCGTCTCCTCTCCCCTAATTTCATGATCATGACCGCAGTATAATCAGAGAACTCTTACTCGTTGACGTCTATCCGATCGATACTAGTTTCAATGTCGAAAGCATCTCTAAAAAAGGCAAAAATGATGAAGTATAAATACCAGGGCATCTTCCAGCTCACTTCGGTCACCTCCAATGTCGATGACATTTGAGACACCGAAATTGGCCACGTAGATATGGCTGAGTTCGTGGCTCAAACGAAGGCGATGAACCCAAGCACCAAAATAAAGAAGATCATCGAAAGTAACATCCACTTGGTTGCTGCTTTCCCAGTGGTAGCACATCATATCAAGTTCATCCTCCAATGTGATCGCTTCTACAACAAGGAGACAAGGTCAGTCTCAAATGCCAACAGTAATGTGATAATTCAGCTAGATCTCGAATTTATCGACAAAGTCTTCATGTGCCCTCTAGCTACTGAAGTAACCAAGATTGACTTCATTGATGCCCAGAAGGAATACGACAAAGACCCTGAAAGGGCAAAGAAAGTCATGAACAACAGGTTACTGAAGGCACCCAGGTCCAGTCTATCCAGATGGTTGCGAAACTTCTTTAGAAGCGATTTTATCAAAGAAGTCAGTGACTTAATCACCCTTCTTAGCAAAGTGCGGGGCCTCCTGTCTTCCTCACAGTTCCATGAATGGATGTACCCATTCATCAAGATCATCCTTTAAGGCAAGTAGGTCATCTTTTGGGGAGAGTAGATCAACAACGCCCTCCATGAGCAACTAATCAAGGTACATACTTCTTCTAAGTTTTATATGACTTCATACCTTGTGTACATGGCCATTGCAATGCAAAATTTTTTGGGTCTAACAACTGAAAGGGATAGGAAGACGACCCCAGTGTACTCATATTACCTCCAGTTGACACTTCAAGGGTCAACTCATCATTTTAAAAGGGTAAATGACGCCTTCTTTGCCATATTTCTATGCCTCTTCGACCCTCAGCTTGAGCAAAAGAGAGTATCAGATGAGGCTTGGACAGTCATCAATGACTACGGGTGTATGTTCCTCCAGTTTCTCACCTTTTGTTATCTTCAGGTTGGCTTTTTCCAAGGCTACCCCTATATGCTCCCCAAGTTCCCTTTTGACAAATTAATTTTGATGGAGCTTTGCCGACAACTGGTTCTCCTATCAGTGTTTCCTCTTCTAGAGCCGCCTCTCCTTTTAGGGTTATATTTGGTGACCCTCAGGGTGCTTTTGTAGGTACTCCTCGCTCCTCTGGGTCCATTCCAAGTTTTTCATCTCCCTCTTTCAATCTGGGGGAAATTTTTTCACAAGAGCCAGAATTAGTAGTTGGTACAGTTTTGCCTATTACTCTAACTGCGACCACTATCACCACTAGCAGTGTAGAAGCTGCCACAGTAACACTAGCTGAGGGAACCATTGCCACGATAGGTACTTCTTCTCTCCCACCTTGGATGTCAGCATTCACACCCAAAAGGAAGAAGTTAGCCATCTCTCTAGATGACTTCGACTTTGGCAAAATAGTGCCGGTGAAAGCTAAGGCTCCTAAGAGGCCAAGGATCCTCTCCAAATTGGTCGAGAAAAAGGGACAAAAATTTCTAGAAATTGCCAAGCCTCCACAAGACGCAACCCTTGAGGGTTTCAAAATGAGCAGCTATTCCATCTCTTGTGTTGAACTTGGCAAAGTTACTCATGAAAGTGCGAAAAGTGACCTTCAGTCTGCTATGGACATCATGGTCTAGAAGTTTGACCGAGAAAAAAAAATGAAAGATTATTACAAGGCCAAGACGGAGCAGCTGACGGCAATAATAAGGAGGTTCACTCTTCCCCCTGAAGTGGCAACTCCAGAGGCCTTCTCCGTAGATGACCCTGTCATTCAAAAGGCAGAAAAAACTTACTTGAAGGGGAAAGTCTTGGAGGATTATATTGAAAAAATGCATACTCAGGGAGTTTCCTTGCTTGAAAAGGTTGCAGAGAAAATAGACAAGATGAAGAAGGTGAGGGTTGAATTAGATGACCTTCTCTCTCTTATCTCTCAGGAGGTTGATAGTTTAGAGAAGGATCTTAGTAAATGGAGGGAGATGAAGGATTTGAAGAAGAACACCTTGATATCTATCGGTGTCATCTCCAGCAAAGACTCTTACGTTGAGATCAAGGAATCACTGATCTTCAGGATCCAGGTACTCAAGGACTTAATCGAGGATCTCAAAGCTTCCAGAGATGCTAGCAAAAAGAGTGACACGGGCCTGCTTAATAAACTGGAAGAACTACCCTACAACCTAACTTCGAAGGATAATCAATTTCTCTCTGCAGAAGAAATGATTTAGAGTTTCAAATGGATGATTCAGAGAGATTTTGAAGAAAAGGCCTTCTCAATGACCTCGGTGGACAATATCCTGGATACTCAGCTGACTCTAGATAATCTAAAATCTAGGTTAACTGGTCATGCTAAGGCCATCACAGCATTGAAGGATGCCTTGATCAGAGCCAGAGTCATCTCCAAGAACACGATTGTGTTAGACATCATATTAATTCAGGCATCCATTGCTATGTACGATACTCATATAAAGAAATCTGGCAGCAAGAACTGAAATTTTTTTCTCTCTTCTCTCTTCTTTCCTTATGCACTTTTATTTTGTGAAAAGTGCATGTAATTTTGTAATATGTAATTACTTGTAAAAAGTTCAAAAAAATATCTCAAAGTCAAAGATGAGTCATCTTTGACCAGGATATTTATGTATTTTATTACTTTCTAGTTTTTGAGGATTTTCTCCCTATATATAGTGGAGACCTCTTTTGTAAATGGATCTGGGATAATAGAGAGCAAAAACTCTGTCGAAATTGAAACACTTTTTTGAGACTTTGTGCTCAAACTTGTAAATCATATTTTGTTAAATGAATGCGAAGCAGGTTTATTTCAGACTGTGTTGAAATTATCTGTGTTATTTAAGAAACAGTTCTTATATCCTTTTTCTTGGTAATATCTTGTTTATCTAATTTAATAAGCAAAGTGAGTGTGTTAATATTATTTGAGAACGTTTTTAAAAGGTAGAAGATAGACTTTGAGCTATTTTTATCTTTGTGATTCAGTTATCTTTTTTAGTTTTAGGTGAAGACTTTGTGTTTTGTTTCATTCTATGGTTACACTTGTTCTGAATCGGTGAAGGAGGCTACGGAAGACTTTGTGCTTACGTGAGTGTTCTTGTGAAATTTGTTACTTCAGGTAATTTTCTGCTTCATGTTTGATACCATTCCTGAAAGAAGAGGAATGTTGTTAGCTAAGGACCAGGATTTCTCTCTTTTGTTCTTTATACATTACCTCTAAAAAAAGAGAGGTAGATGCTGTTATACCAGCCTATGTGTTATTTTTTGCTTAATTATATAAATACATATAGCATATAAATATTCATAGGGAACCTCCCCTTGATGAGAGGAGAGATTTACCTCGTCCAGATCTGGTAAACCCACACTTTTCATGGTGTAAATCTCCCTATGCTGTGGTTGATATACCCATTTTGTCATCAGTTAGTTGACGATAAAATATTCACCCAAGAACTACAATCCCACAAGGTGATACAACACTTGTCTAGCTGAGCAACCACAACAACTAAACTTTTAATAAGATTTACCTTGAAAGAAGGATACAACCCCCTAGATGTGGAGCAGTCACAACAACACCTATAAACACATCTCTTGAACATTGATTTCTTACCAATATGATAGAGATACAAAGTATATAAACTCTTTTCAACTCTACACACTCAAAACATCCTAAATAACCTTTTGGATCACCCTAGACCTCTTCGCTCATCCTCAACCTATAAGATCACTATTCTACCAATAGAATTATGACCTACAGGTCATACACATAGTGTTTAATTTGTTATGCTCTTCAACTCATCCATTGGTCATCCACCCTTTCCTTCATTCCAGAACACTATGCTCTCTAATGCAAATTCCATATTCAAGCTATGCACAAATCTAAAAACCATCTCATTTGATTTCACTATTTATAGAGACTTCATGATTATCAAAATATTATTTGGCCATTAGGCATGCCTTAACCCTTAAGTCATATTACATTGGTCACACTTAAGCACAACTCTCTTTCAAATAAGCTTAAGTCACCTTTTAGGTCTTATGATGACCCATTCACCTCTTTAACAGAATTATGCTATACAATGGTAACTTGAGACCCAATGACACTATGGTGTATGAACACAACATAGCTTTTGGTAGTATTGTGTTGCACGATAGAAACCAGATGCTCGATAATAATGTGCCACATGATGGTAACCCAATTACTTATAAAAACATGTCACACAACTGTAACTTGGTGCTCAATAATAATGTGTCGTATGATAACAACCTGACATCACATAACACTGTGCTGTGTGATAGTATATTGCCACTTGATAACACTATGCCACATGAAAATGGCTTGAAGCCAATTAGCAAATGGGAACCCAAAAAATTTAAACCATTCTGTAACAAAACTATGGTATCAGGAGGTAATAACAAGGGTAAAACACCACAATAAATGCCATAAAAATCTAACATCATGTCTTATTTTAGAAATCTAAGAAAGAAGAGTGTGCAAACAACATGCACTATAAATATAGGTAGTTTTGAAACTTTTTTAAAAATATCAATTAATTTTTTTATTGTAGAATAATTGTAAAACCATTTCAATGCAAAATTGACATGGATACTGACACTATTTCATTAAAAAGAATTAATCCTAATAACTTCTCACCATCTAAATATTTTAATAATGACATGCCTCCCCTAGAAACTCTTTTTGGAAATTCACTAGAAGACACTACTCTGGGCACTTCATAAGAGAATCGTTGTTCTTTTTATATACCAAAATTTATTGAAAATTCCACTCAAAAAAGTCGATATAAGAAGAGAAGTACATGGA
Source organism: Torreya grandis (assembly GCA_037957365.1). Lineage (NCBI taxonomy): Eukaryota > Viridiplantae > Streptophyta > Pinopsida > Cupressales > Taxaceae > Torreya > Torreya grandis. Next base: position 3,858,723 of record JARHVA010000018.1, read on the forward strand.
CAATAGGAAGGTATTTTCAAGTTGACTGGGTTGAAAAATATTCATTTATAGAACTCGTAGAACTGAAAAATGGTAATGAACCTCCAACAGAATGCATATGTACAATTTATGATTGGAAACTTAGAAAATTACATAGAATGTAACTTAAATTAGACATAATTAAGAAATATTGTGGGAAAATATTTATCCTTGAAGCACCCAGAAGGAAATATAGCAAGAACACATAGATGGAAAAATGGAGAAGAATGATTACATGTAATATATGCATGCAAATATGAAAATGATTAGAAACGACAAAAATATCTCGTTGAGAAAGGGGAAGAATCAAAGTATAATTTGAAAAAGTTATGCAGTCCAATCTTAAGGCAAAATATGTATAGTTATTTATCTACTATTTTCGACATGTTAAAAAAGGGCAGACCCATTTCTAATTTTATAGATTACAATTTTTTTTTCAACATTATGGGTTTTTGGATATTCCATAGCCATATTGGTCGGATAACAGTGCTTGAGAAATGACAAAATATCTTACTATTATTGAGAAGGAAGATTTGAAAGAAAGTGTTAAGAGATCACTGTTTATCTCTCTATCTATTGATGAGATCACTATAGTTGACAACACATGTGTTTGCATGCATGTGTATACTTTTGAAAATTATTCAAGGCAATCTCATCTTTTATCTATCCATAAAATGGTAGAAAATTGTAATGCAAAAAACCTTCATAAATTAGTTGTATCCAATTTAAGAGAGAGCTGGGATGGATGATTTTTCCATAGCTATAAAGTTGTTATGTTGGTGTTGATGGTACATAAATGATGTAGGGACATAGAAGTGGTCTTTGTGTTCACCTTCAGATAATAGTTTCTCCATTTATGATTCTAATTCATTGCATTGCACATAGAATGAATCTTGCAAACAAAAATGTTAGCACATTCAATAATGTCGCAAAAGTGGAAGAGTTTATTTGTGACTTTCATACTTACATGTGAAGCAACCCAAAAATATTTATGGAGTTCCATAAATTTGTAATTGAGATGACAAATTAAAAAAAATACTAAAATATGTTGAAATTAGATGGATTTCCATGTATGAACCTGCATGCAATTTTTTTGGGGAATATCTATATTTGATAAGTTTTATGTATAAATATCATAGGGAAGTTAACAAAACAAAAGATTTGCTATGTCATTTAATAGATCTCAAAAATTTACTCACATTATGTAGTATTTTGCCAATGCTAAAGGAAATCAACTGTTTAATGAAACATGCCCAAGAGAGATCTATCTATATTGTTGACTTCATATGTTTGATAAAACATGTTTGTCCATGTTTAGATATATTATACACATTGAATGAAAGTTTTCACATACCTATTTTTAAAACTTGATAAATTTTTAGAATCTAGAGAGTTATTTGAAATTCAATATACATGATCATCTTTGTGTCATGGTAAATGACATTGAGATCCCAATGCACACATGCTCTAGAAGACTTGAAGTTGTGAGAGCTAAACTTAGAGATGTACCTGTGACATGTGTACTATATGATTCTGTTTTATCAAAAACATGAATTAAATTGAGCAAAATCTCACAAAGTTTATCCACTAAGATTAGAGAATGTTTTCAAAGGGATGAGTTGTTGGAGGACATGGGAGTTGTGAATCCCATTGTTTGGAACAGTGTTAATATTCAAGAACATATCAACAATTTATTTCATAAATACATGGAAACAATTATTTTACATTTTTGTAAATCTGTAGATGTGAATGGAGTTTAAATTAATTTTATTTTAAATAAAATATTATTGACATCTCAGTCAACCCAGTTTGGGATTATAATGATGAATCAACTTCAGTGTTTAAGTGACCCAACATAAAATGGTGCCATTACACGTCTATAGAAAAAACTTTATCCAAGTAGCGTATTACAATAAAGTATTCATGGATACTTCAAATTATATGAACTTGTTTAAAAAATGATTTTGGGTTATGTAGAAGATGAGTGAGTGTTTAGTGTATTATCCTTTGTGAAATCAAAACTTAGAAACAAATTGCATAACAATTTAGAGACTTACTTGAGACTATATGTTTCACATTATTTTGTGGACAAGTTTCATTATGATTGAGCAATGAAAACATGGAGTTTTCTATTTGAAATAAGAGGTGTGAGTAATACAACTACCAATGTAGATGATGCAAATACTAAGACTGAATATGACACTAGCATGGTAGATGCAAATCACACTTACGATGAGCAAGTTTCTTGAGGATTGTTTTATTTGCCTGACTTTTAGTTTGATAAGTATATAAATTAATGTTTTCTAAAATATTTCATATTCTTTCATCTTCAAATAGATTAAATTTCGTAATCTATTTCCTACATCTTACAATTATGAATATTATTCAATACACTAGAATTAAGCACTTTATTTGTCCTATTACAATTCTGTGTATTTTAGATAGTGATTTTATATCTTTGCAATGTATTTCATTCAATAAGAAACAATTTTAATTTTAATTAACATTATATAGATCATTTTATTATATCATTCATTGAAGCATACAAGTCTTATGTGTAGACATGCACAATGCACCATAAGACACTAGTTCTCTTGCCATTAACACTCTAATTAATAAGATTTATTGTTTTCATTATCTTAATTGTATATAATAGTAATTTGGAGTGCATATACAAAAATTTAATAAATTCATAAGTTTTGAATGAAAACATAGACAAATATTTTAATCGCACCAATATTATTCTATTGCACATTTACATTAGAACCATTACATAAATATATAGGAAATATTTTCCCTATAGTTAGGGGTCACATATTTCCAAATTTCACCACAATCAATGCATTCAATGCTACACATACTATAATAATATAATAATGCATTCAATGCTACAACTACTAGAACGATATAATAATATAACAATGCATTCAATGCTACAACTACTAAAACATTATAATAATGCATTCAATGTTACAACTACTAAAACAATATAAAAATGCATTCAATGCTAAAACTACTAGAACAATATAATAATCCATTCAATATTTACTCTGCTTTATCTCCATATAATATATAAACTTGACCATAATACATTTTAAATATTTAACATATTAAAATTATATACCTAGAGTATTTGAAACAACTGTAAAATATCATTTAATAGAACAAGTATTTTTCAAACAAACATGATATAAACTATTTGAAACATTATAAACCATCATTTTAAACATTATAAACTATTTGAAACAAATTAACATTTTTTTGGAAGAGACTCTCCACCCTCTTGCTGCCTGCCATCGCCCTCCATGGAAACCTCACTGTCCTGACCTACCTATGTATCGTCTAATATCACTTCTTCTTTCTAAAGATCCTTTGTAATATAATTTATATTTGCAAAAATTACCCTCTCCTCATTCATTACATCACTTGTTGAAAGAATAGTTGGATCCACATTTTATTGTTTGATTCAATAAAATGCTTAGATCCATCCCATGCTCTTTAATTATTTTCTTCAAAGTGTTGTTCTATTTATTTAACAAAATAAGCTTTCCCTTCAATGTAATTGTTAAGGCGATACTTTTGCAGGTGTTTTTCAAATGTACATTAAGATGTGCTTCTTATTTTAAATTTTCATATTTTACTTTTAATTAATAAATAATATATAAGTGTCAAGCACATACCAAGTTTAATAACTAAAATACATGTAATAGATAATAAAAATTTACCACAACTTTATCCTTCTCTATTGTGCAATGGTAACAAGGTTTATATCTCTATCCCATTTATTGAAATAGGCCTGGGCTTCTCCATTTAAATCTTCCAACTTATTTATCATAATCCCTAAAAACCTATCATTATAAACATTGTTAACAAAAAATAATCTATATTGAGCTTGCTGGAATAAAACATCAATATTTGAGGGTTCATTTTGAACAAGCAAAAACAAATTAACTCTTTGGGAGTGGTTGTGATAATGGGCATTGATTTATTTGATAGGTTTTTTTCTCCTTATTTTCCATTGTTTTAAATCATGAAGTTCATCAATAACACCCTCCCTCAGATTAGCAAGATTTTTTTTTGAAACTAGATTTTTCAATAAAAAATTAGTGATGGAATCATCAGAGATATTTAAATTATCAGTGTGGGGTGGGGTAGCTGGGGAAGAGGTAGCCGTAGAAAGAACTTATATAGGCACATTAGAAACTTGAATAAAATCATGTGGATTTAATCCACCAATAGCTAGGGCCCCACTTTCGATCTTAAGAAACTCTTCATCCAAATCAATTTGATGCAAACATGTAAGATCCTATGCACTAAAAACACCACCAACAAAGAAATTTGGGAAATTACAAATTTTTAGGGTTCCTATACTTTGTGTAAGGAAGGAGATGTTATTTCCTCTTCTCTGACTTTAGATGGGTGGTGGCATACTTCTCAGTCTCTTGATAGGTGTTGGGTAGACTATAAGATAAAAAATTATTCAAAACCAATAAATTCAAAAGCATAAAATTAATGTAAATTCAAATCGAATGTATTATTACATGTTGGGGTGACTTCTTCTTCCATTCTGATTATCTTTGATGAATTTGCCTCTTCCCCTCTTATTTTCCTTATGGGAGTTGGGTCTTCCCATCTCATTGTCCTTGCATAAGTGACATTGGTGATTTTACCTTCAAAATGAGTAAATTATCCAGTTAATAAACTACCCAATTCTAAAAATTTTAATTAAAAAATAAAGTAGTAAGGTGGCAAACATTGATCATGTTATCAAGAAAAATCCTCAACAATAATTTAAGAGTCAACTACAAAAAAAATAATTAAAAACCAATATGATAATTTTTTTCTATTAAATAATATATAAAATAAACATTAAAGGACATTTGGGGGAACCTGGAAGTGGAGATGAAACAAAATCACTTCTTGAGCATTTGAAAATTTGAAATGAATTAAATGAAGATTATTTGTATTGATCATCACTAGAGCCCTCTGGAACATGCCGACCTTTAGATGCCACCTATTTTATTATGGCATATGCATAGACTCTTGTAACAATCAATAGGATAAAAAATGTTAAAATTTGAAATATGTATAGATCGAGAGAGGAGACTATTAGGAAAATTAAACTTACCTCCTATTCCTTGATAGATAAAGCATTAGATTTTATTTTTTCATGGAGGGCAGTGGGAATTGAAGTATTTTATATATCATATAAGGCCTCAAAATACAAGGCCAAAATATAGTTAGAAGATGAAATGGTGAAAGAGTCATTAAAAAATACAAAATTCAACTCAACCCTAATCTTGATAGATATAATTATGTACCAATTAGATATAATACTTGACAGAGAATGAATAATGTAGTAAATAGCCCAAAAGGTAACGTCCAATGGTCTTCCCTACAAAACAATTCTGGCTTGAAAGAAATGCATAATAGATTTGAGAAATAGATTAACAAATTTTTCAACCGAGATTCCCCTTCAATTTCAACTATCTGTAATAAAAATAGAAAACATACAATTTAATTAAGACATCAAACAAATGATAATAAATGATTCATGTATAATTAAGAAATGTTAATTTCATTAATACATCTAACACTTATCATCTGGGTGTATGGTCACTTTGTAGACTGACTTCAAGTAATTTTTTTCAGTGTTAGATAAGACAACCTTGGTGCTAACAGGGCTTGCATTGAAATATGGAAGGCCTATTAAATTATGGATATCCAATGGAGGGGTGCCAAAAAATATTATTTTATTGTTAAAGTAAACATAGAAATAAATCTCAGTATGGTTAAAACATGCAACCAGAGATTGTAGTAGGTTATTGTTGATCATCATATCATATTGAGGCATCTGCACCAAACCTCTGAGTTCACATTGATATATCCAATTGACATAGGATTCTAGATGCTCCACCATCTAGAGGAAGTACACACATAATATATTCTTAAAAAATAAATTTTGGATCCCTATTTTAATTTTTTTGGATGTGGAAGCCATTGAAACTTTGTTGTAGAGTTTGAAGTAGTGGTAGGTGAGCTTGAAAACAAAAGGCAAGATGAGAAAAACCTTTGAACAAAGTGTGAAAATAAGGGGACTGTGAGGATATTTATAAGCCATGAGGGGAATCCGAACAACTGATTGATGTGACTGGTGATAGATGGGGGATAATATCATTCAACGAAACTAGGTTGCTCGATAACATGTTGACATATGGCATTGCATGATAACATGGTATTGCATGATAATGTTACTGGGTAGTAGCATAATGATGGGTAGTGGTAACATGATTATGCAAGGAAGTATGATGTCAAGTGGTGGCATGGTACTAGGTATAAGGATGCTAATCCATGGTAGTATGGTAACAAGTGGCACTATGTTATCCCACAATAACATGTTGCTAGGTGATACCATGCCACTACACAATAACGTGTTACTAGGCGGCACCATGTTATCATGCAATAACATGTTCCCAAGTGGTACCATATTATCATGTGGTAGCATGATGCCAAATGACATGATATTGTCGAGCATCACTATTCTAGTTGGTGGTACCATGGTGTCTAGTGGTAGTATGGTACTGGGTGGTAATATAATACCACCCAAGGACATGTTATTACATGATAGTATAATGTCACTTGACAACATGCTATTACATGGCAACATAGTCACTAGTACCACTTGGTACCATACTACTACCCAGTGGCATAATGTCACCTGTGGTATAATGTCACCCAATGACATAATGTCACATGGTGCATGAAGCCGCCCATCACCATTTTTTCACCCAATACAATGGTGCATAGTTTTTAGTGCAGTTACCCACATTTAGTAGCATATTGTTTTTTGGTAGCATAATGTCACCTGATAACATAATGTCACCTAACTGCATAATATTGCATGGTGGCATGAAGTCACCCAACACCATGCTACCATCCATCGCTATAATGCACAATATTATGTATAGTATCACCCCAAGATCTAGCCAAATACTATCAAATAGTTGTGCAAAAAATAAACAAAGTGATTTTTTGCCTCTTTTGTACACTTAGACTCACCAAAGCTACAAATCTGATTCTCTTAACCAAACTTAGGGGGTTTTCGTCATGGCCTATTAAAGTGAACCTTAGACCAAACATTAAAATTTGAACACTTGGCATCATCTCACTTCTTCTTGACATCTTATAAAAAATATGCTCTATCAATATCCTGTACATAGCTTGATATTTATCTATGTTAAATATTGAAAACTTTAAAATCATTTCACTCAATACACTTTATTGATCTTGATTAGTATGAATACCTGCATATCATTAGATCTTAGAAATAGCTCGATCTTTACGTCTACCCATCATTAATAAACTATAAATTTGACCTCTTTGACTTGATACACACCATTAAATCAATCTATATAATCACCCATGAACTATTGGATCTTCATTTGTTCTTGATCTATATCTCTTTCAAAATTGATTATGGGAACCATAATAATCTGCTTGAAAGGCCAAATTTGGACCTCAATAATTTTTGCTATGTTTAAATGCATGATCTAAAATTTGGACCATATGATGTTCTCACATAAGGAGAATCCAAGCATATATCAATATTCTCTTAGAACCTTTGACTGTGTAAGATATAATGACATTAATCTACTCACTTAGATTTTTCTTCCACTGAGCCAACTATGTCAAGAATTGTTTGGAAGGCCAACTTTACACATGCATATCTTTTGATGTACTTCATTGCATGAACTAAAATATATTTCATATCAACTAGGCATAAAGTTGAACAAACCCATATAATTCACTTCTCTTGACACCTTATTGATGCCTTTGAATGTATCACAGGTGTCCTTAGTGTTCAAAGAACACTTCTCATTTTAAAATTCTAGGAATTTAGAGCATTAGTAGTAGGTTTTGGCAACTTATGTCACTTGTGATGAAATAGCGGTAGAGCAATGTTTAGCTTGTTCCATAAAATTTATATTAATTGATGATTGGGAGCCATTATGGACCAAATATTTTTAAAGTTTAAGTATCTATGCTAATACTAGTGAATTATGATCAAAGTTTAAACTATAGACTATTCTAAATGGATATTTATAATGAAATCTAAACTAAAGTGATCTGGTTAAAAAGAAACAAAAGAGAAGGGTAAGACAAAAAGAGAATAAGTGATTACTGATCTTAGCCTCAAACATTATGAAAAAGTTTCAATTACAACAGATTATACATTTAACCAATTTATAATAAAAAATAGCATAAGCTCAGATCTCACTACACACCAGAAAAACCTCCAAAGATGATATATAAAAGTACAAGAACCAAATTTACATTAACTATTTTCTACCACACTCAAATAACATTAACACATTCTAATGCAAAGCAAATAAAATGAAGCAAATTCAAAATCATTCAACTAATCTAGCATAAGCACAAATTAGCAACCCTATAATCAAATATGCAACTCAGAATTCATTAAAACTATTTAAATTTAAGACTTAAGACTAGAAATTGAGAGAAAATCCATCTAACAATTGACAGAAACAAATTTAGACAATCCTTTCAGAATTCTTTGATTGTCTTAACTGCTCAAAGTATAAAAATTTTGCTCAAAATTATCTCCCTTTACAAGATGGCAGTATTACCTTTTATATAAAGACAAGGTAGTATACCAGTTAGTTGTAGGATAAAAATGTACAAGAAGTAATGACATCTATCTTTTTTCCATAAAATTCTAGAATACATTTGGTTTTCCAAATTAAATTGACCTAGAGGCAATATGCTAACAAACTAGCATATGCCTTTATGAAAGGATATTCTATTTTCAAAATATTACAAAGTCATTTACAAAATATAATATCATTTAACTACTTGCTTGGTGGGACCTACTCTTGAGATATTTCTTACTATTGCTAGAGGATGTTTATAGCCTTTTGGTGCATTGTTCATTAACCATCTCTAAGTCCACAACCAGTTTCAAGAGACACTCTTACTCTTAGTTAGCAAGAACATTCCATTCTCTGTCATTCCTAACCATAGCTTATTTAATGCTTCTAGCCTTAGCTACCCTTTCTCCTGCATTAAGGATCATGTCTAAGATCTTACTATTGTCTTCCCTAGACTAGACTTGACTTTTACTTTTTATTTCCTGAGTTACCAAAGTAGATATGTGTTTAAACTCATCATCCTAGATGATGCCTAGGATAGTGGGCTAGGTAGGGTCTTTGAGCATTGTCCCAAGGAGACTTTCATTTGTTTCCATTAGCTCCTCATCATACTTCAAGAGTCTCTCTAGTTCTTAGGACCATGCACTTAAACCTTAGATGTTTTCAACAATAATTCCTAGAATTGCATTAAAATGTCCTAAACTTATTAGTTTGAATTCAGGGATCTACCTTTCAACTTGGATGCTAATCAAAACTATTATTTGATACTCTAAATCTTTCCATTGGGATATTAGACCCTTGGCCACTATGTTCTACTATGCCAATTCAATCTACCTTCATTTTATTATTTTTAAAGCCTCAAATATATCATAAAAGGATTCATCCAATAATTTGATTATTGCTTTAGGCACTGGTTAGATAACCTATGCCTTAAAATTCTCAGTCTCCCTCTCTAGGTTGGATATTATTTGTTTCATACCTCTAATGCCTACTCTGACCTAATTTAAATGAGCCTCATCTAGGCTTTCAACATCCTCTTCATGGATGGGCAATTCACTAGGCTGTTGTCCGCCAACTAGAGTTAAGCTTGAAAATGGCTCAACCTTTTGGAATGTGAACTCTTCAATCCCCACCATAGCCTTTCTAGTCATCACTCTCTCTAATTTAGCTATCTCTAGATTGAATTATATAGTATTAGTTGGTACAATGTATTTTGGAATTTTAGGGGCCTCCATCTAGGTACTGCTTGATGCTCATAAAGCATCCATTTGCTTGCTAACTGACCCCTTAGTGGTCACTATTCTTCTTTATTCCTCCTCCTTCATCAAATCCCTTATCCATGTATTGATATAATCATGTAAATCAATGTTAACAACTTTGGTTAGGGCCCATGAGTGATGACATGTGGGGATTTTTTGCATTTTTCTATAAATGAACCAATCAAGGATGATTGGTCCATGGATGGGACACTCATCACTAAATAAGTTGAGCTTAGTTATGGGGTGAGTGAGACTCAACTTTGGCTTCTTTGATGCAACTAGGACCATGGCCAAATTTGTCTTTCTCTTCTTCAATGGTGCCATTGGAACTAGGTCTAGGGCATATTTTTTCCTTTTTTATTTCTTAACCTCTTTCGTTTGGGCTTGTGCTTCTTCAACATGATCCTCTTCATCAGAGCCATATGCCTCAATAAGGACCCTGGGGGTATCCTCCACTGTTTCATTTGGCTCCAAGGCAATCATGTCCAAGTATTCCACTAGAGATGCTAGTCTTTGGGGAGGGACTAAGGATGATGGGCCCTCACTAGGTCTCTCTTCCATCTTGTCTTTACCAGGACCTTGTGTAATCTATGCTTAGGGCTAGTGCACCTCTAATTGTGGTTGATCTTGAGGGGGCCTTGAAGGTCCAAGAAAAAAATGGTATTGCATAGTTCCTATTTTCCATTTGTCACCTAGTGGATTCTCATCACTAGTCAATCTATGCTCAAGTCTAATGTTATATCCATTGAGGCTAGCTAATATTTCTTTAAAATTTCTGCTTTGATAAATATGGTGTCATGGACACCAATTCAGTGCACATACACTATCTTGGGCAATTATTTGGATTTTAAGTGTGTGGAGACCATGCCACTAGGGTCTCACATCTTTAGCTCATCAAGTTGCAATTTGAAAGAATGCTTATGGCTAACCACAATATTCACCTGATCCCAATTTTTTTACATAGTCTTGCCAATAATCAAAGGAAAGGGATGAAATAAGCATTTCCTCTTGTCTTTGCACACTTTGTCTACACTATTAAGAAGTTGGTATGCAATTTATTGCTCTGATAGCTTGATGGGAACATAGATAGGTAGCTTGTAAGGTTAGATCAAAATCCCTTCAATTTTAATCACTGTACAATATGGATATAACTAGATGTCTCCCATTAGCTCTACATATTTCTTGATTAGAGGACTTACCCTGGGCATAGGGATCCCTATGATGGCTTCTAACAAGGATGGATATACATAGTCATAGATGAATTGGATGTTATCCTTATATTTGAATATGTGTAGCTTTGAATAGTGGTGGGAGACTGTAAATCTTCCCTCAGGTAACTAATTTTGATATGAGGGATGGGTAGTAAGGTATCTGACATATATGACATCATGAAAATTTGAGTACTGATCTTCTTCTTAATGGTTGTGAATTGTCTTTCTAGATATATGATGATCATCTCTTTAATAAGAGGAGTGAACCTTTTCTCTATAATAAATTAGACGTAAGACACCCAACTCTTGTTGACATAAGAGGTTGAAGGGGTTCCAGATATTCTATTTAATAAGTTCATAATTACCTTAACCCCCTCTCTAAATTTGACAACTAGGATATTTCCAGTAGGGTCTCGGATCACATGGCTCCCTTGGAGAAACCATTGCCTAAGGATGGTATCTAGATCATTCTTGCCAATCCATTCCTTAATAGTGGGCAAATCCACTTGGGGTTTTGGAAGCTTGTAATAACTCTCAAAGACCAATGGGGAAATGAATGAAATTATTTTAAATATCCTTTCATGAATAATCTAACCTTGTTCAATACTATAGTCCTTAAAAATAGGAGTAAGGATGTCGATATAGTAGATTACCTCTGGTTTGGCGGTCGCATGGTGGAGACTAGATTTTTGGATTGCAACTAGGTCATAGTACCTTCTAGTTATAATGGTAATCTTATGCTCTTCCTTAGTGATGGCCTACATCTATTTAATGGTCCAAAAGAGATTAGACCAATTCCTATTGCCTGTGTTCAATGCAATAGTGTCCAAGTCTATGTCCTTGAAGACCCTCCCTTCATTGTCTATAGTCAAATACATCTCCATCTCATCCCTGTATTATTGATTTTGAGTTGCCATAGCTTAAATTTTTTTGTAAACTGATTATTAATATGTTCCAAATGGTATTTAGGTCAATTATTTTGTGCTTGAATTGAAATTAGACTCTATTTTAGCTTAACTGTGATCAATCCAAGCTCAAATTAGGGATTTTATGCAAGTTTGGGGCTCTCTTGAAGCTTTAATGGTGATGGATTGCTTGGACTTCGGCTCATACATGTGTTAGATTTGATTTTGACCTTTACCTTTATACATTTGCATTTTTAAGAACACAAGATCTTTAATTTTGTCACTTTGTACTTGTATGGCACTTATTTAACATCCATCTATCAATTTTCATGGCATTTTTCATAAATACGTTCAAGCACTAGCTGTTGGCATTTAAAAAATGCCTTTTAATTTGTACCATTTGATCAAGATTTGAGGATCAGTGTGGGTTTTTGATCATGATCTAGGCCCTCATATGTCAGTGACTACCTACGCATCAAGCCCCATGGTTATGCCACTTGGCACCTCCATAGGCTCTAGTAGAATTGTTGAAAATTCATCAACAATGTCATGCTATTGGATCAAGAGTCACGATGAAGCATGGACTGTCAGATCCTTGAAGATGCATTAACTTTAATCATTGCATGGCTATAATAAAGGACTTAGTTTATAATTCTTTTAGCTAAGTCTATTTCATATTAATAAATGCAAAAAGACTTAGGTTAAAGCATTTTATGCTATGTTTTAAAGCATAATATCAAAGTGCCCCCTTGAATGACATAAAACATGTCCCCTTTTCCTATGAAAAAAATGTTAGATAAGCTTGAATTTGATAGCCTCATGAACATCAAATACATCAAATGATGGTCATGTAAACGTCAAATTTAAGCTCATGAAGTTCTTAGTTTTGGTGGGCTTAAAGTTGATGATTGTATATACATCAACTATGGCTTCACATTTGTCAAATGATGCTCATGCAAATGTCAAATTTAAGCTCATACAATTCCTATTTTCCAATGTAGGAGTGCCACACGGTGGCTTCGAAGGGCTTCCTAGGATCTCAAATTTAATTGACTCCATTCGATTAAAAGCCATGATGAAGCGAGAGTTGTCTGATCATGATCTAAGCAGTTGCACACCATTAGTTCCATTTAATATGTGGGACCCTTTGCTATCAAACTTTGAATGCGAGAGTGCCATTGATTTATGTATAGTATGGTCAGATCCAAAATAATAGAGATATAAGTCCTTTGAAAAGTCATGACTTGTCAAGAATGGAGCTTGGCTAATTGCTTCTTTGATGTTATTGAATGCCTTCCTAGATTCCTCATTCCATGAAACCTTGGCATATTTATTTAACATGCCATTTAATGGATTAAAAATCTCTACAAATCCAAAAATGAACTTTCTTACAATGTATATCTTACCAAAAAATGATTTTATCTCTTTCCTACTATTTGGAGGCTCTATCTTAGATATAGCTTCCACTCTGTCAAGATCTATGGAGATCCCATCTTTAGTTATGACATGACCTAACAATTTGCCTTTAATGACATAAAATATGCTTTTATTGGGGTTTATGGAGATTCATACCTTCTACATTTCTCAAATACTTGTTGTAAATGCATAAAGTGATCTTCCCTATTTAAAAAAAAAAATGCTGACATCATCCATATATATAATGACACACTTACCAATTAGACCTTGGAAGGCATGGTCCATGGCCCTTAGAAAAGTAGCTCCTATTTTTATTAGCCCAAAAGGCATTCTCTTGTATGCAAAGTTGCCCCACTTGGTTGTGAAAGCTATCTTCATCCTATCTTCTTTGCCAACCAACACCTAATTTTAGCCTTAAAAACATCAAGAAAAGACATCATGGCTAATCCTAAAATTATTTATATCACCTGGTCAAGAGAGGAAAGAGGATAGTTATCCTTTTTAGATTCTTTGTTAAAATTTCTAAAGTGAATGTATAGCCTAATCTCACCATTCTTCTTCTTGACTGACACCAAATTATCCACCTAGGTGGAATGCCTGATGGGAAACATAATTCTAGCATCTAGTAATCTCTTGACCTCTTTTAAGATCATTGGTTCTTAGACAGGGCTCACATGTCTTTGATTTTGCCTAAAGGGTTTACAACTTTCCTTAAGAGGTATATTATGGGTGATTAATCTTGGATCAAAGATCTTTAAGTCATCATAAGCCCAAGCTATGACATCCTTGTACTTTATTAACATCTCTTTGGGCTTCTTGTTCTCAATGTTAGTGTAGGATTTTTCAACGTTAACTAGCTGAGGCTGATCTTGAGGGCCAAGATTAACAACATTGTAATCCTTCCCACTTACTTTGGGAATCTTAGAAACCTCAGCCATCTTGTCTTGGTCAATCAGTCTCTCTAAGGCAATCATGTCTTTAGGAATCTTATTTTCATTTAGGTAAATGACTTTAACATCAAATTTATCCTCCCTAAGTGCATTTTCATCAGTCTCATCAATGATGTGAGCCTCAAATGCTCCAAAATTAGTCATAAAATCCAATATCTATTGATCTTCACTAAAGACCTAAAAGTTATTCACTTTATGAGGGACTGAAGGACAAGGTATCAACTCAACTTTGAAGTTGGGGCAGTCTTGGTCAGGCATGAGATTGGCTGCAACAGATGCCAACTCATTAGTAGCTTGGTTCTTCTCTCTAGGGATGGAAATAATGTTAAAGACATCAAAAGACTCAACTAGATTCTAGACCCTAAGCTTATACCTCTTAAAGTATGAAATTTTTCATTGATATTTGATTCTCACTTGGTTGACTACTAGTTTTGAATCACCATAGACTGGTAGTTCTTTGATCTTATTTTTTTTTAACAAATTGCAAACCCAAAATGAGGGCTTCGTATTCAACAAGATGATTGGTGCAAGGAAAATGGAGCCTATAAGATGCATGATATTTCTTACCATCAGGATAAATAAGGACAATACCAACCCCAGATATAGCCTTACACCTAACACCATCAAAATGTATCTTCCATAGCCTAAGAAAAACATGAGTACTTCTAGGATCACATACCTTCACAGTCTCTAGGGTAAAAAACCCTAAGTCTGAGTCAATTATGTTGACCCTTTCATTAACATCATTGTACTTAGTGATCATGTGCTTCATTCTTATCTCTCTTTCAACCCTAATTTGGTTTGGAACTCCTTTCTAAGGCAATCATGTAGCCATTCATTGCTTTGGTCCATTCCCTCCTTAACAAGATCTCATAAACATTAGGAATGTCAGTAACTTGGATATCAATAAACTATTGTAATCTAGGCTTAGAGGCCAATTACATATAAACATTTAATAATTATCCAATCACTTTGACTCTAGATTTTGTTCTAATTAAGTAATAACTCTATCAGACTTTATAGGCATCAAACTAAGTTGTTTACAAATACCTGCTAGCATGATATCAATGGATGCACCAAAATTAAATAAAAAATTATACAAATTCTTACAAAACATCCTAACCATGAGTAGGAAAGGGGGAGATTCTACCTTAGCTTTGTACATAGTCACATTAACATTATCAACCTTGGGTGGTTTGTTGGATTTTTTTGACAATGATTCTAGCAAGAGATCCCTTTGTTTTATGATCTATGTTAATTCATGTAATATGATGTTAGATTTTATTTTAGTCATGTCTTCAAAAATATTATAGCCAGTCTTGTTTTAAGAACTAGGAACATCAACATTATGCTTAGAGGTACTCCCTTTGGGTGGTTTTGGATGATTTCTTGAAGAAGTGTCTAGAGGAGTTCTAAATTTATTTAGAGGAATTGAGGTAGTCAATGGCTACCTCTAATCTCTATTCCTCAAGGGATAATTCTTCTTCAATAATTGTTGGAAGGCCTAGATCTCCTCAAGGACATCATTAGGTTCGTTGTCCTCTTTAAAGGGGAAATTAAACATCTCCACCATGAAAGTTTGATCAACAGGTTTGGATCTTGAAGTACCTACACCACCATTATTATTAGGGACCACTTCAAATGTGTATAAATCTTCTTGGAAATATTTAAAATCCTTAAAAAACTCAATGCAATCAATATTACCATACTTGGTTGTACAATGCACTTTGTAATAATCCGGGAAAGCAATGTCAGTAAGATTAATGTCCATAGTCCTCTTTTCAAAATATGGTTCATTATTCTTATTATCATGGAAACTATCATTCTAAACTTATTATTAGGCCTATTAAACCTTTGGAATGAGAAGTTATTACCAAATCTTTTTCTATTATTTCCAACTTATTTTTGTAGATGAAGCAAATCAGTGCTTAACTTTTGGACCATATTCAGGATAGACTCATTATCACTCTTGGGAGTTTCAAAATTATGCACCTAGTTATTTTTAGTACTAGTAGCTGGTACTAAAGTTATTTTATCATTTGTATTGAATCAATTAGTAGCAAGATGACTTAAGAATCCTACATTTTGATTGGGAGGAACATGAATCAAAGGTAATTGATTCAGATTTTGGAGTTGATTCAAGGCTAGGAAATTTTGATTGTTATTAGGGAAAATGTTCAGAATGGGCAAATGGGGATTGATATTTGGGATAAAATAGGCCATTTGTCCCTAGGGATGCATTTGATCATTGATGATAACTGCTTCAGAATAATCCCTAGCTAATGAAGTTATAGTTGGAAGAGATCTTTTCAAAAATACAAAAGTCATAGGATCTACTACATACTTGTAGATTTCTAGAGCTAAAACCTGATTAGGTTTATAAGGTTCGATGGTCCTGCTATACATTTTATGGAACTTGGCATTAAAGGACCTTATGGGCTCACTTGCATCCCTCATGATGGTGGTGAATTGGTGGTATATGAAGCATGGACTAACATTTTTTCTAAAATTATCTATGAAAACATTTGTGAAACCATCCCAATTAGTAATATAATTGTCAATAAAATTGAGAAACCATTCATTTACAACATCTTTAAGAGTAAAGGGAACAATTTACATGCTACATCTTCATGTATGACATTTAACAACCTTAAAGCAACTAAATGTTGGCAAGTATTTTTTAGGGTTATGTGGGAGATCATGTACCACACCTGACACATTGATTGAAGAATCTCCCAACCAAGCCATACCTGGACAAAGGTCAAAGGTAGGGTTTTTTTTTAAGAGGTGAGGTTGGCAAAGATTTGGAACATATACGCCTACCTTTATCTTGCCTAGTTCTTATATGGTATTCAAGCTCAAGTAAAGGTTCTCTTATCTCTGAATGTGATCTTATTTAGATCCTTAGCAATTACGCTTGAAGATCAAAGATCTTATTTGAAATACAATGTGTCAAGTTAATATTTATAAAGAACAAGGATTAAACCTACACATTAAGCTAATTTTGTAAAGATTTGTATAAAGAATAGTAAAGGATGTTAATCTTTATATAAATAATAGTAAAGCATCCAACAAATAGGATATCATGAAAAATTGAGTACTGGTCTTCTTCTTAATGACTGTGAATTAACTTTCTAGATATATGTTGATCATCTCTCCCATAAGAGGAGTGACCCCTTTCTCTATCATAAAGTAGACATATTATACCCAAATCTTGTTGACATAAAAGGTTGAATGGGTTTTAAATATTCTATTCAATAGGGTCATAATTACCTTAACCCCCTCTCTAAATTAGGCAACTGGGATATTTCCAGTAGGGTCTTGCATCACATGGTTCTGTTGGAGCAACCATGGCCTAAGGATGGTATCTATATCATTATTTCCAGTCTATTCCTTAATAGTGGGCAAATCTACTTGGAGTTTTGAAATCTTATAATAAATCTCAAAGGCTAATGGGGAAATGAATGCAATTATTTTAAAGATCCTTTCATGAATAATCCAACCCTGCTCAAACCTGTAGTCCTTGAAAATAGGAGCAAGGATGTTGATATAGTGTATTACCTCTGGTTTAGTGTCCACATGGTGGAGATTGGCCATCTAGACTGCAACTAGGTCGTAATACATTTTGGTTACAATGACAATCTTCTACTCTTCTTTAGTGATGGCCTACATTTCTTTAATGATACAAAAGAGCTCAGAATAGTTCCTCTTGCTTGTGTTCAATGTAGTAGTGTCTAGGTCTATGTCCTTGAAGACCCTCCCTTCATTGTCTATACATAAATACAACTTCATCTCATCCTTGTATTATTTCTTTCAAGCTACCATGGCTTCCAAACTTTTGTAAATTGCTTACTAATGTGTTCCAAATGGTCTCTAGGTCAATTCTTTTGTGCTTAAATTATAATTAGACTCTCTTTTATCTTAACTATGATCAATACAGGTTCAATTTAGGGATATTATACAAGTTTGGGGCTCTCCTAAAGCTTTAATGGTGATGGATTGCTTAGATTTTGGCTCATACATTCTTTAGATTTGATTTTGACCTTTGCCTTTATACATTTAAATTTTTGAGTACACAAGATCTTCACTTTTGTCACTTTGTGGTTGTGTGGTGCTTCTTTGGCATATATCTATCAATTTTCATGGCATTTTTCATAAATGCCTTCAAGAACTAGCTTTTGGCATTTAAAAAATGACTTTTGCTTCACATCATTTGATCAAGATCTAAGGATCAACGTAGGCCATAGATCATGATTTGGTCCCTCATATGTTATTGGTTACCTCTGTATCATGCCCCATGGTTGTGCCACTTTGCACCTCTATGGGTTATATAATAACCATTGAAAAATTATCGATAATTTCATACCATTGGATCAAGAGTTGGATGAAGTGCGGACCATCGAATCCTTCAAAATGCATGAGCTTTAATCAGTGCATGGATATAATAAAGGACTTAGGTTAAAATGCTTTTAGTTAAATCTATTTCATATTAATAAATATGAAAAGACTTAGGTTAAATCATTTATGCTAAGTTTTAAAGCATAATATGAAAGTGACCCCTTGAATGACATAAAACATGTCCCCTTTGCCTAAGTAAAATTTTTAGAAAAGCTTGAATTTGATAGCCTCATGGACATTAGATAAGTCATCATGGATGTCAAATGACGATCATATGAATGCCAAATTTAAGCTCATGAAGTTCCTTATTAATGTGGGTTTAAAGTTGACGATTATGTGAAGATCAAATATGGCATCAAGAACGTCAAATAATAGTCACGTGAATGTCAAATTTAATCTCATAAAATTCTTGTATTCTAATGCGGGAGTGCCACATGGCAGCTCTATGGGGCTTCTTGGTATCTCAAATTCAATTCTCTCTATTTGATTAAAATCCAAGATGAAGCAAGAGCCATTTGATCATGATCTGAGTAGTCACACACCATTGGTTCTATTTAATATGTGGGACCCTTTTCTATCAAAATTTGAATGCAGAAGTGTCATGTGGTGACCCCATAGAGCTTCATGGGCCTTTGAATTTTTAGTGTTGGATTTGCTTCATCTGATTAAAGGCTATGATGAAGAGTCAAATATATAAAGGATCAAGGTTTTTAAGTTAAGACCCAGGATGAAATAGGACTTAGGCTAAAAATTTAAGACTAAGGTTCCATTCATGTTAATAAACATGAATGGGGCCTTAACATTAATGCTTTAGGCTAAGTAGGTAATAAAGGGACCATGCTTAAGAAAATAAAAAGGATCCTACCAATCACACATGTTAGACTCAGTTATAAGGAAACTTAGGATAAATATTTAAGATTAAGGTCTCATTTTCATTGATAAATGTGAATAGGGCCTTAGAGCTAAAACTTCAGGTTAAAGTTTTTAACAAAGGGGACCATGCTAAAATAAAAAGGATCCTACCAAGCATAACATTAGACCATATTGGAAATATAAGAAAAAAAAGGGGAAAATAAAGGGGATTAAGCATAATTTTTAGGCTAAGGTTTGGTTGTGTTAAAAAACATGACCAAGCCTTAACATAAAAATTTGGCTTAAGTTCAAAATAAATTTAAAATATTCCTGCCAAAATGCTCTTGCCAAATGCAAATTTGAACCAAGGGTTTATGCTAGGTTTTTTAAGCATGATCCATCAATAAGGGTTCTATGAAACCTACAACTATAAGACATGAAGACCAATTACATATATATTAGGAAAGCTCAAAGCAAAACCATAAATCAATAAGCTTACTTCTATTAAAGTGGATGATCTTCAAATTCTAATAATAAGCTAAAGAGGATTCGAGATTCGTGATTAGCTCCAGAGATTAATGATTTGTGATTAGCCTCACCAGAGGTTAGAAATTTGGTTTAAGTAAAACCGACGTCAGCGATCCCGCAGGCGTCGGCCGACATTTGACCGACGTCGGCGGGTGGAGAACGAGTAAAAGAGCCACCAAGCCCGTTCTCCATCCGCCAAGTGCACGATCCATTGGAGAATTGTCGAAGGTTGGGCTAAATACACATGAGAGTTGGTTAGGCGATTAGAAAGAAGTAAGAATAGGTCTTAAGTGAGTCATAGGGTGGGAAATAGTCCAAGGCGAGGTGTCAGACGAGGTGTTATAGATGATGTGTCAAAGGGGAGGATATTAATAATAAATTATTATTTTAGATTAGTAAGTGCATGGTTTAAGAATGGGTTAGGAATGGACCAAGGGGGAGGATGACCAAGGGTTAGACACGATTTCGGTGTCTACAATAAGACTCTTCTACTAACCCCCAATTAGATCAAACACTTATTTGTATGCATAGTCATTATTAATGAAAACACAATCAACTTCTAACCCTTTGTTCATATTGCATATGATTGGTAAAAACTTCATAATGCACATAGATGGTCTTCGTGGAATATAAAACATACTCCAATATCTAGTTCACATTTAAACATTGAGATATCAAGAAGCACAACTCAAATACCCTTCTCGAGTTACTTGTAGAACATACATGAACACATAATCAAATTTGAAACTCAATATCTTTGATTGTACACACTTTAAGATCTTCAAATATATATTTATAGATTCAATTTGGAGTCCCCTACAAATTCAATTTTTACATAATGATAAAATTTTGCATAGATCAAAAGATATAGTACAAAAACTGAGCACTAGTTTTTCCTTCACAAATTTAAATATTTAAATCCAAACGGTTAGAGATAAACTTCGATCACTTAAAATGCATCTCATACCCTTAAATATTAGATTAATCATGCACCATAAATCTTATTAAAACTTTAATTCATAGTGCACCACTACCTAAACATTAAACTTCAAACACTTGGTAGCATCTCACTTCTTCCTAGCATCTTGGAACAAACATGCTCTGTCAATCTCCTATACATACCTTGATCTTTATCTATGTTTAACATTGGAGAATTTGAACTCATTTCTCTCAATATTCTTTTTTGATATTTTTTAGTATGAACACCTACTCATCATTAGATCTTAGAATTAGCTCGGTCTTTACCTTTGCCTATCATTAATCAACTGTCACTTTGAACTCTTTGACTTGATATATGTTGTTAGATCAATCTGTATGATCACCCATGAACCATTGGGTCTTCATTTAGTCCTGATATTTATCTTTTTAAAAATTGACTATGAAAAACATTGCAATGGTCTTGGAAGGCTAACTTTGGACCTCAATATCTTTTGTTGTGCTTAGATGCATGATCTAAAATTTGGACCATATGATCTCCTCACATAGGAGAATCCAACCATATATCAATATACTCATGTAACTGTTGACCAATTTTTGGCCCTTTAGGACAAAATTGGGGACCTCTTTTTAAAAAAAACATTTGAGTCTATACCTTTGTCCAAGTCCAATATGCAAGTTTTATTCGGAAGAAGTGTTCTTATACAAAGCTGAAGTCTTTTACATATAAAAAACCCAAGTGTTTTCCTTTTGAAATCCTTGTTATTTAGTATTTTGTGTAAGTCCTTTGCATTTAATTATTTTGGAAAGTTTGTTTTGGTCTTTTTCTAAGTGTTATTTCTTAGAATTTTCATTCAACAGAGTTCCTTTGGGAAAATGGCCCAGACAAGTCTTTCGAAGGGTATGTTTCCTTTCACAAGGGGCACTTTAACTTTCCTGAAGGGCACTTTGGCTCGGTTCAAAGTTATCAAAGGATATTTTTCCCTTTAAAAAGGGTACATTTACATCTTTCCTAGAGGCCATTTTCTCTGGAAAGTGGACACTTGCATTTCTTTCGAAAGACACTTGCCTTTTCGAAGGGATCTTTTTAAAAATCTAAAGGAAAGATTTGTTTCGAACATTTTGTCTGAAACAAATTTTTTGAAATTCTAAACATTTTTTACAAAAGGTATCTCTCTTGCAATAAATGGTTGACTTGAATATTTTCGAAGGAATTGTTTTAGACTTTTTATCCAAAACAAATTTTTTGAAGGGTGCTTGTAACTTTTTCAAAAGGCACATTAACTTTCCCTAAGGACTTTTTTTTTCAAGCTAAAGGATCCTTTCATTTATCTGAAGGGTATATTGCAGTTTTTCCAAAGGGTATGTTTTGTTCAGAAAAGGACCATTTCAAAAATCTTGAAGGACACTTGCATTTTTTCAAAGGTTACTTTCAAGTCGAAGGGGTCATTTTCATTTCTATCAAAAGGCATTTTCAAAAATTTGAAGGGAATTTTCACAAAGTCAAAGGGGCATTTACATGAATTCCTTTAGACAATTTTTTTGAAGGAATAAATGCATAAAGGAAAAGGCTCAAGTCTAAAAGAAAGAATTCCTTTAGACTTTTTGTCCAAGGAAAGCTGAGAGGAAAGGAAGAAGAGCCTAAAAAAATTATTTCAAACAAATTGTCTGAAAGAATGCTGAAAATAAAAAGTCTGAAGACAAGTGTCAAGAATAAACAGGTTTGAAGAAAATACTCAAGGAGTGATGGCCTACATAATGTAAATTTCAAGCTGTAAGAAATAGCCATTGGAGTTAAAAACAAGAGAGTAGGAACCTAAAGATAGATGAGAAGATGATAAATGGTAAAATCCTGAGCATCTATGCATAACAAATAGAAATAGGCAGGTTGATAGTTCAAGTTGTTATGTCATTTCATAGCTCAATGAGACAACAAAGAGTAGTTAACATCAAAATAAATTTCTAATAGCTGAGCCCATTTATATAAAAACATAGTTTGATACATCTTGATTCTACTAGTATAACCATTAAAATCATCTTACAGAATGATAGTAACTATTCCTATTCTCAGTTGACACATGTCTGATTGTTATTTGCATTTCATTCGCTCGAACTCTCTCTCAAAGGCTATATATATATATGTATTCTTTCTACTCATTCCACAACCTTGAATGGTTATAGTGAAACTCTGGCTATATTTTTATTGGTAACTCTTGAAGAAATAATATAATTCATTTACCACTCACATGCTGCATTATTGTGTATTAGTCCAAATTGTGTTGTTCTTGTTTAGTGAAGGTTATCTTTCCTAACCTATTATCCTCAATTGCCTACCAAATTTACAGAAAGAGTATTCTTATAGGTCCTTGTTAATATTCTTTCATAAGTGTAAAGACATTTTAGAAGTGGTTTAAGACTATATTATTTCATAGAATTATCTATTACTCTCCTTAATGTCAAATACCTTCTTGAATTTAGCATGTGAAACACTGATGTGACAATACATAGAGAATTGTGAGTTTGTGTGAAGAAAATTTTTCAGTCTTTAAGTAGTGATTTCAGTCAAGTGAGAGGATATCAAATATTGGTGCACCACTACTTATTTTCTTAGTTTTTTATTTTCTCCCTTTACATACATAGTGTGCAGTTTAGAAGAGCTTCAAAGATGCATCAAGGGGAGCTAGCCCCTAATCTAGAGATTCATCTCAATATAATTATCACCCACAACAAGAGAGATGATTCCATTTTACTGCTTGGATGAGGAGAGATGAACATCTCCACAATGGTGCAAATCTAAGCATCAATAATTTTTTGCATGCCCGATGGGACATCTAAGTCCTAGAAGATTGTTCAAGATTGGTGCTAGTCTTGACATAGTTATAGATAAAGAAACATCTAAACTCAATACTTGGTGACTCCATTAAAGAATTAAAGTATTTGATTGATGATAAATCCTTCTTTCCATGCCAAAGGTGACCACTAGGCTTGCTGATAAAGGTGTGCCTTTTGAGTTTGTGGAATTAGCTCTATATTCCACCAAAAGGTCCAGGTTTGTCAATACTCATCCATAAAAAAGAGAGTTTTTGTTTAATACTTTAAAATTTATGTTGCATACTATTCATTAATCTATAATAATACTCCCAATATGGCTAGAAGATAACCTTTTGTGCCTTTTCGAGGGCATCTCCCTTACAGCTTGCCCAATATGATCAAATTCCAAGAGCTGCTCTCAAAAGTGTGCCATTTTTTAGTGGGGATGGTCCTATTACTACCATTGAGCACATTTGTAATATATAATTTTTTTGTAATATCCATAATATTACCCAAGAAAATGTAGCTATTAGGTTGTTGGCCTTGTCTTTCAAAGGAACAATTTTGGACTGGTATGGGACCCTACTTGTACATTCTATTAGCTCATGGGATGAGTTGGGGACCCTATTGATTAATAGGTTTGGAGAAAAGAGTGATCACTTATCTCTATATGAGTAATTATCCATAATAAAGATGGAACCACATGAATTCATGTAGGATTTTAATACCAGGTTCCAAAAGACATGGGATAGAATCCTAGCCCTTGTGAGACCTACCCCAAATTATGCATTTTTGTACTACTTAAAAGCATTGAATAGTGACATTGCCATGATGATTCAATCTATGGGTGGAAACACATTTTTTTCAACATATGAAATAGCCATAAATTTTGAGAATTATCTTGTCCAAGTAGGAAAGATAGTTCCTAGACCTCCAATGCCACTATTCCCTGATTTGCATTCTCTTAGTCAAAGTGTGTTGCCCACTTTAGCTCTTTTTCCTGGTCAAGAAAAATATGTCATTACCCCTAAAAATGAAATGCATGAAGTCAAAATACTACTTCAAAGTTTTACTAATGAATTTATTTCTCTCAAAAGGCAAGAAGCCCAAAGCTATAGGCCTTATCAGTCCTACAATGAGTTTGGATTTAAAAACTGACCTCCTTTTTAGGGAAATAATCAGGGATAAGACCAAATCACCCATGTCAAGCCTTATAAAATCTATCATCCTAATGTTACATCATCTTCCAAAGCCCTTTTTCCCATTTAAAATAATTTTGTCTAAGAACAACCCAACTACCCTTCTTTTGAGTAAGGTCAAGAACACATCGCTTATGCCAATGAGATGCAAAATCAAGGCATGACTACACAAGGTGATCAAACATATCAATTTTTGAATTTTGAGATGCAAACATAATTTGAGATGGAGAGTAGAGAGGTTTATTCTGATTCCACTCTCACTTATCTGATGATCTTTGATTTTAATAAATACTATATTTATGCCTTTTCACCTTGGAACCCACCAAAAACTTCAAACAATCATTGCCAAGAAGAAGAAGCATTTGCAACCGCTCCTCTACCCATATTTTATTTGATGGTGAAACCTTTAAATTCAAAGGCTACAAGTTGCTAACTTCATCAATACAATAGGCTGTTTTACCATCTCAACACTGATTCTACCACTACAACTTAACTAAATTATTCACTTTACATGAATAAGCTTGTGGAAATGTCTTACGAATTACATAATTAAGTATAGTGGAAATGAACTAAAAAAAATATATAGTAAAGCAAATCCAAATTTTGGATCAATGATCAAGGTCAACACTAACATGATCAACTATAATATCATTTGTAGACAAATCACCATATTGAAGATTGGATTGGACTCTCTTATAGGATTTAGACAACAAACAAACCTTAGATCACTATCTAGAAGGATTAAAAATTCTATAGGTGGATATTGTAGATAAAAATGATTGAATGATGAGTAAGATGATCATTTGTATGATATAAAAGGATGTAGGTCAAAGTAATGGGTAGAGGGATGACCTTGGCATGCACAATGAGAACAAATTTGGACTTCACTAGATTTAGTATAAGGTGATTTTGGTTGACTTGATAACTTTGAGGTTTGTATTTCAAGTGATTAACCAATAGGTGAAGACTCAACTTGACATTTATTTATGAGGCCTATGATTATAAACCCTAGAGTAACATAATGTTTATTGAGTTTCATTATCTTCCAGATTCATACAATAGGTTTAGACTTGATAATATGAGTACAAACATGTATTTTATCCACAATTGGTTTATACTTCATTTGAATGACCTCAATTTTACAAATTGTAGATTCAATATACTTTAGCTTGACATTCGACAAAATAGGATTTGGGGTAATTGTATATGGTATAAATTTTTTGACTAATGCCTCAAAAATAGATTTGAAAACTAGTTTGACAATAGGTTTGAAAACATGTTTTTATTTTGTATCTAATTTTTCTTACAGCCTACAAATCCATTTTCAATAAACATAGTGCCAATGATAAAAAGGCATAAATAGTGACTTGAACTAGACTCAACATTCTTCAAGCAAAGTAGTTTTGTGTAAATTTCAAAGTAGAATGTAAAGTTACAAAATTATATCTATGTAATATGTGGAATCCATGACATAGATGCCAAAATAACTTATAATAAAATAATTATTAACACAATATGTGTCAGGCTCAACCAATAATGCTGGAAAAATAAAATATTTGGTTTGCTAGGTCTTTGCACCTGAACCACATTTAAACAAGTCAATTAGTAAATGTTTGTATCTTTATTTCTTCATAATATGATAATACATTATTATTTATAATTTATGCAATCAACTTTTCAACATATAATAAAAATATGCATAAAGGCCAAAACATGCGTTTACAAGCATCAAACACAAAAAGGACAAAAGTAACATCAATTTAAATCCTATTTATAGAACATACAATTGAGATGACTTCTAGTTAATGATTTTGTTATTAGGTGTAGCCACTAAATAATGCATCATGAGTCTACTATTTTCTCAAAAATTTAGATTATAGAAGGGAAACATAACATTTGGTAATATTTATCTTTTAACAGACCATTTGTCTAGGGATATCACCTTACAGATGTCAAGAAAATAACCCATAAACCATGTTTAGAGCCATATAATTATAATTGGAACACATTATTTTAGATAACATAACCATATGTTACTCATAATCACTTATCCCCATATCTCATGCCTTCTTTATATTCATTCTTAGAAAATAATTTTGCATATAGGGGCTAAATTTATGGCCATATGATCATATTTCCTCTCTTTTTCCATAAAGTAAAATCAACATTTTTGGTCAACTAAATCAGATGCAAGTTGAAATTTTAGCCAGATATCAAATTTTTGTAAAGTTTTAGACCTTATTATTCAATAATTTGATTTTTAGAGGTGTTTTACTCATGAAACCCTTACTTTAGATTTATTTAAAATTTATGCAGGAAAAGAGCTAATTATTGATAATTCATAGAGATCATTGGGATTTTCTATGATCTAACACATGTATATTGGTTTTAACAAACCTATTTAACCATTCCAATACTCCAATTCAGTTCATATAATAGTTTCCATGTGTAAATAAGCCTCTAAAAATGATTGTAATAGTAAAAATAAAGAATTCCTGAGGGTTTCATGAATATAACTAAGATTTAATCTTGCAGTCAATATGAAAGGATTATAATCATATTATAAAAGGATAATACAATGGAAAACATGCAACCAGACTCAAAAATCTTTATTATGTGCAACAAGAAAACATTTACATAGTCCTCTTCCATTGAGATAGACCTACAACATATGCTCTAACCTCTTCAAAAATGATTTTTTAATTATTTTAAGCTCTTTGGTTGGTGTTGTACAGTTATTCCTCATTAGGAGTGAAGATTATCACTTTTTTAGATTCTAAACCAAGATTGGTAATTTACTAAACTTGCTAAGATTATCTCTTACTCATTCAAATTAAACTTACTAAACTAACCTAGTTTATAGGTCTTAATAATTACCTAAGAATATTGTCAACATAGATTCTACATGTATTTGGTGATGCTCCTTCATCACCTTTACTATCCTCTAACATACCCCTTTTGTCATTCAATCTTCACACTCTCTCACTATACATTCCCTAGGCTTGGCTATGCCTAGATGCCTTCTTCTTCTTTAATACTTTGAATAACACTTCTTCTATCTCTTATATCCACCTATCCAACCTTAATTCAACCCCCTCAATCTAATTTAAAATCCCTCCACACTCCTTTACACTTTCTTGCACTTTTTCCCTTTAAAGGATATTTGGCTTAATAGGCCTAATACACATTCTAGAGATTGGTTTCTTACCCTTCAACACCTTCAACACCTCACTCCTGACGTACTTCAACTTCCCATTGAGGTTTATATACCCAAGTCAATGCACATCAATAGTTCTATTGCTTTCTAGGCATGTCCCTTAACGGTGTTAGGACTCCTACAACTGATGTTTGACAAATGATCTTTGATAATATCATAAACCTATTATAGCCTCTAAATCACCTTGAACACTTAAAATACAATTTCATGCAAAAGTGGGTGATAAAAGGGAGAGAGAGCATTACAAGAGGTGAATTTTTTTTTTCCATTCAACCATACAATGATTAACAATATGTTCAAGTAGAAAATATTAGTTTCAAGTAAAGTGCTAATATGTAAATACCTCATCTTAACCAAAAAATGGCATTGAAAACACATTTGGGGGGAGCAGATGGCATCTCAAACTAGGTTCTTGGCCTCCTATTAGGCTCGAGTGACAAGCTAACCACCCATTTCGACCTCAAGAACACCCTTCCCAATATAACAAAAATACAATTTTTAGCCTAAGTTCAAACATGTGTAAAAAAACTTGTAAGTCATTTATGCAAATTTTCAGATCCTTCCCCTGCCTCTTTAAGTCTTCCAATCATACCCTAAAGCACTCAAGTGGAACCTTCGATAATAATTCATTGGACAAGCTGCATTAGCGAGGTCTAAAAATTTAACTTTTTGACATTGAATAGGCAACTTCTTGAGCTCCAACTACCATTTCTGCCTTTGAGACCTCCATGTCATATAGGCCATGTCAAAGGATTTCTATTTAGACTCAGGGTTGACTTAGGACCAAAATTGACCTAGTAATTGTCTAATGATTAACATCAACATGTATGTGAGTTATGACTTCTTGGCCATAACTACCCGGTGGTTATATTTATAAATACATTAGATCAAAACTAAACCCATTATTATCACTTCAACACAAAATGTTTTGTGTCATGGTCAATGTAGATATTATTGTACAACCCTTGTACACTAGAGTGTACATTTCCCACCTAACAAGTAACAATCCCAAAAAAAATTAGATCCCATGATCTTGCTCACAAACAAAGATAAACATACTTTCATAAATAAAAGACTAAGGAATTTACGTAAGTAAAATGAACTTTCTTTTTACAATTGAATTTCAGTGGAGTAAATGGTTTGCGTCATAGTTGTCATGGAATATAACCAATAGAATAATTAACACGAGTGAATTTGAGACATTTGTTGATATCCCTTCAATATACAACCTCCTTCTTAGGATTTATGCTGAGATTTATCTAGAACCATTCAAATTTTACTGCCCTTCAGTTACAAACTATCTTATTTTTGTCTTTAGTGGGTATGATGAGGAATTGATTTCAATGCTTAGTCAATAAAAAATATACTTAATAAATGGTGGGTGAGACCATGTTGACAAGCATTTTAGTTTGTGATTTTTTTTTTTGAATTAAAACACCTATATAAAGGGGTGGCTCACAATTTAAATAGATCAATACATATATAGCTAGGCATGTTTCGTACATCATTAAGTATGACAACTTGTTACAATTGCAAGAAAGCATGAACTTATAAAATATTTCCAAAGTGTCAGATCATTTAAGTTTTTTATCTAAATAATTATATTGACTGCTCTTAATTTAAAAAAAAAAAACCATTTTGACTAAGTTGATAAAAATAATGGGGAATTTGGGGCTGGGAAAATAATGTTCTTATGCCATATGTTCCAAAATATACTCTAAAGGGGTAATAATAACATAAGAAATGATCACCAATTTATGCCATATTATACCTTATTATGTGTGCACCAAGATGGGATGTCATGGGAGGAGGGCCCACTTGTATAATTTCATCAATGAGCTTAATTATCTGATTTATAGGAGGTTTAAAGTATGGTTTCTAGTACATGCACCAAATTGTAATTATAATAGCCATATCTACCTTGTTTCAATAAAAATTTCCTTTTATTTTTGTATCAACAATGCTTTATAGATGAACCCTCTCTATTTTTTGATATGCTTACATACAATGTCTATCACCTTTAGTGACATAATATTCAACAACTTGCAAGCATTGTAAATCTCCATTACATCCACAAAATTAAAACATCCTATTCTAGAAGACTTATTTTTTTAATCAAATTGCACTACTTAAATCTGCCATGGGGATTTGAACTAATCTTTAACTTGTCAATATCAAAGTTTATCAGCTTAGTAATGAACTTATCATCAAGGACATTTTCAAATACCATTATAGGTGTATTCTTAGTATTTATAATGCATATATGCTATGTCAAGAGCAATCCTAGTTGCAATATGTGGCCTCCTCTTCTACTTTAGATTGGCTAATCATCCCACCAGAAAACTATTGATCATGAGTATATTTATGTTAGTTATGAATTCCTCTAAAATTGAGTGATGTTAATAGAAACTAATTTTATCCAAACCTCACATTGAGTTGGTTGATTACCAATTTTATCTTGTGGGGAATAATGCCCTTGGAAGTTGAAGCACCTGGTTTCTACCCACATTCCTTGTCAAATCTTGTATTCCTCAATATGAAAATATGATAAGAGCTCTTCAAAGGGATTTTTCTTGTCTTTTCATACTAATGCCCCAAGATTACCTTAGCCTACATCCATAATAAAATGTCTACATATCCTTAGGGAAGCCCAATAATGATTAAAAGGTAGATGAAGATAGGAAATGAGTCTGCTAAAATTGGTTGATTGATCATTTTATTAAGATTATAAATTTTCTAATTAACAAAACATGTTTCATGTTTATCATTCTTTGTAAACAATAACAAATCATTATTAAAAGAATCCTCCTTGTATTTCTCAAATATTTTTATTTTATATATATATTATGAGGATAGAGGACATATAGAATAGAAATGTCTCTTCAAAACTAGTAGGGTGGCTCCTTTTTGTATCCAAACAATGGCACGATTTTATAGTCTATGATATTCAAGGGTAATGCAAATTTATTTCTATCCCACTAAATACCATCCTTATGGAAGTCACAAGGAGCATCACTTCAACTACCAATAATCTCCATAACAATGTTCCAAAACTTGAAAATATATTATTTTTAAGGAGTCGGTTGAGGATAATTTCTGTTTTTGGAAATGATAATGGAATTTGAACTAGCCTCTAAGTTTTGAAGACCAATTTTTTTCACCTTGGTGGTGTACTTATCACCAGGAAGTGAAATTTTCAACCTTTAGTTTAATGTGGAAAATGGAAAGAGAAATCCTAGTTGCATTATGCACCCTCTTTTGGTAATTTGGACTGTTGTAAGTTCCCATGAAATATCCATCATATACATTATTGGAAATTAACAACCTATTGGATTATATTATGATCCACATTTTCTTTTATTTAGTTTATGTTATGTTTTTGTTTATTATGGGTTGGTTTCACCCATTGGTTGGTTTTTTAACCACCTCTTCTTTCTGTAAAATTTTTAAGCTTATTATGCACAAAAATAAAACATTTTTTTATATTCAATATATTTTTATAAATTATTCCATCATTTATCTAAGTGATCAATGGTATCAGAGCATGGTTGCTCACACAAGAATGAAATTGATGAAATTCGAAGGCCTAGTTAGAAATATGCATACACTACTTGTACATCCATTGGTATGATTTTAGTCTGTCAAGTAGAAGGCTTGTATGGCATTTTCACAAACTTAAGGCTATAATATGGTGCTATAGGTGGTATATTACCATCTCGATTTGTGATATGATTTTTATTATGATGCTTAATATAAATAATGGCCTTCACTTTACAAGACCTAAGTCACCATTAATGGATTCAATAGTTCACACAATTATTTTTTTCAACTCTTCATCATGCCTCAAGGACATGTTGCCAAATGCTTCTTTGATGCTCACATTCTCCTCCCAAGTTTCTCTCTCTTGATGGAATCCAAAAGGCCCATTCTCAAAAATCTCCATGGTTGTTCTCTCCTCATTCTTCTTTCTATTTCCTTCTTCTTCCCATGTTTGGTCTTCAACCATACTCTCCTTATGTCATTAAATTGCATATCAACAATCTCTATTGTTTTCTTCATGGAAATTTGCAACTCCTCATCATTACCTTATTCATTCACATCTATTATTTACTTCAAGGGAACATGTATCATTCCTTTATTGTTCTCAACCCTTCTTACCTCAAAAATAGGAAATACAAATGCATTTCCTACCAATGAAAATTCTGAATTTTCCCACTTATGGGATATCATAAACTCAATCCCATCATCAAACAATGGGTCTCTTTCTCCCAGTTCAACAACTATCACATCCATACCCTCTTACATGATCATTCCTTCCTTTATGTGCTACTCAAAAAACTCTTTCTATTTATTGTTTTGAAAATAATATTTGAGTTTCTCACATGGAAACCTCACTCTCTTTTTGCCTTTCAAGACAACCTTATTCTCCTCAATTTTATTCATCTCCTTGCTACTTCTCAGATCAGACTTGAACTTCTCCCATGAAAACTTTCCTCTCATATTGCATTTTATGGAAATATTATTCTTATTCTCTTTTGTCTCAAGCTTAAAGACATGAATCTTATACAATCATTATACTTTCATTCTTGAGTACACAACATGACCCATAAAGTTAGATATTATATGTTTCATACTCCTTATCTTATTCTTTCCTCTCCCTTGTCTCATCTCTAAGAGATCTCTCCACTACACAACTGCAACTCCAAATAATATCCTACTTGTAATCTATACCCTCATGGGGTTTTCAATACACTTCTCTTTAAAATACATTTCTAGCTGCACTATCCAATTCATGAGTACATTTGTGCTCTCTTTACCAAAAAAATAATAGTAGGCTTACCTATTTTTTCCACCATGACCTTTATCTATCTCTTTCTTCTATTGGGATATTTTCCTCCACCTACTTGGTCTCTCTCTAAAGTATATAATCTCTCTTGTAGGGACAACAACCCTATCGTAGTTTATTTTTAATCCTCTATACTCAGTTGAAAAATCTTTACTTTTGCATCTTCCATCATGTCCAATATTTCTTGGACTCCCTTCAACATATCAACCAAGTCTTCTACCTCTAGTGTCCTTCTTCCTTTATTTTCCATATCCTCCTCAACAAGTAGGATTATCTTTCACAAATATACTCAAAAAATATTCTATCTCACTTCCTCAACACTTGAATGACCTATTTCACACCTAAAACAAACTTATCCTCTCTCCAATACAAGCTCCTTTTTCACAACTTACTTTTCACATCCTGTAATTGATAGATACAAGAGCCTCACACAAAAAAAAACAAGGAAAGACCTTGATCTTATACCAAATGGTGAAATCATTTTGGTGAAATCATAGAGATATTATACACTTAAGTAAAAACTTTAATTCTATGATGCATAGTTTTAGCGCACGCACACACACACACACACACACACATAAAGAGCAACTCAAAATTCTATTTGCAGACATTTACCAAAAGGAACACACTATATTAATTGATTTGAAGAAATTACAATGTTTAAAACAATAAACACATTATCAAATATGTGCCTTAAAATGTTTTTTCATGTAAACATGGATAAAAACATCACCAACATAGTACAACATCTAACTGGTTCCTCTATAGCTTGTTGCTTTTCTATTTCTTTTCTTGCAGCTCTTCTTTTCTGCCTTTTGCATCATGTTTTTATCCTCCTCTCTTCTCCCCAATTTGTGAGATTATTTCCATTACCCTTTCTAACATGTATCATGTATATTAACATTCATTTTAATACATAAAACTCTCTGAACCCATGCATTTTTCTTCAAAAAATATTAATTTTTGTTTGTTGTTATGCGTTGTTCTATTGCTATCAATTCGTTATTGAATTGTTGTTCCCAATTGTTTCTTTTTTATTTATTTTTGTTGATACAAGATTAATTTAACCCTTGGATGCTCCTATATCATGTAGAATTTTAATATTCTCTCTGATACCTCTCTTTTGTATCTCTATTTTGGCCCTTCTCTAGTCTGTAGCCTCTCTACTTTGATATCGGCTCTTGATTTATAAGTTTGAATCTATGGGTATTTCCTCAATCCTTATAATTCTGACCTCTTTCTCATTCAATGTTGACTTTTTCAATGTGAATCTTGTTTTATATCTTTATCTCTTGTATATCCCACCTAAAAAATTTCCTTTAACACTAGCATGAGATCACTTTCCTTATTTTTACATCTTTTTCCTTTGTAAAACTTTTCTTATAATTGCTTATGATTATTGAAAGATATTTTTGTAATAGTGGGTGCATATTTAGGTTAACTATTTCATGGTGACCACTAGGTAAATATTGTCTTCCAATTTTTTTTAATGAGACCTTAAATGCCTATATTAGTGCTTTAACATGAAATTTGTAACCATTCGAAGATCTTCATGTTATTCTATTGTTGTGACTAAATTTTAAATTGTGATCATATGTTGCATGTGATTGTGACAAGTGCAAAGATCCTATGACTCCTAGATAATAGGCTCCAAAGCCTTTCTCATGGTCTTCAAAGACTTTATGGACCCATGGATTTATTAAATCCATTTTATGGTCCCTCATGCATTTGACCCTTTTCATCATTGCCTCTCTTTATGTTTGTGGTCCCATTAATCAATTAAATCCATTTAAGGATTATAATACATTTGAATTACATTGTGCCTATTACTATATCTTGTGACCCTCAGTGATTATGACATGTGTTGTAATCCAGGTTCTCAGAGTCATGTGATTGCTTTGTGGATTGTTGCAGACCCATTGGAGTTATAAACCCAAATTTGAAAGTGGTCACATGTCTACCCATGGTCCCTATCATGACTTAGACTTATGAACACACCAAGGCCCTGTGAGTAATTATAAATGTGATACCTGAACTCCATGGTCTTTGTGAACTTTCATGGTCTTGTGCATGAATCGTGGACCTGTTATAATTTATAAATGAAGAAGCCTTAATTACAAAAAAGAATATATGTGGGCTTGTAAACTTAGGGAAATAATGTGGACCCTAATACATATATATTATGTAGTCCTTAAAGACTTAAGAAATAATGTACACTTCGCCTCAGACATTGCAACTTAAAGTTGTGAGGGAAAATATCTGATACCACTAATACAAAGAAACAAAGAGTTGTGACATTGGAATATGACCATGTGACCTTAAGTGTGATCCATGTGATCCCTAGGACCTCAAAAACTACTAAAAATCCATGAACCAAAATTGGATCTCAAAATGTGACCTGAGAACCCTGTTGATTTAATAAATTTCCTTCAAAAGTATTTTTTGAAACTACACCAACTCATACCTTCTTTTTGTGATGTAGGATTACCCACACACCTTGGATGCTCCTATATAAAACAATGGAGGTAATTAAAAAATTGAGTCTTGGTCACATAGATGGGAAAAATGGAAAAATTACTCCTTTGGCCACTGAGATTGATGATTATGGTATTCCCTTCTAGCACACCAAATATTTCATCTACTTTTCTCTCTCTTCCACTTCCAACTTGTTGGATTTGAATCCATATTCTTCTTTTGATATTGAATTTCTTCCGTTATGTGGAAATGGATTGACCATAGTTCCACCACATCCACAAATTATTTCTTTCTTACCCACTATTCGGGCATAGTCTATCCACTTTCACCAAATGATTTTTTCCCCATATTCATGTGGGATCGATCTCATTTTTTTCCAACCATGTCCACCAAGACGTTTGTTCTTGCATCATACTTTATCTAGTGGGATTAAACCCATGGGTATATTTCGACCACCTACTCCTAAAGACTTTTTGTGTTTGTCCACTCACTATCCAACCTACTCTTTGATTCTTCCTTCTGTCACTCATCTCTATTTATAAATCTCCTTTTCTAATAGATGACATCTCTTCCTTTGATTTACTTTGTAAAATCACCATTCTTATTTAACTCTTTCATTCTTTAGAGTCCTCAAATAGACTACTTATTTCTCTATTTCTTCACATGCTCTAGTTAAAATAAAAATCAACTGATCCTCTTCACTTTCTTAAGTGCATAATTTTGCACTTCTAGCTTCACCTCTTCACCTTGAAAGGCCCCTTTGAATTCTTATTTTCTCTTCATTTTTGCATGTCAACACATACTATAGCCATAAATTAGCTTAAAAACATGAGAATTTACCTCCCCCATAGGTGTTCCATCGATATTAATATTATAAGCTTGATTTCCCCCAAGCTCATGCCTATCAAAGCCTTCATCATTTTACTTGCTTCTCAGAATAGTGCTTAGTTTTTATGGTGAAAAAACCTCTTTCTATTTCTCTTTGTTTCCTATCCCATTTTCATCAGCATAATGCTAATTTCATTCTCCCTCTTTCTCTACTTTTGCTTTTATGTCATAGGAATGACATTATTCACTTATCTAATCTCATTTGTGAGTCTTCTCTCCCACATCAAATTACTTTAAGTGAAATATTTATTTTTCTACTTCTTCATGTTGTATCTTATGCACATGAACACACTAGATCAAACCACAATTTATCCTCATCTTTGCTATCTTCATCATTATTGGACCTGCACTTAAATCCCCCACATTAAGGGAATCAATATATCCCACAAATATTTTTTCCATCACTTCATCATGCCTTAAGGACACATTTCCCAACTCTTCTTTGTTGCTCATATTTTCCTCTTATATTTCATTCAAATAATGGACTTCCAAAGGTCCATTATCAAAAATCTCCATTACTATTTTTACATCATTCTTCAAACTATTTTCTTCCTCTATAGTGGTCTTTAACTACACACTCCTTATGTGCATTCACTTGCACTTCCTTTACCTTCATTGTTTTATTTATTGAAACCCTGAGCTTCTTCTTTACAAAAGAGAAATATCAATTTTAGTACCTTTATCCTTTAATGATGACAACCTCTTCCCACTTAAAGGATTATGTAATTTCTTTCCCATCATCAAATAATGGGTTTCCTTATTTTTGTGAATAATTTATTACTTCCACATCCTCTTTCATGAAGATTTCTTCCTTTAAGGGATACTCACAAATTTATCTCTTTGATGCTCTTGAAAACATACTTGGGCTTCTCACTTGTAGATCTCATTTCTTGATTGATTTTTAAATCAACGTTAGTCTATTCACTCACATATTTGAGGTGATCATTTGGAAACATCCTTTTATGATTGCCTAAAGGCAATCTTCTTCACCTCTTTCTCAATTCTCAATGCTTAGATATTCTTCCACCATTCTCTCTACAATTTTGGATGCACAACATGATCCATAAAATTGGAAACCATATGTTTTCAACTACTCAACTATTTATTTCCTTTCTCTTGTTTCTTATTTTTAAGGTCTCTCCAATACACAATTGCATGTTCACATAGCTTCTTTCACACAATTTTTATCCTCATCGAATCTACAATTTTTTCCTCTTAAAAAAAAATTATAACTCAATAATTCATTTCATGAGCTTATCTTGCTCTCTTTACAACAAAATAAAACAATATTTCAAGTGGAGTTAACTCTTTATTTCACCTTCACCTTGTTGGTATTTTCTACTTCACTTGAATCTCTCTCCAAAGCATTCAAACTTTCTTATAGGGACAACCACCCCATCGTCATTTCTTCTTCATCTTCTTTATTCATAGTTGCAACATCTTCTCCACTTGTTCCATCCCAATCTTTCATGGAATTACTTCAACATCTCTACTAGGTTTTATGCTCCTGTGAACTTCCTATTTTGTATGTCAGTTCATCTCCACAAACAATATTATCTTTCACAACTTATAATTTATTTAATCAAGCTTATCTTTCAAAACCCATATTGAACTCAAATAAGAACCTCTCTTCTACTAATTTATTCACACTTGTTTAGACACCAAAATTATGTCACACACACGTGCATAACTCCTTGTGTCAAAACCCCTTTTAACCCATTTTTCAATAATAAAAATTAACTTTTTTAACCATGATTTTACCCCTCACACATGTAATTAATTTAAAATACTTAATTAAGTAAATTAGAAAACCATGGCCAACTTGTTCTATGATTAATTCTTACCTGATGAGTCACCTCAAGACCTGGTCCCCTCATCCTAACTATCCAAGACTTATTCCTACTTCTAAACTAAATTCCTAATCAGCTACCTCCTTCTTAACCTCTTATTTTTACCATTTTTCAATGGGTGCCACACTTGTCATGAAGAACAATAGAAAATAGGCCAAAAATAACAAGGATTTACCTATTATAGGGCCACCGACATCGGTCAACCCATGGCCAACATTGGTAAGATCATTGATGTCAATAATATAAGCCAAACACCAACTTGAAGTTTAGATCAACAAAAATTAAGAAAATTCATTCTTACTTGCATTCAAGCTCCCAACATTCTATTTTGACATCCTAGCTTACTATCATCTTGCGTAAGTCAATCACGATCAAGAACTAAGCTCTTGAGGACTAACAACACCCTCATATTCACTCTGTTAAGCCATTTAGGTTTAGACTCCCTAATAGGGATCATCAATCTGGCACTTATCATTTAGTAACCACAACTAAGTACATCACTTATTCTATAAGTCTTTTAAACATTTATTATGCTATCACTTTATATCTGTTGTGATTGCTTTACACACTTCTGATCGAACCCCTGTGAGGGAGTTATAAATCTTCCTCACTTGATTTCCCTTAATATAACACACCAAACCTCTGACTAGATCTACCAAAATCATACTCTCTCTCTTATAACTCTCCCCAACCTCCCAAACTTGATTAAAAACCATTTTCCAGACCCAAAAAAACTTTATATAAGCTCTCAGACATTTATTTCCCCAACCGACCTCGGTAGCCTAACCGACATTGATCACCTTCACCACTGACCTTAGTAGTAGAACTAATGTCGGTCACTCCTCTATCAACATTAACAACTGTGGATTCCCTACCCTTTTTAAAACCTACCCAAACAACTTCTAAAACATAAACAAAATACACCACCTTCACCCTATTACTCTCTGTTGCATATAGGTTATCAATAATGCTAATATTATCTCTCTTTCACTCTATCTCTTTACCTCTCTTTTAGTTATTCATTATTCTTTTATCTCTCAAAAGTGGACTGTCATCTCTAAGGAAGTTTCACACTTCTTAGAACAAGCACATAGCTTGGCAGCCCACTCATTTAACTACTAACAAACATTTTTGGCACACCTGGTGGGACCCTAGAATTTTCCTTGGGTTATTTTTTGTTTTAAGCATTCATATAGGTGCATTATAGTGAAAATTTAATTTCTTGCACTTCCTCCCCTTTTCTCTTAAAATGAAAAATTCAATATTTTATTTTCTGTTTAAAAAACATTAAACTAAAATTTTTCTTTCTTTTCTCTTTGTCTCTAAAAGCAATTTATCATTTTATTTTACAAAAAATAAAGAGAATCTCTTCTTTACTTATTATTGCATGCACATTAGGATAGTGAATTTCATACTCTATTCTTATTTCATCTCTATTTTTATTCAAATCTAAACATTTCAGATTTGGGTTTAAAACTTATTGCATTTCATTGTTTGCTTGTTGCATATTAACTCACCTAGTTAATTACAAGCATTTTAAATAAATTGTAGTGAACCTATGTTACACAACCAAATCACATTCACATAAACAAACATCTAAACTCACCTAAGAAAAGGTCCATCAGGATTTCATCACCTAGTGGATCACCTTACCATACTCAGCTATCTTAGATTTCA
The DNA here is from genome assembly GCA_037957365.1 of Torreya grandis. NCBI lineage: Eukaryota > Viridiplantae > Streptophyta > Pinopsida > Cupressales > Taxaceae > Torreya > Torreya grandis. The sequence goes on from JARHVA010000018.1 coordinate 3,898,828, forward strand.
CTACCAAGGGGAGAACCCACTCTGTTCTCTAGTGGAGTATAAACTCTAGATAGAAAGTATATTTTGGCTAAGAATCTTGGCTCAGCTCTAGGTTCATGAAGTGCAGAGATCAATCTCCTATAACAATCCACGTACCTAGTCTACCATAAATTCCCTCTTGAGCTCTAAAACTAACTTGAAACTAGCTCTAGATTACTTTCTAGTACCTTTGATAACCAAATTCTCTTCTCACTATCTGATTAAGGCATAAGCCAATATGAGACTAAAAAACTAATCTCTAAGACTTAATAGTTGTTGGCTGTATGTTTTTTTTGCTTTTCTGTTCTCTTCTATATTTTAGAGTTGGTAAGGACATTTTCCTATTGATTCACAAAATCAATACTATTTCTAATACTCAATTTTCATAACCTATTATCTCAAATTTTTTGAGTGTTCTTCCTTCTTATACAGACCTCTTACATCCACTATTTTACCTAGTTTCAACTTTTGGTTTCTTAAAACATTGAATTTTCCATCTCCCAGGATATCATAGTGACTGACATTGGTTAACCCTACCAACATTAGTAGATTTTTTACCAACATCAGTTAATCCACTGACGTCAGCAATTTTTTTTACTGACATCGGATAAGAAACTGACATTGATGACTATGTAATTTCATCTACTCAAAACAACCCACTTACCCACACTTAAACTTGGTTTTTCCTTATTCTATTTTAAATAGAGGGTAGTAAGACTATTCAAACTTCCTATTGCATGGTATTGACAAGATCTCAAGCCAAAATTCTTGCTGATTATGAAATATGGAAACCACTTCCACCCTCCTCTTTCACTTCCAATTCTATCATGGAACATAATTCAGATATAGAGCATACTCCAAGCTCTAATCAAATTCCCATTGTGCTCGAGGGAGATCAACATTTTGCTAAATTTCTTGATCACAATGTGGTAGCCGTTCAACATTACCTTGCTATGAGTTAAACCCATAATTCTTTGGGTGACCCAATCTATGGTATGCCAACCTCTCTAATAGAGATAACCTCAATTTTAGTTACCTCTAATATTTTCCCCATGATTACCCAAACCACCACGTTAATGAGTAACCCAACTATAAACAATGTCCAAAGTGTAGCATCTCTAACTATCTAATCCCACCTAAACCTTGGTGTGACTTCCCTACTTTCACAACCACAACTAGTTCAGTCAAGTCACACCCCATTCCAGAATTTAGTGGTACCTATTCCATCTACCCTCCCATCTATAATTAGCTAAGTTATGACTCACCCTTCATCTAGTCTAACCATACCAATAATCCAACCTGCAATAACAACAACCAACCAAAGCATAGTCTCCAACCCAATGGGACAAGCCCCTTTTCTTTTTTCACCCTATGCTATGACTCATTATCCTTATATTACTCCAACACCACCTCAAAAAATTATGTCATACACTCCCTCTACTTCTTATCAAGTTCCCTATAACTTAGGAGCTATTCCCCAAACTAATCCCCCTCCATAACTCATTAAGATGTTGATGGATAAGATGTCTAATCTAGAGACATCTATTTCTGGATCAAAGAATGTGTTATCTTATGATCAAATATGCAATGAACTAATCCATCCTTCTATACCTATTCACCCTTATCCAAGCCAATGGGAAATCCCTAAATTTACTCATTTCTAGAGTAAAGAGGATCCACAATAGTACTTGTGAGCATTTAGACATGCTTGTTATTTAATAGGACATGATGATGCGTCACTACTTCATACTTTACCTATGTCTCTTTTAGGTGCTGCCTTGTATTGGTATAGCTCTATACCTCACCACTCCATTTTCTCATTTACTAACTCACACAAATATTCTTAGACCATTTCTCTATTAACATTTCTAAAAATGTTTCTATAACAAACATTTATTCTATCAGATAATTTGATGATGAGTCTATTACAAACTTTGTTACTCATTGGAGAAGCTTGATCAATCAACTCTCCTTCTCTTTACCCCAACCAAAGATTATTGAGATCTTCTCAAGGGCATGTGCTAAGCACATCTCATCCACACTCTGGGTACAAACTTTTCACACATTTGATAAGGCCTTTACAATGGCACATAAACTTGAGGTTCATGCCATAGATGAAGGCAAAGTCAAGTTGCGTAGTAAGAATCCAAATTCTAAATCAAATGACTCCTCTTCTAAAAATTATACCTCTAACCAAAAAGCTAAAGGCTCTGCCAACATGGTGGTCATTAAGGCATCTTCTTCCACAACCACAAACCAATAAAATTCCTTGACTTCTTAAAATATAACTAAGCAATTCCAACAATGATATGAACAAAGACAATACACTTCCATCAGGGAGTCATATACATATATCTTGGAGAAACTATTGCAACAAGGTGTCATAACCCTTCCTCAGATCAAACCTCCTATAAAGCTTAACCCCTCCCATCCTATCCCAACTTGGTATAAGGAAGATGAGTTTTATGATTACCATTGAGTTAAAGGCCACAATTCTACTAACTATAAGACACTCAAGAAAATTATTTAAGATATGATTGATAGAGGTGATATCATCTTAGATAATCCTAATGCATCCCCTAATCAAAGTATGGATGTGTTCAAACACCCTTTTCCTAACCATTCACTGAATTAAAATATTGTTTAGATCATAACTAATTCAAGTGATCATAATATCCATACAGTCAATATGGTCTTTCTTTTACCTTTAATTCAATCTTATCCTCAATAGGAGACATCCATATCATCGACTCCTCCCCCATATTCAGTTGCATTTTTTTACCCATTCCTCCTCCTCAGGTAAAAGAGCCTATTTCACTTGTTTCACTCCCTCGAAAGGAAGAGCCTCCTTTACCACTTCTTTTTCCACCTAAAGACCCTATAATGCCAATTCCTTTTGCACTAATATTACCTATCCTCTTACCACTTGAAGACCACACCCTACTCATTCCTCAACCACATGTTGAAGGGATCATCATTCTTGCATTATACCCTCTTGAGGAACCTTATTCACCTACCTCTCCTCCACCTATAGAGAGTAGTACCCCACCCACTCCACCTTTGCACTTATGGGAGTCAGTATTATCTACTCCCATAATAGATGTAAGACCTATTGTACCACTCTTACCCCTTGTTTTACCTATGGAGGACCATACTTTACCCATGCCTTGCCCACATGTTGAGGGAGCCATAATACCTATGATTTACCCTCTTGTGGAACCTTCTTTGCCCACCTCCCCTCCACCCATGCCAGACCATGTCTCTTCTCCTATCTCTATCGAAGAGGATCCCGTTGCTGTTCTTTCTCATCTTTGGCCTGGAGTAGCAAAAACCAATAATTTCCCTCTATCATAAACATAGCAGCCTTATAAAGACACAACTATAAATCCTATGTCAACTTCATCTAAACCCTTCTCATGGTTGGAAAAAGGTCTATAATTTCTTGACTTCATGAAACTAGACCATGTGGCATTTTGGGACCGACTTAAAACTCCTTATCCAACACAACCAATGTCAACCTTTACCGCCAACCCTCTCACTACCCTTTACCCCAAGGTATTTGACAAAGCTAGAGATTATTCACCAAAAGTACTTGAAGTTCAACCATCTATGTCAGAACCCTCACCCTCATAGGAATCTACCACATTAAAGCAGATCAAGCCCTTAGGCATACATCCTGTCTCTAATCTAACTCATCCACATATGAAATTAGATTTAACACCACAACCACAAGTTGAATTTTCATAGTCTGAATTATAAAAAAATGTTAAGCTTCCTAGATTTCACTAATCCCTTCTTCAACCCTCAACTTTACCATCCATTTTGGGACCACACCCCTCTACCTTAGTTAGAATATTACCTAACCAAGTAAAACAAAATGTTAAGCTACCTCCACTACTAACTTTACCATCTGGTAGACCTTTCACATCTAACACTAGGAAAGTAACAACAAAACATGTAACTCCACCATTAACAAACAAAGCACCACATAAAATTACCTTTCCAACATTGAAATAAAAGAAAGTGTCCAATCCTATTAGCATAACTATGAGCCCACTTGCAGGCTCTCAAAGCTTTTTCCTACATTAGTTATTGCAATATTCCATAATAAATCTTCCTCCCATTAAGCCTTATAGTCCTCTTGGAATGAATCCATCTTATTTTAATGATACCCAAGTGTGTTTATATCATCATTCACTTGGACATGATACTGATAGTTGTAAAGCTCTCACAACAATTCTTTGACAACACTTCAATGTCAACACTCTCTTCGATGATAATCCTATTAATCTTCCTATTATTCCACCTTTGGCATCTACAATGCCTCCTACCATTCCACCTAAACTAAAACCTAAAGATGTTAATGTAACCTCTTTACCACCTCTTTCACTAACATTTCAGATCAACACAGTTAATGTGGCCACATAGTCACAAAAGTAAAAAGATAAATCTAAAGAAAATGTCACTTCTCCTTGGGCTCATCCCTTCACCAAAGACACTCCTCCTAATCCTAAGATTTCCATCTTGGGTGTTCCTAAAATAACATCTTCAGATGTTATTCAAAGCTCAATAGTGAAACAACTTCACAAAACTCTTGTGAAAATGTCTTTGTATGAGTTAATCCAAAACTAATCCCAACAACGTCAAGATTTGATTAGCAATTTTCAAGTGATTAAGGTACAATCAGATGATCCCCAACCTCTTACCACTTTGGTTAGATCCCTTAATTTTATCTCCCTAATTTCTTTTAGTGATTCAGAAATTCCACTTCAACACCCTGAAGATCAAGATTCTACCCTTTTTATTATCACATATATTGATCAAAATCATGTCAAAAGAGTCATGATAGATTGGGGGGATAGTATTAATATTATTTCCACCCATTCCTACAAACAACTAGCTCTTCTTGATAAATATATGTCTCAAACTAATGCAGTACTCTATTCCTTTAATGATACTATAGCTACTATGGTGGGCACTATTGTCTTAAATATCTGTGTAGGTCCTCACACTACTCTTGAGCTCTTATATGTCGTGGAAGGAGAGTTCTAATATAACATACTACTTGGATGACCTTGGATACATGCTATGGCATGTGTACCCTCAACTTTGCACCAATGTGTCAACTTTGAACATGATGGACAAGTACATGTTATACCTGTTAACCCACCTCCATTTAAAACATGAAACATGACCTATAGTCCTAATGATGTTCTCATTCCATTGAAAACATCATCTTCTCCTCATGATACTTCTAAATCTTCTACAAGCTCCACTCCCTCGGTTACATAGATACCAACAACACAAATTCCTGACAAGGATCCCATAGAAGAGACCTTTCAACATTTATCACTCAGTGAATATCATTTATTGATGCCCGACATGTTTTATACTCCACAAGAGTATGGAAGGATTCACATGCACCTAAATTATGATCTCTGTATTGGGATGGTCATCCCTTACAGACCCCTAACCTTTGAACCAATTTCACATATGGGGGAATTGATAAAGATCTCACTATTAGCAATCCATCTTCATCACCACAACCATTTACCTATGACTTATCTTTCATGAGTAACCCTAGATTTGCTCACACCTATCTCTATATGTGTGCCTAGAAAGGATTTGGTTTGAGTCATTATGAATAAGGTGTCCATATGCCTATTGAATATCCCACTAGAAACACCATTAAAAATGCCAAAAAGAGACATGGAGTGGGATATGACAAACCAACTAAACTCATTAAGATGACCCATGTACCAGTTATTGAAGAGCCAGTCTCTCCTTCTTCACCTTCTCCTCCACCATCACCTACCAAATCAGAGGTATCTATACCTCCTAATTTTTTTCAATAAATGCCATCCATTTCGGGCCTCTCACCTATTATCAGTGTAAGGAAACAAATTCCCTTCCTCTCATTCATCCTGAAATAATTCATGGAGACTCTACCACTATTAACACTGTCTAATGTCAAGATTATGATGTAATTCTCACATATATGGGTGCAGATGATTCCTATATCTAACAATCACTCCCATCCAAAACACAAGCTATGTTAAATGAATCAACCATTGACATTAACCTACCCTCTCATGAAAACCCTTGCATCCTCAAGATTGGTTAATATTTAGATTCCTCTGAGCAAGCTGATTATGACACATTTATTAATGACCATAGCAAAGCCTTTACTTGGTCTTATAATGACATGCCTAATATTGACCCCTCTATCATCACTCATAACATTGTCACCAATTGAGATGTTAAACCTGTTAAGTAGAAGCTTCAAAAGATGCATCCTCAAATTGCTATCCTTATCAAAGAAGAGCTTCATCACCTCCTTTTTATTAACTATATCTAGCCCATTGACTACCCATAATGTATTTCAAATATTGTTCCTATCACAAAAGTGATCGAGGGAATTTGGATTTTCACTGACTATCATGATTTAAACCTCATTTGTCTAAAAGATGACTTCCCATTGCCAAGTATCAACCAACTTGTTGATCTGATAGTTGACCATGGGATGCTATCACTTATGGATGGATTCTCTAGATATAATCAAATCCTAGTTTCTCTTGAGGATCATCATAAGATAACCTTTATTACCCCATGGGAGAGTTTCTATTATCGGGTCATGCCTTTTGGTTTAAAGAACATTGGTGCCGCTTATCAATGCACCATGACCTACTTTTTCCATGATCTCCTACACAAAATTATAGAAGATTATGTGGATGACTTACTCGACAAGTCTAAACTTCATCAAGACAAATTGATAATTCTTGAAACCATATTTACTCATATCCTCTAATACAACATTTGACTAAACCCAGAGAAATGTGTCTTTGGAGTTCTTTTTGATAAACTCTTAGGTTTTATCATTTCTCTCTGTGGTATCTACATCGATCCTGCTAAGGTTAGAGAAATCCTAGAGATGCCTCCACCTAATTATATCAAACAACTCTATAGCTTATAAGGCAAACTTCAATCAATTCGCTACTTCATTTCCCAGTTGTCAGATCACTGCCAACCCTTTCACCATCTCCTCAAAAAGGATGTCTCTTTCCATTGGAATATAGATTTCCAAGAATATTTTGATGCACTTAAAAAATATATTTTTCCCACCATTTCTTATTCCACCTAAGAAAAATCAGCCTTTCTACCTATACATCTCCATAATAGACCATTATCTAGGAGTTATGATTGCACATCAATATGATCAACATCAAGAGTAGGCAATTTTCTACATAAGCCGCACACTTATTGATTATGAGACTTGATATACCTATACTGAGAAACTTTGCCTTACATTGGTCTTTTCCACCTCTAAGCTTTACCATTATCTCCTAAACCACAAAACCTATGTAGTCACCCATACTGATCCCATTAAATATATCCATTCCAATCCATATCATAACCAACATGTATCTTGATGGTTCATGATCCTTGCTAAATTTGATTGAGAGTTCTTTATCAAAAGTCTATTAAGGGGAAAACAATCACTGACCAGTTAGTTGTTGCCCCTTTACCTAATAATTAGCCTTCAAACCTCAAAGTTCCCTAATGAATCCATTGCAACACTCTCCACTGATGACATATCCTATCAAATGATGATGTTCTTTGATGGATCTAAATGTCAACATGGTGGGGGTGCGGGGGTCATTCTTATTCCTCTAGATGGTGAGCCTATGCCTTTACATTTAAACTAGATTTTGAATGCACTAATAGTATGGCCGAATATGAGGCTTTGATTCTAGGACTTCAAATAAATCTCTTCTTGGGTATCAAATCCATAACCATTTTTGGTGATTCTCAGCTAGTGGTTACCCAGGTTAATGGTTCCTACCCATGAAAAAATAAAATCTTGTAGCAGTATAAACATTGTGTAGATAATTTATTAAGATCATTTGACTCTTATCTCTTACAAACTATTCCTTGATCTACAACTAATTTTTATAACATGATGGCTTCACTTGCTTCACACATACCCTCTTCAACCTCTTCTTTAAGAATTTGTGTCAGTATGCATCACTTAACATTACCCTCCTATGTCTCAGCTAACATCCTTTTTATCAAAAATGTAATAGCCAATTTGCATGACTTATGGTACAAGAAATCACAAATTATCTTTCCTTCTCTATTACCCCTTCTAATCTCTCTAATAATTGGAAATGTTCCTTCATAAATGTGCCACTTGTTACACTATACTAGGGAGAATTCTCTACAAGTAAGGTTTTGATGGTCTTCTCTTTAGATGCCTCACTAGTACTGAGACTCACTTCATTATTAAGGAAGTCCATGATGGGATTTGTGGTGGGCATTTCAATGGTCACATAGTTGCCAAGTGTATCCTTTGACTTGGCTTTTATTGGCCTACATTTCATCAAGAATGTGCTAATTACGTTTGACATTGTGTCAAGTGTCAATAACACACTAACCTCCTTCACATTCCTAGTCATGCATTACAAGTTGTCAAAGACTTTTGGCCTTTCTCCCAATGGGGCTTAGATCTAATCAAAGAAATTAACCTTCATTCATCCCTCTATCATCATTCTATCATTACTGCCACTGAATACTTCACCAAGTGGGTCGAGGCATCCCTCTCATCTCCACTAAAGCTGACAAAATTGTTGACTTCATCAACCATCACATCATCTGTCATTTTAGTGTCTCTCATAAAATTATAATAAATGGTAGAAAATCTTTTAGAAATAAGACTGTTCAGAGTCTATGATAAATTAAGAATCAAATTAAGCTTCTCATCACCATAGTATCCACAAGCTAATGGATAGGCATAATCTTCTAACAAAACATTGATCAAAATTCTCATGAAGGTAGTCAACAATACAGGCAAGGATTAACACACACACATTACTTTTAATTTATGGGCTTACCATAATAGCATTCTAACCCCTATGGGTGCTACACCTTTTTCATTAGTATATTGGATGGAGGTTGTTTTTCCTCTTGAAGTCTAGATTCCTTCTCTTTGAATTTCTCTACAAGACATACTAATGATGAATTTTGCTAGGAACATTTGGCTCAACTTGAATTGCTTGATGAGTGCCATCTCATAGCCCTCAACTACCTCCGAATCTATCAAGAGTGTATTAAACGTGCTTATAATAAAAACCTCAAAGAGAAAGATTTCAATATAGGAGATCTCATCTTAAAATAAATTCCACACGTGACGAACATGGAGAAAAGAAAACGGGGTAAGTTTGCTCCTAATTGGCTTGGACCTTATATCATAACTCAAAAGTATGACTCAAGAAGTTATCGCTTGTCTTCTCTTGAAGGAAGGCCAAAATTGGAGCCTTTAAATGCCTTACACCTACGACCATTCTTTTGTTAAACAAACGTCACTTCACCTCATGTTTAATTTGAGATCGTCCCTTGAGCGCCCCAATTACATTAATTTCCCTTCCTCTTCACCCTTATTCCTATACACTTAGTTAACTTACGTAGTGGTATGATTTTACCCTTAAAGTGGAAAACTCTTAGTTAACTTACGTAGTGGTATGATTTTGCCTCTATAGTCTTGTCCATGATTAAAAGCTAAAAAAAAAATGGGATATGTGATAAAGTTATAAAGTCTTAGGTCATGCTTCTCAATGTAGACTGATCCCTTGAAGGACAGTTACATAACTTCCCTTTGATACTATCAATAAACTACTCCCTTGAAGGACAACTATTTAAAATTAAAAACAAATTCGTAAACCACTCCTTTGAAGGATGGCTAAGCCAAGCTTTGTTCTCAAAGGGAAATACAAATAAAAAAAGGCTTCTCACATTAATCAGCCTTATATGACCTTAACCCATACACAATCCCATTGTAGGCTTCCCGCATTGATCAGCTTACATAAAAAAAAAGATTTAAGTCATGGACTTGCCTATAGTAGCTCTCAGGTCATCGACAAAAAAGGGCACCTCATTCTCACTTTGTAGGTTATGTTACTCAAACATTTTCCCTCATTTTATCTTTTTTCCCTCATACTATTTCAAGGGAATGTGAAGCTCACTTAATATAAGGTAAACATGATGCTTTTCTAACAAACACAATGGTTTAAAGATTTAAGACATGAAAGAGGCTGATTTTCCTGAGCTTATTTATGTTCTGATTACGGTCTTTGTCGGTGCATGAACATTCTGCCTCTTTATTTTCTCATCCACATCACATGTTGATCTCTCTATTTGAGGTGAAGAAACAATGTCAAGCCAACACTATCAAGCCTACTTAATTTATTTTATGCATACAACATCACAACTATGAAAAAATGCTGAAATAAACTAACATAACCAATTTATTCATTTTAAGCATACACCATCACAAAATATGGAAAAATGCTAAGATGAAACTAATCAATCAACTATGCATATACCATCACATATATGGGAAAGGCTAGTCTAACTCAACTAACATGATCAACATTGACATTAAATTAACATAACATAAAATAATAATCTAAATAATCATTATCCATATCATCATTATCTATCACAATAAACACATCTCAACATAAAAATGAATGAACATCTCATGCATGTGTGTGTGTGTGTGTGTGTGTGTGTGTGTGTGATCTAAATACATGTCCATAACTACATCTCTCTCTCAAAATATACATCTCACATCTTCAGATCACATGCCAGTATACATATAACATAGATAATAAAAAATGGTAAACTCTGACACTCAAAGTCCTTGAGGCTCTCTGTGTGGTCATGAGGAAGCAGTGTCATCACCACTCTCCACTTGTCTACATTTGCATGAGCTAGAAGCTATAACATGTGACATAGACCTCTCCTACTCTCTAAACTCTGAATATCTTTAAATCTACAAAAAATTTCTAATTGCCCTCTCATAATAGGCAATATCATCTAGGGTAGTCATATATCTCACCATAGATACAATCTATGGAGGTCCCATCGCACCTGATGATGGCCCAAATTGTACTGGTCCCTATGGTGGTGGTGGAGGAGGAGTAACCTAACTTACTACTCTCAGACTATCCCTCTCTACTATCACTACAATTACCTGACCCTATAAGACTATAACCTAGCCCTATAGTGCTATAACTTGGCCCTATAATACCCCAACCTGAACCTGTAACATCATCACCTACCCTTGTAAGGCTAATACCTATGCCTAGGCTATATCTCAAACCTACACTACTGCATTTTGGGCCTGTACCACTGTATCCCTCTCTCTCATCAAACCCTATAAATTTGGTGGTGGCCTCCTAACCTCCACCACTAGATGTAAACCTAGCCACCAAGCTATATATGTTGTTGTGCACTCTGGGTGTCCAACACCTAGCCATGTTGGAAAATCCTCAAAACCTAGCTCATCCAGCTCTTGGGGCAATGGCAAGGGTGCCTTTAGGTCATCACTCCTATATCAAGGGAAGGTAGGTAGAATATCTTAAACTAGACCAAACTACCTCCTAACCTATGTCACAGGTACCATCTCCAACTCACCAACTCATCTACCCCTGACCCATAATGAGCTCTATAAAACCACAAGCTATTGTGCTTATCCTTTAAAAATTAGATATGTTAGGTAGGGTCTCCATAAAATATCAATAAGAATCAAACCCTCAATCATGCGCCTATAATAGGCAATGTTCCAAACCATGCCATCCACTCAAGTCTATGCCATGCCCTCTTTCCACTATTTAAAACCAACCTTGAAGCCAGCTAGGATGATGGTAGGTAACATCAATGGTCATGTCACCATGATGTGCTCATATGCCCAACAATTTAGTAGATGGCTGACACATAAACTATATCACCATTTCAATCTCAAACCCCACATCTCTTTGTATAACTGAGCTAAAAATACTAGACCCCAAGAAAAAATAGTCCACTACTCAACCATCTATGCAAACATAACTATTAATACAATTAAAAATCTACCACCATCTACATCTGATAATGCATACACCATGATCTTGATCATCATCAAGATGCTCAGTCGATGCTACTCCTCATCAGCCATATAAAGTGGCTCATACATGAAACTCATAGAATGGTAGGTCACCTCACTAACATGCTCTCCATATAATGTAACTATGTGTATATCATGTTACTCTCTGAAGCATGTGAAGATATCATCACCCTGGAGTGGTAGTCTTAAAATCTTATAACATCCTCTCGAGTCACTATCAACTCTCTAGTTGATAGATGGAAGGTGTTGGTGGTGTGATCCCACCTCTCAATCAATGCTATCATTAAGGACACATCCTGAGTGACTCGATAATATCATCACACTCCTTGTGACCCCATGACCATCATGTGCTCCCACTTTTTTGGAGTGACATCCCTCTTCATACATGTTAACAACCTTGATAGATGATCTTTTAGTGTTAGCTTCATCCTCGCCTGCATCTATACACACACAAATCAAGTCATATACTTTCTAATATACTCTATCACCATCTTTTCCATTTTCTCTCAGATAACTACATTGGTCTGAAGCCCTAAACTAGGCTATGTAGGTATCACTTAGTCAACATAGGGTCTTCTAAGGTTAGCTCAACCATATACCCACCTAACTAACTACCCTAGTCTTTTTTCTCTACCCTAGGCTTTACTACCTCTTCTCTCTCTCCACCCTAGGCCTACCTACCTATCACAACTCTAGGCCTCATGACCTATATCCCAAACCCTTGACACTATGCCTTATCTTTTAAAACCTAGACCTCTTGACCTATCTCAACCTACCTTTTTATCCATTTCCATTAACATACCTTTTTAAATATTTTCCCTAGGCTTTAGGAGAACTACATTCCTTTGAGGCCCTAAATCAGGCTATGTAAGCAGCACTTAGTTGACACGAGGTCTTCTGAGGCTAGCTCAGCCATTAGGCTAGTTGACTGCTTCTATTAGGGATCCAAATTGACCTTTTCTACTAATTTTCTAGTCATTCACAGTCACTGATGTCAGTATTACTACCGATATCAGTACTTTATAAGCCTAAGTGTTAGTCAATGTCGGTAGCCACCTACTAACCTCAGTGCCATGTTGATCGATGTTAGTGGACCTCAACAACATTGGTGACTGATTCAGCCCTAGGGCCGAATGACATAAACCTAAAATTACAAATTTCACCTAAAAACCTACCCAAACAACCCCTAACTTATCTTAAAACTAACCTACCCTATTTTATACCACTCTACTAATGTTTTCTACACCCACACCTTTAAATTAGCCTAAAAACTACAAATACTCAAATCAACTAGTAGAGACTCTTATCACATCTTTTCATCTCCTCTTGGGTAATACAACTAGCTCCTATAGTGGTGCACCTCTTTCTGGGTCCTCTCCTTACTCTACCATCTTAGTCACTCTCAAGCTCTATTTTTTCTCTCCAATCAAAAAGTTACAAATGAGTTTGGTCAGCCACCAAACCCCCTTCTTATCAGGTTTGGTCAGCCACTGACATCAACATTTTTGACCTAATCTATCGACATCAATCTTTACACGTACTTACATCAGTAATGTTACCCTATTTTATCAATGTTGTCACTTTTTATTACCAATATTATCAATTGCACTGATGGCGACACCCTTCTAATAATGTTTTCCCCAACAAAGGAACCCTAAATTTTTAGACTTTACCCATATACTGGGGCAACTAGAGATCACATAAATCTCCCCAACCATGACAAACTCCATTGAAGATCACTTAAATCTTCACCCATGATGAATTTACTTAGAGATCATGAATATCTCCTCACTTATTGACCCATTTACACTAACCTTGTATTACTTGTCTTGATCACTTATGTTATTTCGCTATAGCTGGCTATTATGCACACATATGTATATTAGGTGTTTTGGATGTCAATCAAGCTCTTGTTATCAAAATTAATCCTTTTGTGTTTCCTAGGGGCACTTCTTTCCCTAGATACTTGGGACACATCAACCATTGGAGCTATAATTTTGATTATTTTTACCTATCAGCTATCACCTACAAGATGTGCTTTGGTTATTTCTATCTGAGTCCTCCTCAACCTTACATGTTCTTAACTTTGTCAAATATAACTCATAGTAGTATATGCATATGGAGCAATACTCAAGTCTCTACCCCTCACCCAATTACCTTTTTTTTCAAACTAGTACTTGATTATGATTTCTCCTCCATCGATTCCCATTTTGAAGGGGAACACTTCATCTAATTTATTGGAGAATCTAACTCCTATTTTTGTCTTACAAACTTGTCAATATAAATTAAAAGACAAAAAGGGCAAATGTAGACACCAAAATTATGTCACACACACGTGCATAACTCCTTGTGCTGAAACCCCTTTTAACCTATTTTTCAATAATAATAATTAACCTCCTTAACCCATGCTATTACCTCTCACACATGTAATTAATTTAAAATACTTAATTAAGTTAATTAAAAACCCTTGGTCACCTCACCCTATGACTAATTCTTACCTGATGAGTCACCTCAAGACCTGGTCCCCTCATCCTAACTACCTAAGACTTATTCTCACTTCCAACCTAAATTCCTAATCAACTACCTCCTTCTTAACCTCTTATTTTTATCATTTTTTAATGGGTTCCACACTTGGCACAAAGAAAAATAGAAAACAAGACAAAATAACAAGGTTTTACCTATTCTAGGGCCATTGACATCAGTCAACCAACAGACATGGGAACACTGATGTCAGCAATATAAACCAAACTCCAACCTAAAGTTCATGTCAATAGAAATTAATAAAATTCATTATTACTTACATTCAAGCTCTTGACATTCTATTTTCAACATTTTAGCTTACTATCATCTTGCGTAAGTCAATCACGATCAGGAACTGAGCTCTTGAAGACCAACAATACTTGCTTATTCTCTCTATTTAGGCATTCAAGTTAGACTCCCTGATAGGGATCATCAATCTAACACTTATCATTTAGTAACCACATATAAGTACACTTATTTTGTAGGTCTTTTAAACATTTATTTTACTATCACTTTATATTTACTATGCATTGCTTTACACACTTTTGACTGAATCCCTGTGAGGGAATTACAAAGCTTCCTCACTTGTTTTCCCTTAACCTGACACACCAAACTTCTGACCAAATCTACTCAAACCATACTCTCTCTCTTATAACTCTCCCCAACCTCCCAGACTTGATCAAAAACCATTTTTTAGACCTATAAAAACCTTCTACAAGCTCCTAGACATTTATTATCCTTACTGACCTTGGCAGCCTAACCGACATCGGTCACCTTCACCACTAACCTTTGTAGTAGAACCAATATCGATCACTCCCCTATCGATGTCAATGACTATGGATTCCCTAACCTTTTCCAAACCTACCTAAACAACTTCTAAAACATAAATAAAATACACTACCTGTACCTTGTCACTCTCTATTGTATACAGGTTGTTAATAATGGTAATATTATCTCTCTTTACCTCTTTTTTAGTTATTCATTACTCTTTTATCTCTCCAAAGTGGACTGTCATCTCTAAGGACATTTCACACTTCCTAGAAAAAGCACGTAGCTTGGTAACCCACTCATTTAAATATTGATAAACTTCTTGTGGTAGTGCTTTCTTACTTGTAGGTAGTCCTCCCGAGCCATAGAGGAGTGCTCACAACATCTAGATAGGACATGAAAAACTAATATGGGTTCATTCTAATCACTTATCCCCATCATTCTTTTATGTTTTCATTTAGATTTGAAATAGACAAAATTTAGTGAAAGAACTTGCATGAATTATCACACACTTATGAAAATATTACCTCTTCTACTACTTTATTCACACTTGCATGAATTCTCACACACTTATGAAAATATTACCCTCTATCAAAAGAAAGCTTATGTTTCAAAAATTGTCACATATATAAGCAATGCTTATTTTTTAAAACATACAATAGACTCAATCAAGATTTTATGTTTCACATAAGTAACTCCTCTTATAAGACTTTTTCTTACATGCAATAAATATAAGATTCTTTTTCACAACTTGTAATTAACTAAAATAAAAGAGTATCATAATTTTATCACATGGATCTTCTTCACTTGCAAGACTTTATCCCATCTATAATAAAATAATGTGACTAGTCTGAGATAATTTAGTGTAATTCATGGTAAGGATTCCTAGTGAAGGGGTGCCCTTGGCCATGCATTCAAATTCACACAACATAAAAATATATATATTCTCTATTTATTCAATGAAATAAGGCCTTAATAACATCTTCATTCATAGTGACTCTTTTCACCTACTCTATCCCCATTTATCTCTAACACTGAGCCTCTATGGGCTTTACATTCACTCTCTATTATAGAATCTAAAAATCCTTTCTTTTGGATATCTTTTAAGGCTATTTTATGATCTATGGCCCCTCTATTTTAATCTTTGTTGTCTACTTATAGGCTTAAATCTCTACTTTTTCTAAGATGTCCCTTCCTTCCTCAACCCTTTCAATATTGACCTCTTGATCTTTCAATGTTAACCTTTCCAATGTGACCCTCAGTTGATTTATTTATGTCTAATATATACTACCTATAAAATCCCATTTAATGATTGCATGAGATCATTTCATTGCTTTTCCCACTTTTTACTTTCTTGAACTTTCCTTATAATTATCAGTGATTCCCAAAATATCTTTTTGTAATATTTACTACATGGTTTGGTTAACTTTTATGTGACCACTAACTGAAATTTATCTTCCAGAGATTTATAATGAGACATTAAGTGCCTAAATTGGTGATTTAATGCAAAATTTCTGACCATATAAAGATATATATGTTGTTCTTTCATTGTTGTGACCAAATCAAAAATTATGATCATAGGCTGCACATGATAAGTGTCATATGGCAAGATCATGGGTCCCTACATAACTAGTTCCTAAGCCTTTCTCATGGTCTTCAAAGTCTCTATAGACTCGTGGATTTATTAAATTCACCTTATGGTTCCTCATGCTCTACTCCTTTTCATTGTGGAATATCATTATTTATGCTGACCTATGATCATTTAAATCCATTAAAATATTATAATGTATTCATGTTACATTATGGATAGTACTATATCTTGTGACCCTCATCCTTATGACACATGTTAAAATATCAGGTTCTCAGACTCACACAATTGCTATATAGATTGTCGTAGGCTCATTTGAGTTATGAAATCTAATTTGAAATTGGTCATGCACCCATGACCCTGCCATGACTTGGAATGGCAAACAAGATACGAATTTTGTGAATAATTATGATTGTGACACTTATCTTCTATACCCATTAGAATTTGTAAACTAATACATATATTTATAGGTTTATAAAGAGTGTTTAGTTTTGAAAAAGAATGTAGAAAATATAAAGTCTCCCATGGACTTTAAAACTTAGGGAAATAATGTGGCCACTAACACAAAGATTATATAGTCCCTATGAAATTAAAGACTTATGAAATGATGTGTGCATAGATCCCAACATTAAAACTTGGATTTGTGAGGGAATATACATGTGACCACCAATATAAACCAACTTAGGGTTGTTATATGAGAATGTGACCACATGACCCCCAATGTGAATGATGTGATCCCTGTGATTTTAGAAAACTAATTTAACTCAAATTGAACCAAAATCGGATCTATTATGAACCAAAAACCATTTTTAAATACTAAATATTCCCTAAGAATTTTAATTGAGACTACACCAACTCTTACCTTTTTTGGTGATTCAATATTGCTTGTACACCTTGGATGCTCCTACATCAAGTTTTTCCCCACATGTATATAAGTGAGTTAGGATTTTGGTTTGTTTCCATTTTTTGTTTTTATTTTATCTCTCCTTCCTCATTTCATTATGTTAAATTCCCCATGAAATTACTTATTACTCTATATTCTAATAGATAAGGCACCATTTTAGAACTATGCAATATTAGAGTCCAACCTATGTCCTTTCTAATTAAGGCTTTTCGCTAAGGGCACTAGTCTAGAACCATGTCATTTCCATTAGATATTTTCCCTTGTTTTCACCCGATTCAAATTTTATTGATCACCTAAAACACTACTATTTAAATCCCCTCAATGCATAGAGTATTTTATGGCTATTATCTAAAAATTTAATCTAGTTTCAAGCATTTTAGTGTATTTCAAGTTTTTGGTGTCTCAAACACTTCAAAGATTAGGTTAGACTAGTTAGCCTCTTGGGATAGTTTAAAGGGGTTAATATAATACCTTTATGACCACCATAGCCTCTTATTCTAAACCACCTAAAAAAATTATTCATTCTAACTATGCCTATCAAAATCTCATAAGCTTAAGGAAGTTGTCTTCAGCATAATTAAGCCTCCAAAAATGAAACATAAATACATGAGATTTAAACCCATATCCACTTTAGAGATAAGAATCATAGAATTTTGTGATTAAAGGAGTGGTCATATAGATTTGGAAGAGTTTTGGAATAAAATGAACAAATATAAACATTCGGTCATTGGTCAACACATATATGATAGTGGGATTTTTCAAGCTATTAGTTTCTTAACTTCAGTTTAGTGTATCAACTTGGTCTTCACATGTGAAATTGTTAAAACCCCAATCATTAGAGAAGACTAGAAAATACAAGGTTTACAAATTTCCAAACTTGTTGGTTATTATTTGAATGTCACTCTTGGGATTCCTTCCCAACAAACATTTCTTTTATTCTTACATTTGCTCTTTGCTTCACTTTTTACTCATTTAATTGACATGAATATTACAAAAAAGTAATACATTCATAACCATATAATATTACAAAATTACAATGGGATAATAGATTATGTTTTAATTATGAATACTTTCCTTGATAAAGATGCCCACTTTCAGGGTTCACTCCCTTTGTAGTCTACACAACAATACCTTGCTCTTCCTCCTTGATTTATTTAATATAAAATTTTAAAACTTAGTTATATCACCAAATATAATACCATCTCTCAAAATCATTGTATTTGAAATGGAGGTTCATGACCTTTGTCATTTCATCAACAATTTTGCACAAGTCAATTTTTTTGTTGAGTTTACAAAGAGCACTCTATATGTTACTTAGCTTGTTCATTATCTTTAACTCTCTTGAAATTCCTTCTAAAAGAATTAATTTATCATGAAAATGAGACATAGATTGATTTATAAGGATTTGGGTCATTATATCTTACTGAATATTACCATTATTTCACATCCAATCTTGTGCTAACACCAATAATGCTAGGAGTAGGTTCTAAAGCTACATGCAAATTTATTATATCCAATTCCACTTATTCATTAACACATAGCTCCTGTAGTTTTAGTATTATATCACTCAACTCATTAGTAATTATATCTGGTGATGTAACCACACTCTTTGGGGTATGTGCATAGAGTTGGGGAATAATTATATGGACATTTTTCATAATACAATCACATTATTTAATAAAATGATCTTGTTATTTAAATAATGCAATCACATTATTTAATAACATGAGTATGTTATTTAAATAACATGATCACATTATTTAAATTATGGATTATTAATTAACTAGCATAACATGATTGTGTTATTAAATAACAAGATCACATTATTACATTAATAACATGATTACGTTAATAACACAATCACGTTCCCTATGTCACCCAAAAAAATCAAATCAAATGCAAAAACTTATCATTTTGAATTCGTGTTCTATCTTTTCCCTCACTCTCCACTCCACGATCACATTTTTTCCTGGTAAGGCCAATCCTTACCCTAATTCTTCCTAAAAAGATGTTAATTGATGATGTCACCATGTAGAAGAGGTAAGTGCTAAAAATCTATTCATTGTTTATTAATTTTTTGTTATTTTCATTGTTTAATTGGTAATTTATTTATTTTGAATAACCCATACTACTAAACCTCATGTTACTCTACCTAACCCTCTTGTTCCTCTACCTATCCCTCCTCCTAACCCTCCACCTAACCATCCTATAGTTCCAAAAAATCCCCCAGGTAGTTAAGAGAGTCTATTGGACCACATTATAGAGAAAAAAATTATAATTGAAGAATTAACTGAGAGGATCACACTTCCACCAACACCTACCACACCTAGCTAGACAATTCCTTAGAGACATTAGTAGGTCAAATTGACTTTATAACGAGTCAAATTGACATATGAGCTTCATATCATGATAATTATAAGAATGATTATGCTGAAAAATTATCAACACACGAGGTAAAGTATAAAGACATAAAAATCCTCCATTTACCCCTTATTCATTAACCCAACCACCAATACACCTTTTCTAGTAATTGCTAAACATTTTTCAATCCATCATTGTCAACATAATTTAATCACAACCAATTTCTAGGACTGATGGTGGATAGTGTTTGATTATCCATCATGTAACAACCATAAAGTTCCATTATATTTTTTGAGGAAACTCTTCTGTGACTTTTTCCTTGATGAAATTTTGAAATATTTTAATTTTAGTAAGTTTCAAGGCCAAGGGAAAGGCTCTGCATAATATCTACCAAGTGTATGTCATGTGCCTAATCAAACTACAAAGATATATATCCAAAAGCCACTTGAACCTGAAATCTCCTTTGCTAGTTTAGTAGGTCATGGAGATTAACACTCTACATGCACTTAGTTCATTCACTAATACACTCATTCAACATATGAGTAGGCTCTCATATACTAATGCTAGAGATACACTACGTATTGTGCATATTCAACCCTACCCTTACAAATTTTATGGAGCTAGATGCACTAGACCTTCTGATGATGATGACGTTGGTGGTTAAGAGGGTTTGGATAATATAATTTTGAGTGATGAGTTTTTATCATGTATATTTGGTGTGCATATATTAGCCACTACATAAATACAAATATATTTTATATAAATATCATGTTAAATTTAAGGTATAATTTTAAATTTGATTTAGCTAACAATTTATTTACGTATAAATTGAATTGATATATATGTCATTTTTAATGTCCTAGGAGGTGATGGTGCCTCCATCATCATAGTTTACATTTATAACATTTGATTTGATGAAGCCATAGTTTACTTATACATAGCTAAAATTTTGAGTTAATCTTATGCTCTATATACATTTAGTCTATTTATATTTGCCTTCTAAGTTTAAGTTAAATTTATCTATCAAGGATCTCAAAATTCAAATACAATGCTATAAAATACAATCTTGGTTTAATAAAGGAGAACAAATTTCCATATATATCTTTGATACTTTATAGAAAAATAAGTGAGACCTTGTTTACATTCAATTAATGACTCAAATAGACATTTCTCCATCATTATGAGTTAAAATAAACATAGACATTATTGATACAATATCATATACATAGGCACTAATAGAGGTATATATTAATTTACAATTTTAAATTGTAAAAATAGACTTGTTTTAATAATTTTACTACATACTTGGGGAAAATATAACTTATTCAAATGTATTGTGTATGTAGGGTTATATCATGATATCTGATAGTACTATTTAGATTATTAGTAGGGTAAATTTTCATGTTGCTTCCCTATTTTAGACACCTATTCAAATAGTTGAGCTTGCCATTGACATGTTGGAGTGTAAAAAAAAGATTGATCCTGACTACGAGCTTGCAATAAGTGCATGTTTAAATGATATTTTATTCTAGTTTAAAATTAATTTATTAATAAATAGTTAATGCATTTTATTTTAATTTTTCAATAATACTTATATTTAAATAGGTTTAACTGCAAGAAAGCTATGAGCATAGGACCCATAGTCAGATCTTAGAGCAATCCAAGGTATTATAGAGACAACATGGCATCCCAAGGAGAGTCTTATTCAAGGAAGTCAAAGAGAGGGAGGCTATTTATGATTAATATGTCCTACATGAAAAGTGATTTTTTGTATGCCTATATAGCAACATACACATTTTTGACATTGTATATGTGTATATGACATTCCCCTGACATTACATACTATGTTGGTAGATGTTATAATTTTGTGTATGCCTATCATGGAAATCTATCTATATTATTGACATTATACATGTGGCTATATGATTTTTTGGGAGTTTTCATCTAAATTATGTTAATCTATCTAATTTATATTCATTTTTAATTTAAAATATTATTGTATAGTGTTGTTTTGATCTTCTAAAATTTTATCTATCAGATCTTCTATTTAATGTTACATACATATGAGGATTAAAAAATTATTCTTTTCAATGCTATAAATAATTGATATTTGATATTTTTTAAATTAAAATTTTTATTTGATTGTGTAGTGTAAATAATTTATGACACTCTTATCTATTTTGCATTTATCATCACTCATTTACAACTTTTCAATTGATCATTAACATGCAATTTGATTTCACTTAAGGCCCATACCCAATCATGTTCATACTTGTATAATGCAAAGATGAACTTCTACTTGACCTTGAATATATCCTTTTTTTAGTCTAATAAAAGGTAACCTTATTAACTTGAAACAAAATATTCACTCATGAGACAATATCTTTGGCTAAAACCCTTTATCATCCCTAATACCACCTAATGCATAGTTTAATTTTCTATGTTTAATAAGGCTATGAAATTTATATTCATATGATTTAATATCATGAATAATTACAAAATCATTTATCTATTCTTATTCTCAACTCGATTCAAAATCTACTCTCAAATAACATTCTTTTAAAATAGTCAATTACTATTAGGTTTGCTCTTCACTAGTCACGAATCTCTCAGATTTGCTCTCTTTCCTCTAAATAATTATTATTTAAAACACTTTAAATAGGTCTTAAGAAAACTTAAGGATTTATGTAGGTGTAAAAACTTACAATAAATCAACCAACTATAGGTCTCTAAGATATTGAGCTTTCATTCTCAAATTCTATCTTTTTAAGTTTCTAGGTCTCTAGACCTAGTTATTGTTTCAATAGGTTAATTTCTCAAAATAGAGTTTTTAGCTCTTAAAAATTATATTTATAGTATTATTTTAGAAATTATAACATTTTATAACCCTTATACAAGTTTATATAACTCAAATTAACCAAAAAATCATCTTATCTTATGCATATTTTTTTCAAAAATGGTCTTCTATTATTGTACAAAAAATAGTCCTATGTATCTACAATTTCAAACATCTTTTCAAACCAATGATACTTGGACTAAGTTATAAGATCCATTCCCCATATGATTACAAATTTTTAGATATTATTCTTCAATTATTTGAGTTTTAGAGGTGTTTTACCCATGAAACCCTTACCTAAAATTTACTCAAATTTTTTGCATGTCGAGAGATAATTATTGATAGTTCATAGAGCTCATTGGGATTTTATATGATAAAAAGCATATTCAACTATTCCAATACTCCAATTGAGTTCATATAATAGTTTTTGCATGTAAATAAGCCTCTAAAAATGTATGTAATAGTAAAAATATAGAATTCCTAAGGGTTTCATGAATATAACTAAGATTTAAGCTTCGGTCAATATGAAAGGATTATAATGTTGGTAGATGTTATAATTTTGTGTATGCCTATCATGGAAATCTATCTATATTATTGACATTATACATGTGCCTATATGATTTTTTGGGAGTTTTCATCTAAATTATGTTAATCTATCTAATTTATATTCAATTTTAATTTAAAATATTATTGTATAATGTTGTTTTGATCTTCTAAAATTTTATCTATCAGATCCTATATTTAATGTTACATACAAATGAGGATTAAAAAATTATTCTTTTCAATGCTATAAATATTTGATATTTTTTAAATTAAAATTTTTATTTGATTGTGTAGTGTAAATAATTGATGACACTCTTATCTATTTTGCATTTATCATCACTCATTTACAACTTTTCAATTTATCATTAGCATGCAATTTGATTTCACTTAAGGCCCATACCCAATCATGTTCATACTTGTATAATGCAAAGATGAAATTATACTTGACCTTGAATATACTATTTTTAGTCTAATAAAAGGTAACCTTACTAACTTGAAACAAAATATTCACTCATGAGACAATATCTTTGGCTAAAACCCTTCATCATCCCTAATACCACCTAATGCATAGTTTAATTTTCTATGTTTAATAAGGCTATGAAATTTATATTCATATGATTTAATATCATGAATAATTACAACATCATTTATCTATTCTTCTTCTCAACTCGATTCAAAATCTACTCTCAAATAATATTCTTTTAAACTAGTCAATTATTATTAAGTTTGCTCTTAACTAGTCACCAATCTCTCAGATCTGCTCTCTTTCCTCTGAATAATTATTATTTAAAACACTTTAAATAGGTCTTAAGAAAACTTAAGGATTTATTTAGGTGTAAAAACTTACAATAAATCAACCAACTATAGGTCTCTAAGATATTGAGCTTTCATTCTCAAATTCTATCTTTTTAAGTTTCTAGGTCTCTAGACCTAGTTATTGTTTCAATAGGTTAATTTCTCAAAATAGAGTTTTTAGCTCTTAAAAATTATATTTAACCCTTATACAAGTTTATATAACTCAAATTAACCAAAAAATCATCTTATCTTATGCATATTTTTTTCAAAAATGGTCTTCTATTATTGTACAAAAAATAGTCCTATGTACCTACAATTTCAAACATCTTTTCAAACCAATGATACTTGGACTAAGTTATAAGATCCATTCCCCATATGATTACAATTTTTTAGATATTATTGTTCAATTATTTGAGTTTTAGAGGTGTTTTACCCATGAAACCCTTACCTAAAATTTACTCAAAATTTTTGCATGTCGAGAGATAATTATTGATAGTTCATAGAGCTCATTGGGATTTTATATGATAAAAAACATATTCAACTATTCCAATACTCCAATTGAGTTCATATAATAGTTTCTGCATGTAAATAAGCCTCTAAAAATGTCTGTAATAGTAAAAATATAGAATTCCTAAGGGTTTCATGAATATAACTAAGATTTAAGCTTCAGTCAATATGAAAGGATTATAATCATATTATAAAAGGATAATACAATGGAAAACATGAAATATGACTCAAAAATATTTATTATGTATAATAAGAAAATATTTACACAATCCTCCTCCATTGAGACAGACCTACACCATATGCTCTAACCTCTTCAAAAATGATATTTTTTGTCCTTTTAAGCTCTTTGGTTGGTATTGTATGGATCCTCCTCATTAGAATTGAGGATTATCATTTTGTTAGATTTTAAACCAAGATTGACAATCTACTAAAATTGCTTAGATTCTCTCTTACTCATTCAAATTAAACTTACTAAACTAACCTAGTTTATAGGTCTTAATAATTACTTAAGAATATTATCAACATAGATTTTACATATATTTGGTGATGCTCCTACATTGTTAGAGCATTTTTAATGACTAAGTGGTAATTTAACCCTTAGCCTATACTAATAATTAATTAAATAATAATAATTTATTTATTACCATGAGGTGGAAATCTCATGTAAATAAATAATCATATTATATTTCCCTTCATATTTACCAATAAATAAGGTTTTTACCCTATGGTGAATAACAACTCGATATCTTGACATTTTAAAGATATTTGATTTATTAAAAGGCTTGTGAAGACTTTGTTGAGAAGAAGTGAGAAGTTGGAGTTATATTGGGGTAAATTATTTCTCCATAAATGGAAAATCACTTGTTGATTTTTTTACCTCTTTGAAGTTTTCCAAAGATAAATATCATGTCTCTCTATGTTGAATTGATGTGTTATGCTTTGCAATTATTATTCACTCTAGATCTATCATGTACATTCATGTTAATTATATACATGAATTTCTTCATGGTAGTAGACCCTGAGGGGTGTTTATACTTGAAAAAACAACTTCATTTGTAATTTGAGAGATTTTTTTTGAGAGTGTTGTACGGCATTGGAAAGAATGATTTTAAAAAAAAAAAAAATCCTTGGTGTTTTCCTAATCTATAAAGGGCCTTTCAATATTTTTGATCATTTATTGACAATAGAAGAGCCAAATCGAAGAGTTTTGAAGTGGTTATTTATTTTTCATCTTCCCTAGGTGTTATAATATGGTTTGAGCATCTAGAGAAAATTCAAAAACTAGTTTTTATTGCCTCAAATTGTCCCCTGAAGGTCCCAAAGTCTTAGTTTGAAAAATTCAAGGTGTTGTAGAAATTTTTAGAGCCTGAGAAGCTCTGTGTAGCCCTATTCATTTTTTTTCTCTTTACTTGGAGCTTTGGAATGCCATAGTATGCTTGAGAAATTGAAAAACCTATTTTTTTAGCCAAAGATCAATTTTGAGGATTCAGTTGGATTTATCCTGCAAAAACTAGGAGGGTTGCAAATTTTAGTGGTCTTTGGTAGTGTATTCCACTTGTTCCAAGCTTGCCTGCTTCACCTGGAGTGCCATTTCCAGCCATAGGCATGATACATGCAAGTAGAATATTTCTATAGTTGATAAAAAAATATTTAAAAAATATATATATTTTTTTAAATTTCAAACATTTGCATGGAAATATAAAAGGGGTCCCACTTTGTCTAAGTTTTTTACCAAAAAGATTAAAACTATAATTACCCTAATTACTTTCAAAATTACATGCATGTAAAATGTTTATTTTTTTATTATCAAAATCAGATTAAAAATAATATTTTGCATGATAATCTTTGAATTCACTCATAAATGAGTTGGTGATTATAATTTTGGTAAAAACTTGTAAAAGAAAAGTCTAGTGTTCAAATATCACTAGCATTTTTCTTTTTATCTTCTTGTTGAATTTATTAAAAATTAATTACAAATTAAATTAATTTGAATTTCATTTCTTGGTTTGTGTGCCTTCCTTCTCATGTGAAAACCCCCTGACTTGTTGACTTGTCCTTCTTTTGACACTTGATCTATTCTAAACCGAGGCAAGTATAGTCATCCAACCAGTCGATCTTAAGATTTTGGCGCATTTCAAACATATTGGTGTGACCAATTTTTTATTTTTAAACTTTTTATTATTGATTTTATACCTTTTTTTATTAATTATGCCTAGGTGGTTGTTGTGAGTACGACTCTTTCGACACCTAAAATTGTGTAACTTTATTTCAATTTTTTTGTTTTGGTTAGCATCTAAATTATATATATAAATATAGTTGCATGCTCAATTTAATTTATTTTAGAAATAGTTCAAAAAAAATTATTTAAAAATGTTAAATCATAAAGTGTTCTTATTTTTAGTGTATTTTTGTGACACCTTGATTTGTCACAAATTTGTGAAAATTTCTTGCTTAAATTTGAAATTCACACTTAAAAGTTTGTTTTTTAATCACTGGGATACTATTGTGTTTAAAGGGAAGTCTTAGCTTCACCTCACTTTTCCTTAGACAAAACTCAAATGCTTAATAGAAATAACTATAACATATACAAAATTTGTGTTAACACTAAATTCATGGCCCACAAATTATGAAATAATATTATTGGGACTGAGAAATCCCCGTCTGGACATCATGTGACTCTTGAGCTTACCAATGTATTTTAATAGAAATCACAAGAAACTATGTTAATTATTTTATAGTGTTAAGGATGAATTCCTTTTCCACATTGGTAATTAGGAATCTCTTTAAAAATCTTGGAATTTTTTTGAATCCATGCATGAGGGCACTCATCTCTCAAAGATCATTAAGTTAATATTTGAATTGTTGACAACACCTATGAAAGGTGATGAAAAAGTTATGAATTTTCTAACTAAAATTAAGAACATTAAAGTTTAGTTAGATGGTTTTAATTATAATTTGATTTAGAATCAATTATTTTATTTTATCATTCAATTAAATATTTATGAAAAAATTAAAAAATTAAATTTAATTTTAACTTTTAAGTATCAAACTAAGCAATATATCCATTACCTTACCACTTTATCTTCTCTCCTGATTCAAGAAAAGTAAGTAATGATCAATTTTGATTCTAAAGAGAATGTCACTCAGGTACTTCTTACCTTAAATAATGTTTCTAATAAAAATAAAAACAAAAACTAGAAATCAAACTCTAATTCTAGTAAAGGCGAAAATGGGAACAAAAAATTTGAAAATAAGAATCATAAACTTAAATTCAATAGAAATTGTAATTTGTGTGATAAATTTGATCATAGAAGGAAAACTTGTTATAAAAACAATGATAGAATTAACAATCAATCTTCTAAAAATAATAAAATAAAAAACTCTAATCAAAACAAGCAGAAGAATCAAAACCCTACTCAAAATAACAAGCAAGATCACAATGTTATTGCTTTATATGCTACTTTATTTGATTCAAATGAAAATGAGTGGATTTTAGATAGCGGTGCATCGCACCATATGACATACTTATCTGATAATTTAAATGATTCTAGAGATATCTCTGAAAGAATTTACTTAGGAGATAATTCATTTTTAGAAGAAACTAAACATGAAAAAACAAAATTTTCAAATGTTGTTATTAATTATATTTTTTTATGTACCTAAGCTTAAAAAGAATTTGATATCTTGTTTTCAACATACTAATGATAATTTAATTATAACATTACTTAAATATAATTGGTCTATTAGAAATCAATCTGGTTCCTTGATTTTTGAAGGTGTTCAGAATAATGGTTTATATATCTTCTCTCCTTCTGCATGTTTATTTTTATTGCATAATAAGAATGAATCTCAGTTATGGCATGAAATATTAAGACATGTTAATTTTAAAAGTTTACATGATATGTCTGTAAACAATCTTGTTGTTGGAATTTTTTGTATCCCCTCTCATCATGAAACTTATGAGGGTTGTTTATGTGGTAAATAACATACTAACCTCTTTCATAAGAATCATGATGCAAATTCCTCTCATCTTTTAGATTTAATTCTTAGTGATGTTGTAGGACCTCTAGAAGTTGTATCTCTTAATGTTTCTCTATATACTGTTATATTTATTGATGATTATATTAGAATGATCTGGTCTTATTTTATTAAAAAAAATTGATGTTTTGTCTAAGTTTAAAGAATTTAAAACTTATGTTGCAAATACATTTGATTTTTCTATTAAGAGATCAAGAATTGGTAATGGTGGAGAATATGTTAGTAAAGAATTTTATTCTTTTTGCATTAGTTATAGTATTCAAAGGGAACTAACAACTCCTTATTCCCCTCAAAAAAATGATATTGTTGAAGGGAAACACCACATGATCATAGAAATGGTTATACCATGTTGCAATCTATAAATGTTCTTAAACTTTTATGGACCAAATACATGAATAATACCACACATATTCTGAATAGAATCCATGCTTAATATTTTTATTTTCCTACATCATAAATACATGTATGCATTTAGCATTTTATTTGTTTTGATAAAACTATTTTGTTGTTACTTTAGAGATACTAATTATATTTATAGTGTCTCATCTACATTGTATTTTTTAGTAAATTGATTTAGTATTGATTCATGAAAATAATATGTTACACATATATTTCAAGAGATTTTTTTTTTGAGATGATAAATCAAAGAAAATATATAGATATTATAATTATTTTCAGTTTAGTTAACATTAAAATAGATTATATGCATAATGTCATGCTTAAATTGACAAAATGATCATGTTTTAATTGTTGCATTTTATAAGAAGATCATGTTCAGCGAGTTTATATCTTTTATGTTTTAATTGCTTAAATACTTTCATTTGATTGTTTTATTATTTAATTATGTATTTTAACATTTTTATGTGCTTCGTTTGATAATAAGATATGTTAAAAAAATGTAAAGTGTAAATGGAGTTTGTATTATTAGCTCTTCATCATTTACTTTACTAAGAATTTTTTCATACATCTCTAAACTTATTTGTTTTAGTCTCATATCTATTTGATTGGATGATGGCATCTCATGCTGAAATTATCCATTTTGATGTATGAGAGGTTATATCTCAATATTTTGTTGAAGCATATTAAACTTGAAAAGTTTTTTGATAAAACTCAAATGATAAAATGAGTTATTACGAATAGGATATCTAATGTTTGTTTAAACTTAGTATCATATTATTAATAAATTATTATATGTACATCACATGACAATTGGAGATGCTCATCTTGTAAATATTGGAGACATCTAATAACGAATTACATATAATAATTTGTCTTTTCACTAACTTTATGATCAAAGTAGTGAACTTATTTGCCTTGAAAATGACATAGTTATTTTAAAATGTGTTTTACTATAAAAAAATATATGTCATATTTTTATGTATGTGGTTATTGTGATGCTAACCAGATTATGCTATCATGAATCTTTTTTTTGGATGTGTTTAAGTTTTATGTATGTATGCAACACCAAAGAACTAAACATATTGAAGTTCATGTGCATTTCATTCGAGAGGAAGTCCTCAATGATGATATTAATCTATAGTTTTGTACTACGGATGAACAAGGGGTAGACATTTTCACAAATCCACTTGGTGCTACCAAATTTCTTTTTGTTTTATGCAATGTTAGGCCTCTCGAAGTTTTCATTGAGGGGGAGTATGTATGACAATGCCACATCCTAATGGCCATTTGTTACTTCTTCTCTATACTTTTCCTTTGTAAAGCATTATAAAAAATTCATGTGGAAGTTATTTGATTTAAGTGAACTTCGTGTGGAAGTTTTAATTTTGTATCCCAATACATTAAAAGCATAATTTGTAATAGAGATCTTTATGTTCTAAAAGGCTCTAAACATGCTTAACAAATTTTTTATGAGAAACTGTAAGATGTAATCTCACAATCATGCTAGTCTAAACTTATTTTCAAGTAGTTTATCGAATATAAATCCTTTTGTTTCAAAAGGTGACCTTTGGCATGATGAAGGTTTTTAAATCCTTCAAATTTTGCACATAGTATAATTTGTTAATGGTGACTATGGAATTTATTCCCATTTAGCATTAAGGGGGAATGTTAGATCATTTTTAATGATTAAGTGGTAATTTAAAATTTAGCCTATACTTATAAGTAATTAAATAATAATAAGTTATTTATTACCACAAGATAAAAACCTCATGTAAATAAATAAGCATATTATATTTTCATTTATATTTATCTATAAATAGGATTTTAACCTTATGGTGAATAATAATTTGATATACTGACATTTTCAAGATATTTGATTTATTAAAAGGCTTGTGAAGACTTTACTGAGAAGAAGTGAGAAGTTGGAGTTGTATTGGGGTAAATTTTTTCTCTATAAATGAAAAATCACTTGCTGAGTTTCTTACCTCTTTGAGGTTTTCTCAGGATAAATATCATGTCTCTCTATGTTGAATTAATATGTGCTATGATTTACAATTATTATTCACTCTAGAGCTATCCTGTGCATTCATATTACTTTTATACATGATTTTATTCATGCATCATCTTTACTATCCTCCAACATACCCCTTTTGTCATTCACTCTTCACACTTTCTCACTATACATTCCCTAGGCTTGGCTATGTTTAGATGCCTTCCTCTTCTTTAATAATTTCAATAACAATTCCTATAGCTCTTATATCCACCTATCTAACCTTTATTCAACTCATTCAATCTACTTTAAAAGTCCTCCACACTCTACATTTTATTGTACTTTTCCCTTCAATGGATATTTAGCCTAATAGGCCTAATACACGTTCTTGAGATTAGTTTTTGACTGTTCAACACCTCACTCTTTTAGCACCTTCAATACCTCACTCTTGGCATACTTCAACTCCCCATTAAGGTCTCTAGACCCAAGTCAATTCCCATTAATAGTTATATTGATTTTTAGGCCTCTTCCTTAAGGGTGTTAGGCCTCTTACAAGATGTTTGATAACATCACAAACTATTCTAACCTCTAAATCACGTTGAATACTTAAAATACAATTTCATGAAAAAGTGGGTGAGAAAATGGAGAGAGAGTGTTTCAAGAGGTGAAAAAATAATTAATTTACATTCAACCATACAAATATTAACGATAAGTTCAAGCAAAAAATATTACTTCCAAGTAAAGTGCCAATATGCAAATACCTCATCTTGATTGAAAACTGGCACTACCAACATGTCTGAGGGGGGCAAATAACATCTAAGATCAGGTTATTGGCCTCTTATTAGGCTTGATTGACAAGCTAACCACCCATTCCAGCCTCAAGAATGCCCTTCTCAATATAAGAAAAATGTACTTTTTAGCTTAAATTTAAACATGCAAAAAATTAAACCTTTAAGTCATTTATGAGAATTGTTAGATCCTTCCCCTACCTCTTTAATCCCTCTAATCACACCCTAAATCACTTAGGTGTAACCTTCAAGAATAATTTATTGGATAAGTTATAGTGATGAGTCTAAAAATGAAACTTTTTTACATTGAATAGACAACTTCTTGAGAAAAACATGTTATAAAAGAGAGAGCATCATAGGAAGGTTATGAAACACTAGAAGGATCCACTACCTTAAGTGTCACACAAAATAAAAAGGAACCTAAGTTATAATTAGTGTGTTATCCACTGCATAATCTCACATAATGATTTATAATACTACACAAAATAATATTCTATTCTACAGTCTACATTAGTTCCCACACAAGTGGATGCCATTGATCCATATGCTAATTGTTTGGGTATCAATATTAAAACCATAGACATTTTATGATGAGAAGGGTGATTTTTTTACATCAAGTTTTGGGTTAAGGGGTAATCTCTTAACATCATCATTGACAATGGGAGCCTATAGAATATAATTACATTAACTATAACTCAATGCCTAGCCCTACTATTGAATCACATCCCTGACCAAATACTCTTTGGTATGGTTCTAATAGGGGAAGGATTTCATGGTTAATCAAATTTGAATTTCCAAGTACGTAGTCAAATCCATGCATGTAAAAGTCATAAGTGACATTGCACAACTAGATATGTGTAATAGTATGCTTTGAAGATTGTATGTGTATGATGGTTATGCTACATATCAAGCCAAGCCATGATGGTAGACTGTTCATGTCAAATCTCACTTTGTCAACATCTTAGAGTCACCTCCAAAGACTACACTCACATTAGTATTCGTAAATCAATGCTATAAGATCATTTTGTAAATGTAAAAGTTTTTGATACTTGAAATTTATCCAAAAACACATGCACAGTTTAGAAAATGAGTATTGATAGCATGCCATGCCACTTAATAATTATAGCAATAATATCTTGATAAGTTAATACAATAATATGTATACTTATTTTAAGATCTAAAGGCTTTATGCACACATTACACATAGTAAAACATGAGATCAATTTGTTTCTTGGATCCTTTGTTACAAATAATCTAGAGTACTGTAGGTCCATTTGTGAGAAAAATGAAGTTTTATGCCAAATTCAAGAGCTCCTTAATCAAGGAAAATTTAGGCCAAGATTTTATCCTTATGGTTACCTGGTAGTCCCAACGCCAAATAAAATTGGTACAAGACTCCTACATGGACTATCATGTGCTCAACAAGATAATGGTGCATAATTGGTACCAATTATCATGTATTGATGATGTTTTTCACCAGCTTTGAGGTGCACAATAATTTATCAAGCTTGATCAAATTTCAAGCTATCATCAAGGACTAGTCAATTTCCATATCTACATGAAAGTGAATTGTCACATGAGTAGAAAATTAAATTTTTGTGAAACATTTGCATTTCTTCTCATTCAACACTACACTAATTTGGTCACCCTCAAAAAATTCAAAACTTGTTTTAAATGATCAATATTCTCATCAAAATTTTTGCTGAAAACAAAAGTATCATCCAATACACAATGACAAAGGAATCAATAAATGGCTTCATTATCTCATTCATCTACATAAAGGTAGTTTATTCATTGCATATCCCAAAAGGTAGAACCAAACATTCATATAACCTTGCCTTATTTTGAATGTTGTCATCTAAATGTCCTCTTCTTTAACCCTCAATTGGTGATACTCAAATTTTAAATCCATCTTAGTAAATGTTTTGGCTTGTTGAAGTTGATCAATAATATCTTCAATTTGTAGAAGAGGGTACCTATTCTTAAAGTTTATATTGTTAAGTGATCTATAATCAACACATATTCTACATGAACCATGTTTTTTAGGTACTAAAACAATGTAAGAACCACATGGAGAAGTATTAAGACATACATCTTGACTAATTAAAGATTGTAATTTTTGTTTTACCTCATTGACATCCTTCAAGGACTGCCTATACAACCTATGATTTGGAGGTAGATTATTCGATAGCAATTTAATTTTTTGCTCAATAGGTCTCACCATTTGTAACCCCATGGGCTTATGGAAGAATTCCTTGAACTATTGCAATAATTCTCCCATATGCTTGTGTTATTTTTTAGTAAACATGATATAATAAGTTTTGTGTTCAACAACTTCTTTATCTTGAATATCTCTCAAAAGAAGTAAATAAAACTTACCACTTGCATTAACAAGCCTTTTAGCTTCAAAGGCATTTACCAAAGATATCTTAGAATCACCTTTATAGGATAAAATTATGTAGTTATTGCCTTTTTAAAATTAAATGGTATTGATTGGCTCTCCTCATGAAGATAACATGTTGGACATAGAAATAAGGGAACCAAATGCTACACTACACACATGAAGGGTCACAATATCCACTATAACTTCATCAATGAAATGTGAATTAATACCAAAATTAATTTTAAATTTATTAGTTACATTGATGTCTACATGTTTCTTCACTAAACCCAAAGCATACATGCTTGGATGATTGTAATTATCTATCCTCAATTTGACAACTAACTCCTTGCTTATATTTTTTTGGTGAGCAAGTATCAAAAAGAGCATCCAATTTTTTTTTCTTCATCTAAATTTTAACATGGAAAATATTAGAAAGTTCACTTTTTTGAGCATTACTACTAGCCAAACATACCTATTTATTTATAAAAGTACAACATAAACTCTCATCTACATCGAAGCTGCAACCAATGTCTTCACCTTTGAGTGTGGTCATGGCCTTATTCTTTTTGTTGTTGTAAAACAAATGCAATTTTATATGTAGCTTTAATAATTTTCCTTGAAATAGTTATCA
Organism: Torreya grandis; assembly: GCA_037957365.1. Lineage (NCBI taxonomy): Eukaryota > Viridiplantae > Streptophyta > Pinopsida > Cupressales > Taxaceae > Torreya > Torreya grandis. Next base: position 3,933,841 of record JARHVA010000018.1, read on the forward strand.
ATATCACAATGCCCATAATGCCTTATAATATCTTTCTTAGAAACAAATTTAGCATTATGTTAATCTTTTCCCTTACCCTTATGCTTAAAATGACTTGTTTCTTTGGAGTGATTTGAGAGTTAGATGTAACCTTCTTTTTATTTTCCATATTCAAGTAGTGAGATTTAGAAAAATCCTCATTTACACTCGTACACTGGGCCAAGAGGATAGATCTCCTCAAAAGGATATGGAACCCACCAACATACTTCATCAAGATGTCATGGTTTGCTATATCTTTTCCCATTTGGACAGTATTCTTGTGGACCTCACTTGTGTACTCCTACACACTTGGGCCTTAATTTAACCTATGATATCTATCATACATGGACCTTTGTTCCTCATAATAAATAAGATAATGCTCCTTCTTGATTAGTATTTTAAAATCACCCCACTTAATAATAAGAGGAAGCTCCTTAAGAACCAAGGTAAGAACATAACTTTCAAATTAAGTTAAAGCATGATTCGTTAATTTTAACCTTTTAAAAGAAATTTATTTTCTCTCATTGATCTAATGCAAACTAAAATATACTTCTAATTAGGCTAGATAATGGTCTAGCCTATCCACATTTATATGTTTGTCATATGGCTAAATCTCTATCTTTGCCTCAGCCTTGAAAGAAGGTGGATCTTGGTTGGCATGGGGTTGTTCTTCCATATTCTCATTCTTGGGAGCATCCTCCTTACCTGATTTCAATGTCTCTACAAAAACACCAAGCTTATCCATGAGAATACCCATGATGGCCTAAAACTGATCAAGCTTGCTCATATAAATAGAATTATAGCCACTCTTTTGAGCTTCTAAAATTTATCTTCTATTATATAGGAATTTTATTAATTAGAATGAACCATACTTCTAATCCCTTACTTCCACTTTGTTGTGGAAATTACTTATTCAAATAGAACTAGGATCGCATGACCATTAGCTACTCTTATTCTCATGATAGGCATATACTATAATGTAGTCACTGACACACAAAAGGACACTAATACTAAACTAATTGTGATACCAATGTGATTCATAAACTAGGTGGATATTCCACACTAAGATTCACCAACACAGATCATGTACTCCTAGTTTAACATATGATTAAAAGAAGAGTGTTATAGACTATTTTCATTACTAAAATAGAGATAAAGAAGGTTTATAAATTATATGTATAACATATTAAATATATAAATGGAAGCTTAAGAGAAGATAAATCATAAAATAAGAACACTATATGACCTAGAGAAACTTGGTGTGGGAAAAACTTGAGTCAGTGAAGAAATTTTACTTCTCTTGTAAGATTTAATTAAATAATTATACAAGTTACTACCAAACATGGTATTCATGGATATATATTTCATTATTACACTATCCAAAGATTGCACACATGATTGATTTTTATTTCTTATATACTTCATGTAGTGATCCAACATAACTAGAAAAACCATTCACAATTAGGATACAATGAGACACCATTAACCAAACTTGTAAACTACAATGTCAATCCAACTTCAAAATTTGTCATCAACTTATCAGATGATCTCTTATTTAAATAGAGACTATATTTATGCCTTTTCATCTTGTAACCCACCAAAGACTTCAAATAATCATCACCAAGTGAAAGAAGCATTTGCAGCCACTCCTTTACCCATGTTTTATTTGATGGTGAAACCCTTAGATTCAAAGGCTACAAGTTGCTAACTTCATCAGTATAATAGGCATTTTTACCATCTCAACACTAATTCTACCACTACAACTTAACTGAATTATTCATTTTACATGAACAAGATTGAGGAAATATCTTACATAATGTTTTACATGCATGAATTACATAATCAAGTATAGTGGAAATGAACTAAACAAAATATATAGTAAATTAGATCCATATTATGGATCAAGAATCAAGGTCAACAATAACATGATCAAATATAACATCATGATTAGAAAATCAAAATATTTAAGAGTGGATTGAACTCTCTTACATGATTTGGACAACAAATGAACCTTAGATCACTATCTAGAAGGATTATAAATTCTATGGGTGGATCTCACAGACAAAAAAGATTGAATGATGAGTAAGATGATCATTTCCATGATATGAAAGGATGTATGTCAAAGCAATGGGTATAGGGATCACCTCAACATACATAATGAGAACAAGTTTGGACTTCACTAGATTTAGTACAAGGTGATTTTGGATGACTTGATAACTTTGAGGTTTGGATTTCACATGATTAACTAATAGCTAAAGACCCAGCTTGACATTTATTTATAAGGCCTCTTATTATAAACCCTAGATTAACATGATGTTTATTGGGTTTCATTATCTTCCAAATTTGTACAATAGGTGTAGACTTGACAATAGGAGTACAAACATTTATTTTATCCATAGTTGGTTTATACTTCATTTGAACAACCTCAAGTTTACAAATAATAGATTCAATATATTTTTGATTGACATTCGACACAATAGGATTTGGGGAACTTGTATATGGTATAAAAAGTTTGAATAATGCCATAAAAATAGATTTGACAACTAGTTTGACCATAGGTTTTTTTTATGTATCTAATGTTGTTTTCAACCTACAAATTGATTTTCAATAAACACAATGCTAATGATAAAAATTCATAAATAATGACTCAAATAGACTCAACATTCTTCGATAAAAGTAGATTTGTGTGAATTTCAAAGTATAATGTAAAGGGACAACATTATATCTATGTAATGTGTGGATGCCATGACAAAAATGCAAAAACAACTTAAACTAAAATAATTATTAACACAATTTGTGTCAAGCTCAACCAATAATGCTAGAAAAATAAAATACTTGGTTTGCTAGGTCTTTGCACTTGAACCACATTTAAACAAGTCAATTGATAAAATTTTTCATCTTTATTTCTTCATAATATGAAAATACATTCTTATTTATCATTTATGTAATCAAAATTTTAACATATAATTAAAAGATGCATAAAGGCAAAACATGCATTTACAAGAATCAAACACAAAAAGGACAAAAGCAACATCAATCTAAATCCTATTTCTAGGGCATACAAATGAGATGACTTCTAGTTAAGGGTTTTGTTATTAGTCATAGCCATTAACTAATGCATCATGAGTTTACTATTTTCTTAGAAATTCAGATTATAGAAGGGAAACATAACATTTGGTAATATTTATCTTTTATCAGACTATTCATCTAGGGATACCACCTTATAGATGTGAAGAAAATAACCCATAAACCATGTTTAGAGTCATATAATTATAATTGGAAAACATTATTTTTGATAGATAACCATACATTACTCATAATAACTTCTCCTTATATATCATGCCTTCAATATATTCACTCTCAAAAAATAATTTTGCATGTAAGGGCTAAATTTTATGGCCATATGATCATATTTACTCTATTTTTCCATAAAGTAAAATCAATTTTTTTTGTCATTTGAATAAGATTCAAGGTGAAATTTTGGCCAAATATCAAATTTTTACAAAGTTTTAGACCTTATTGTTCAATTGTTTGAGTTTTAGAGGTGTTTTACTCATGAAACCCTTACTTCAGATTTACTCAAAATTATTGCAGGCTGAGAGCTAATTATTGATAGTTCATAGAGCTCATTGGGATTTTATATCATCTAGAACATGTATATTAGTCTTAACAAACCTATTCAACTATTCCAATACTCCAATTGAGTTCATATAATAGTTTCCATGTGTAAATAAGCCTCTAAAATGACTGTAATAGTAAAAATATAGAATTCTTGAGTGTTTCATGAATATAACTAAGATTTAAGATTAAAATCAATATGAAATGATTATAATAATATTATAAAAGGATAATAAAATTTAAAACATGTAATAAGACTCAAAAATATTTATTATGTGCAATAAGAAAACATTTACATAATCTTCCTCCATTGAGATAGACCTACAACATATGCTCTAACCTCTTCAAAAATGATATTTTTTTATCATTTTAAGCTCTTTCATTGGTCTTGTATAGTTATTCCTCATTAGGAGTGAGGATTATTACTTTTTTATATTCTAAACCAAGATTGGCAATTTACTAAACTTCCAAAGATTCTCTCTTACTCATTCAAATTAAACTTACTAAACTAACCTAATTTATAGGTCTTTATAATTACCTAAGAATATTGTAAACCTATATTCTATATGTATTTAGTGATTCTCCTAAATCAATTTTACCATCCTCTAACATACCAATTTTATCAGTCACTCTTCACACTCTCTCACTATACATTCCCAAGGCTTGGCTATGCCTAGATGGCTTCCTCTTCTTTAATACTTTCAATAACACTTCCTCTAGCTATTATATCCACCTATCCAACCTTCATTCAACCCAATAAATCTAATTTCAAAGGAATTCACACACCTTTGCACTTTATTGAACTTTTGCCCTTCAAGGGCTATTTGGCCTATAGGCTTAATACACGTTCTTGAGACTAGTTTCTGACCCTTCAACACCTCACTCCTTCAACACCTTCAACACCTCACTCTTAACGTATTTCAACTTCTCATTGAGGTCTCTAGACCCAAGTCAACTCCCATTAATAGTTATATTTATTTCTATGCCTATCCCTTAAGGTTGTTAGGCCTCCTACAATTGATCGTTGACAAATGATATTTTATGATATCATAAACCTATTCTAGCCTCTAAAATAGCTTAAACACTTAAAATATAATTCCATGAAAAATTTGGTGAAAAAATGGAGAGAGAGTGTTGCAAGATGTGAAAAAAATTAATTTCTATTCAACCATACAAAGATTAACATTAATTTCAAGCAAAAAATATTAGTTCTAAGTAAAGTTCCAATATGCAAATACCTCATCTTAACTGAAAAATGGCACTGCCAACAGGTTTTGGGAGAGCAGATAACATCTATGACTAGGTTATTGGCCTCTAATTAGGCTTGATCAACAAGCTAACCACCCATTTTAGCCTCAATAACACCCTTCCCAATATAATAAAAATGCATTTTAAAACCTAAGTTCAAACATGTGTAAAAAAAAATTGTAAGTCATTTATGCAAACTATCAACTCATTCCCCTACCTCCTTAAGTCCTCTAATCACACCCTATATCACTTATGGGGAAGCTTTGATAATAATCCATTGGATAATTTTAAGTGATGGGTCCAAAAATGATACTTTTTGACATTGAATAGGCAACTTCTTGAGCTCCAACTGTCATTTCTACCTCTGAGACCTCTATGTCATATAGGCCAAGTCAAAGGCTTTCCCCTTAGACTCAGGGTTGACTTAGGACCAAAATTGACCTATCAATTATCTGGTGATTAACATCAACATGTATGTGAGTTATACCTTCTTGTCCATAACTACCTAGTGGTTGCATTTATAAATACATTAGATTAAAACTAACCCCATGATTGTGACTTCAACAAAAAATGTTTTGTCATGGTCAAACTAGATATTATTTTACAACCCTTGTACACTAGAGTGTACATTTCCCACCTAACAAGTAACATTCCCAAAAATATTAGATCCCATGATATTGCTCACAAATAAAGATAAACTTACTATATTCATCAAAAGACTAAGGAATTTTCATAAGTAAAATGAAATTTATTTATAAAATTGAATTCTAGTGGAGTAAATGGTTTCAGTTATAGTTTTCATGGAATATAAACAATAGAATAATTAACATGAGTGAATTTGAGACAATTATTGATATTTAAGCTCCTTCGTAGGATTTGTGTCAACATTTATGTAAAACCATTCAAAGTTCACTTCCCTTCAATTACAAATTGTCTTTTTTTTGTCTTTAGTGTGCATGTTGAGGAATTGGTTCCAATTATTAGTCACTATAAAATATAATTAATAAATTGTGGGTGAGACCATGTTGACAAGCATTTTAGTTTGTGATTTTTGTCTGAATTAAAACACCTATATATAGGGGTGGCTCACAATTTAAATGGATCAATACATCTAGAGCTAGGCATGTTTTGTAAATAATTGAGTATGACAACTTGTTAGAATCTCAAGAAAGCATGAACTTATATAATATTTACAAAGTTTTGGAGCATTTAAGTTTTTTATCTAAAGAATTATATTGATTGCTCTTAATAAAAAAAACTATTGTGACCAAGTTGAGGAGAAAGATAATGTGGAATTTGGGGCTGAGAAGATAATGTTCTTGTGTCATATGTTCCACAACATATTCTAAAGGGGTAATAATAACATAAGAAATGATCACCTATTTATGTACTTTTCTCAAACCCTTTCCATGTTGGTATATTGTACCTAATTATGCATGCACCAAGATGGGATGTCATGGGAGGAGGGCTCACTTGTAGAATTCCATCAATGACCTTAATTAACTTATGTATAGGATGTTTGAAGTATGATTTCTAGTATATGCACCAAATTATAATTATAATAGCCATATGTACCTTGTTTTAATAAAATTTTCCTTTTATTTTTGTATCAATAATGATTTATAGATGAACCCTCAAATATGTTTTGATATGATTACATACAATGTCCATTTCTTTTAGTGATGTAATATTCAACTACCTGAAATCATTGTAAATCTCCATTACATCTACGACAAAATTAAAACATCTTATTCTAGAGGAGTTATTTTTTATAATAAATAGAACTACTTAGATATGTCATGGGGATTTAAACTAATATTTAAACTTTTAAGATCAAAGTTTATTAGTTTAGTAATGAAATTATCATCAAGGACATTTTATAATACCATTATAGGTGTATTCCTAGTATTTAGGATGCAGATATGTTATGGCAAGAGAAATCCTAGTTGTAATATGTGGCCTCCTCTTCTACTTTAGATTGGTTTATAATCTAACAAAAAAACTATTGATCATGAGTATATTTATGTTAGTTATGAATTCCTCTAGTGGTGTCAATAGAAACTAATTTTACCCAAACCTCACATTGAGTTGGTTTATTACCAAGTTTACCTTGTGGGGAATAATACCCATGGAAATTGAAGGATCTAGTTTCTACCCAAACATCCTTGTAAAATCTTGTATTCCTCAATAGGATAATATCGTAAGAGTTCCTCAAAAGGATTTTTTTTGTCTTGTCCTACTAATTCCCCAATATTACCTTAGCCTATATCCATAATAAAATGTATACATATCCTTAGGGAATCCCAATAATGATTAAAAGATAAATGAAGATAGGAAATGAGTTTACTAAATTTTCTTGATTGATCATTTTATCGATATCATAAATTTTATAATTAACAAAACATGTTACATGTTTGTCATTATTTGCAATTGAAATAATAAACAAATAATTATTAAAAGAATCCTCCTTATATTTCTCAAATATTCTGATTTTATATATATTTTGAGGATAGAGGACATATAGAATAGAATTGTCTCTTAAAAACCAACAGGGTGGCTCCTTTTTTACAACTAAATAATGGCACAATTTTGTAGTCTATGATATTCATGGTAATGCCGATTTCCTTCTATCCCACTAGATAACATCTTTATGTAAGTCACAAGGAGCATCACTTCAGATACCAATAATCTCCATAACAATGTTCTAAAACTTGAAAATATATTGTTTTTAAGGAGTTGGTTGAGGATAACTTCCATTCTTGGACATGGTAATGGAATTTGAACTAGCCTCTAACTTTTGAAGACCAATTTTTTTTCACCTTGGTGGTGTACTTATCATTAGGAAGTGAAACTTTCAATCTTTAGACTAATGTGGAAAATGGCAAGAGAAATCCTAGTTGTATTATGCACCCTCTTTTGGTAATTTAGCTTGTTTTATGCTCCCATGAAATATCCATCATATACATTATTGTAAATCAACAACCTATGTTATTCCCATATATCATACCATGAAAATTAATTTTAAAAAACAATGTATACTTTGTCGAATTGATAGTTTAATTATAAACTAATTGTATCTAACTCCTCCACATGGAGAATATTGATGTAGTACTCAAAATCACTACCTTTTAAATCATGCATTTTTTTATGATTTTCTTAAGGCATTACCATGTACATTAAAATTAAGCCCATAAGCATAATGGAAGTTGTCACCTTGAAGGGTAAATCACCAAATCTTCATCTCATGTTACAAATATTTAAAAGCCTATTTACTCACCAAATCATGATCAAAATATGTTTCAAAATAATACAAATTATTAATCTTTAACTTTTTCTAGTTTGCCCACATTTCACATAATTGATCATGTGAATAAATCTAAAATTTAGATGTCTCAAAGTGAATACCTAAAGTCTATTCCAGATCATCTTGATAGTCAAATTCATTAGAGGAGATAATCCTAATAACCTTGGACATGCATCCAAGGGTATCCCCATAGTCTAATATATCTCAATTTATCAAAATCTAATGGATGCCTATACCCTAATATTTAAAATTTAGAAACCTTCCATGTCTCCCTTTATATTGAAAGTCTCAAGCTTAGTAATTATATCATAGACTCTGGAGACTTTGATTATTTAATGTCTACTAAAGTTGTTCACACACTTGGGCTTACATGTACAAAGACTTTTGGTTGATTTTTTTTTTTTATGAAGACTAGGATAGAACCTTTTATTAGGAAGATTAAAGATGCCCAGGTACCTTTGGCTATTTATCTTCAAAAGAGAGTCAAAATGACTAACTCCTAATGACAGACATTCTTGTAACCTATGGAATGCTATTAAGCAAAATATTTTGTAGAGATGTAGGAGGAAAAATATAAATGGATTAGTTTCAAGCTATGATTCTGATGAAAGGGATTAAAAAATGACTAGAACTTGAGCTCAAAGCACATACATAGTAAAAAAATTAGATGATCCTATTGATGATATTTTATATGAAGAGACATGACATGATAAATATATGATGATGTTAGAGGAGACCTGAATATTCCCAAACTCATTAAAGTTGATATCAATGATACATGGATGCTAGAATTTATTGGTAGCCATTTCCTTATTGGTGTAGGTGTTAGAGTTGTTTTGATGTCCCCTAATAATGAGTTATTTCCTTTTTCCCATAAGTTACTGTTCCAGTGCACAAACAACATAGTAAAATATGAAGTTTTTCAAGTTTTAGAGGAGATGGGTATAAGTAATCTAAGGGCTCAAGCTGATGTTGAACTAATTATCAAACAAGTGTGAAATCAATATCAAGTGAAAAATGATAATTTTAGGAACTTTTGGAACAAAGTGTGGGATTGCATTGAAGTTTTCAAGGCCTTCTATTCAGTTGGGGTACCTATAGAAAATAATTCCAAGGCTTATGCCTTAGATGTATTTGCCTCTTTGATAATTCCTCACTTAAGTATTTATGAGGAAAGTTACACCATAGAACTTGTATATGGACCAAACATACCCAATAATTTAGAGCATTGGCATGTGTTCAATAATGATGAATAGATCATAAGTTTCCTTGAAAACACTAGTAACTTTATAAATATATACTTCTAAGGGGGATATATAACATATAGAGAATATCATTCTTATGCCAAAAAAGAGAAAGTCAAAAGTAATGCTGAAGTTGGGGTCAAAATTAGAACCAAAGATGAAATCAAGGATGGAAAAGAGGATTACAAGGCTATCAAAATCAAGGGAAATAATACTCTTAAGGGTTTGGTTTCCCTTCAAAAATTGCTCTATAAGCATGACATGCACATCAAGAAGAGAATTCAAGAGGAACCAAATGGATATCTCAAATACAAAAAAGTAAACATTAGTAGAAAAGAAGGGTAGATATTTGTGAACATTAGAAATTGTTGTTATAAAGAAGAAATATAGGGATTTGTGAGTCTTTTCAACTTATACTCAAATATTTTTGATTGGTGATATGTTGACTTGAAGTTTATTAGACCTAAAGAGATGAGGTGTAATATCTTGTTAAGACCCAATGTTAAATTTTATAAGCAAAATCAAAGGCTTTATAATCCTAAGATCATTGGTAATATCTATGAATAAACAAAGAATATTTAAAAATCCATGATCATTTTACCAACCCATCACTCAATCTGGGTAGCAAAGATTATACCTATGAGGAATAAGAGTTGAGAAATTAAGATCCCTCTTGATTTTCATAATCTAAATTAGAAATATCTCAAAGACAACTATCCATTTCATAAAATAGATCAGGTTTTAGAATTAGTAGCTTAGTCTAAAATGATTCTATGCTTGATAATTTATTTAGATAAAATCGCATAGAAATGATGCCCAAAGGTCAACAAAATATTATATTCACAACTTCATGGGGTACCATTTCAGATAAGTGGATGCTTTTTGTACTCATGTCTACCGATGCCACATTTCATAGGGGTATGGTCCTAGATTTGAGATACATGAAGAAAAAAATCATAGTGGTATATCTTGAAGATTTCACATTATTTTTAAAAAAGTGAGATCATTATGAGCACCTCAAGATGGATTTTGAAAGGTGTCGATTTCAAGGAATCTCACTAAATCCAAAGAAGTCCATATTAGAAATTTTTGAAGGGAAGCCATATAATTTTAAAGGAAATAAGTAAGATTGATTCTAAAATAGTAAAGGAAATTCAACAACTATCTTTTCTTACTAAGAATCCCAGAACACACTCCTTGATAAGGTGAATCTATTGAAAATATTTCTACCTAATTTTTATGAACTTATAGACACAGTGAATAGATGATGAGAGGTAATGTGTCTTTAAAACTGAGTGGTGATGGTAAGAAATATTTTGATAAGATTAAAAATTCTATGCTAATGCTTTTATGCTAGTGTGACTAGACTTTAAGAAAGACTTCATTGTGTATAGCTACTATTATTAACATGTGTTGTCAACAATTTTCATGTAAGAGAATGAAGAGAGTATAGAATACTCAATTTATTTCATGAGATATTAGTTGAATGTTCACAAGCTCAAGTATTCTCCCATTTAACAATAAGATTTTGTTGTGGTCAAAGGTATGAAATATTTTTGATTGTACATCTTGAATTCCCACACATAGGTGATGGTACCAGACATGGTAGTCAAGCATATATTGACACAATAATATCTTGGTTGAAAAATGGGTGGATTGATTACCAAAGTGCAAGAATATGAATTAGAAATAAATCCCACTAAGTGAGATAAAGGTATAGGTTTGTGTCAACTAATTGTAGAGGGAGCCAATGATTAGAGGAAGGCTACACAAATGGCCTTAACAAAGAATATTTTAAAGATATTTCCTTGGTAGTCTTCATTGGCTCTATTGATGAATGGTCCTAAAATATTTCCTTCTTATTGACCCATGGAGATGCCCAAGGCATCTAAATACTAAATGGAAAAAAATACTTAAATTGGGAGCTGATAGGTATGTAATCTATGACAATACTCTTTTTAATATAGGTTTAGATGTTTTATTTTTGAGATGTGTTGATGATAAACAAAATAAGAGATTACTAGAAGCTTTCCATAATCAGGGATGTGGTAGACACTTTTCTTTGTTTGTCATGACATTTAAGAATCTAAGAGATCACTAATACTAGCTTACACTTCAAAAAATCTCAAGAATAGGACTCAATGTGTAAATCATGCTAGAATTTTGATGGAAGAATGAAACTTGCTCCACTTTCCTTCAAACATGTAGTAATATAAGATCCCATTTAACAATGGGGTTTGAATTTCATCGGTACATTGAATATACATTCCAATGCAAGTCACACTCATGTCCTCAACACAATGGATTATTTCACAAAGTGTGTTAAGGATATTCCTATAAACAAGACTAGATCTGAAGAGATGCAATTTCATTAAAGAGAACATTATATTTATATTTTGAGTACAATTTTTTATAAACAATGCTTCCAATTTATCTTCTTCCGAACTTATGGTTTCCTACCATAGTTATGTGATATCCTTATCTCACTCTTCATATTACTACCCCAAGGAAATGATAAAGTAAAATGAAGTAACAAAAATGTTTTTACCATCATCTACAAACTAATGGATGAAAATTAAAAGAATTAGAATAAAAGGTTAGATGATGCATTATGAGAAAACAACACCACTTCGAAAAGAGTCATTGACATTTCCCAATTTAAGTTGTTTATGGTATAGATGTTATAGCTCCCATTTCTTTGGAGTTCCTTATTTTTCAACTAGTGAGAGTGATATAAGATGAAATTTTAATAAATACTTTAGATAAAATAATCATTTACTTAAGCAAGTTGGAGGAAGAGAGAATTGCAATTGTATACTGGATCCCAGAATCTCAATGCAAAGTGAAAAAGATCTTTGATAAGAAGGCTAGAGAAAAAGACTTTTAGATTGGTGAATTAGATATGATCTAGGATAAGAGGTGGAAAATTTGAATTCCTATGGATGGGATTTTCTAAAGTCTATCCTTTTTGCAGAGATGATACATATATTTGTCTTATGGATATGGAACTCATCTCCTATTTCCTTATAGTGGGAATTATAACAAACATTAAAAAAATGAGAGTAGGTTGTGGTATAGTTAATAGTATGGGTTCTTAGTGAGGGATGCCTTTGGCCATGTAACCAAAGTCACACAACTTAAAACAACATACAATCTATGTTTATTCAATGAAATAATGCCTTAATGACATCTACATTCACAAGGCCACTCTGCAACTAATCTATTCCTCTTTGTCTCTAACTACAAGACATTAAATCTCTATTTCAATGGTTTAAGAATAAAGAGGGTATCCAATTAATTATAAACTCTAATTATGTGATGCTTATTTTGGGTGCACACATAAAATACCAACTCAGAATTCTATTTGAAGACATTTAGCACACGTAACACACTATATTTGTTGATTTAAAGACATTACAATGTTTAAACCAATAGACACACTATAAAATATATGAATTAAAATTTTTAGAGTGTAACATGGATAAAATTATCACCAATTTAGTCTAACATCTGAATGGTTCATTTATAGTTGCAAGCTTTTCTATTTTTTCTTGCAATTATCTTTTTTCCCCTTTTGCATCATATTTTTATCCTCCTCTCGTATCCCCACTTCATGAGATTATTTACTTGACATATTATGACATGTATCATGTCTATTTACATTCATTTAAGTCCATAAAACACTCTAATCCCATGCATTTTTTCAAAAACCATTACATTTTGTTACCTATTCTATGTTGTTTTGTTATTATTGATTTGTTGTTAAAATGTTGTTCCCAACTATTTATTTTTTCTTTTTATTTATTTTTTGGTTGATGTAAGATTGTTAAAACCCTTGGATGCTCTTACTTTTGACACTCAAGGTTTTTAAAATGTGAAATCCTAATCACATGGATGTAATAAGTGGTAAAACCACTCTTTTGACCATGAAGCATAATGGCCATGGCATTTTATTCCAACACACTAAGTAATTATAGTTTTTTGTCAAATTTTCTCTTCCATTTATAGCTCCTCATTTTTTTAGAATTATATCTTCTTCTTCTTATCTCTCCTTACTCCTCTTTTTATGTATTTAGACCCACCATAGTCTATCCTCCTCTACTAAAGGTTTATCCTCTTTTCTCTCAATCTTGGTGTGGGCTAAAACCCACCCTCATCCAACCACCTCCACCTAAATTCTATTTATATCATCTTAATTTATCTTGTGGGATGTAACACACCACTGAATGACCACTTCCTCCTAAATCCTTATCTTTATTTACTCATTATCTAACCTATTATTGGATCCTTCATTCTTCACTCTTCATTATTTAAAGCTCCTCTTCTCTCATGGATTTTATCTCCTCTCTTTCCACCATCTTTCTTATGGATTATTAATTTATAAGAGTCTTCTTCTTCCTTCACATATTATTTACATGCTCTGGTTGATATAAAAATCAATTATTCCTCCTCTCTTTCTTGAGTGCATAAATTTTCACATCTTGTTTCACCTCTTTTCCTTGGAAGGCCTCTATGAATGACTCATTTCTCTCTATCTCTACACTTGTACATAAAATATAACCATAAATAGTTTTAAAACATTTGAATTAATAATACCCATAGGTTCTTCATCGATGTTCATAATTTCATTGGCTGATATAATAATTTACTCTTGCTTCTTTTCATCTTCTTCATTTTTATTAGTTGATTCAGAAACTAGTTACTCTTCTTAATTTATCATCCTCTTTATATCAACTCTAGGTTGATTTATTTATCCTTGTTTCTCCTCTTCCATGACATGTGCAAATAACCTTGTAATCTCTTTGTCTATATAGGGACAATGCATACCTTCACTCGTAATAGTTTCTTCTCTAATACCTATGTGGAATGCTACCACATATACAACATCACTTTTATTCTTCATTATTCTTGGTAGAAACAAGTCCACCATCTCTATCTCCATCTTTGTTAGAACTAAAAATTGAATAAATACATTAATGGAATCAATAGTTACCACAAATAATTTTTTCAACTCTTCATCATGCCTCAAGGACATGTTTCCCAATGATTCTATGATGCTCACATTATCCTCACAACTTTATCTCTCATGATGGAATCCCAAATTCCCATTCTCAAAAACCTCCTTGGTTATCCTCCCCTCATTCTTCTTTCTATTTTAGTTTTCTTCACATGGTTGGTCTTCAACCATACTCTGTTTATGTGCATTAACTTGCATATCAATAATCTCTATTATTTTCTTCATAGAAATATGCAACTCTTAATGGTTGACTTATTCATTCACATATATTATTTACTTTAAGGAAACATGTATCATTCCTTGGTTGTTCTCAACCCTTTTTCACTCTAAAATATAAAATACAAATGCATTACCTTCCAAGGAAAATTCTGAGTTTTCCCACTTGTGGGTTATCATAAACTCAATCCCATCATCAAACAATGGGTCTCCTTCTTCGAGTTCAACAACTATCACATCCATATCCTCTTGCATGATGATTCCATCCTTTATGTACTAGTCAAAAACCTCTTTCTATTTGTTGTTTTGGAAACAAGATTTGAGTTTCTCACATGGAAACCTCACTCCCTTCTTGCCTTTAAAGACAGACTTATTCTCCTCAATTTTATCCATCTCCTTGCTACTTCTCAAAGTAGACTTGAACTATTCACATGAAAACTTTCCTCTCATATTGCATTTTATTTAAATCTTATTTTTATTCTCTTTTATCTCAAGCTTCAAGACATGAATATTATATAATAATTCTACTTTCATTTTTGAGTTCACAACATGACCCATAAAATTATAAACTATATGTTCCCAACTCCTTACCTTATTCCTTCCTCTCCCTTATCTCCTCTCTGGGATATCTCTCCAATACACAAATACAACTCCACATAATCTCTTACTTTCAATCTATACCCTCATTATATTTTCAATACACTTATCTTATAAATAAATTTCTATCTCCACTATCCAATTCATGATTACATTTGGGATCTCTTTACCAAAAAAAACAATATCAATAGTGGGCTTACCTCTTTTCTTCACCTTGGCCTTTATCAACCTCTTTCTTCTATTGGGATATCTTCATCTACCTATTTGGTCTCTCTCCAAACAATATAACCTTTATTTTAGGGACAAAAACCCTATCATAATTTATTCTTCATCTTCTATACTCAAAGCTGAAACATATTCACTTTTTGCACCTTTTATATGTCCAATATTTCTTAGACTCCCTTCAACATATCAACCAAGTCTTCTACCTCTGGTGTCATTCTTCCTTTATGTGCCATATCTTCCTAAAAAAAAAGGCTTATCTTTTGAAAAAATACTCAAAAAAGAGTCTATCTCACTTCCTCAACACTTGCATGAATTCATTCACACCTGTAACAAACTTATCCTCTCTTCAATGCAAGATCCTTTTTCACAACTTACTTTTCACAGCCTGTAATTGATTCATATAAGAGCCTCACACACCCAACTCAAAAAGGAAAGATATTTCTATAATAACAAATGGTGAAATCATAGAAAGAGTATACACTTAAGGATAACCTTTAATTTTATGATGCTTAGTTTTAGCATGTACACACATGTAAAGAGTAACTCAAAATTTTATTTGTAGACATTTACCACAAGGAACACACTATATTCATTGATTTTAAGACATTACAATGTTTAAAATGATAAACACATTATAAAATATGTGCCTTATATGTTATAGAGTGTAAACATTAATGAAAACATCACCGTTATAGTCAAATATCTGGTTGATTCCTTTATAGCTTGTTGCTTTTCTATTTCTTTTCTTGCAGCTCCTCTTTTCCCCCTTTTGCATCATGTTTTTATCCTCTTCTCTTCTCCCTACTTCATGAGATTATTTACATTACCCTTTATAACATGTACCATGTCTCATCACATTTATTTCAATCCATAAAACTCTCCAAACCCATGCATTTTCTTCAAAAACTATTAATTTTCATTTGTTGTTATGTGTTATTCTATCATTGTCAATTTGATGTAAAATTGTTGTTCCTAGTTGTTTATTTTTTATTTTTTTGGTTGATACAAGATTAATCAAACCCTTGGATACTTTTATATCATGTAGAATTTTCAACTTCTCTCTGATACCTCTCTCTTTGATCTCTATTTTGGCCCTTCTCTAGTCTGTAGCTTCTCTACTTTGATATCGGCTCTTGATTTGTAAGTTTAAATCTCTAGGTCTTTCCTCAATCCTTCCAATTTCAACCTCTTGATCATTCAATGTTGACATTTCTAATGTGACTCTTATTTTATATCTTGATCTCTCATATATCCCTCCTAAAAAAATTCCTTTAACAGTAGCATGAGATCACTTACCCTCTTTTTACTATATTTTCCTTTCTAATTATTTTTTTGTAATTGCTTATCATTCTCAAAAGATATTTTTGTAATATTGGTTACACAGTTGGGTTAAATATTTCATGGTGACCACTAGGTAAATGTTCTCTTCCATATTTTTCCAATGAAACATTAAATGCCTAAATTGGTGCTTTAACATGAATTTTGTGACCATTCAAAGATCTTCATCTTATTCCATTGTTGTGACCAAATTTGAAATTGTGATAATAGGTTTCATGTGATTGTGCCAAGTGCCAAGATCTAGCATCTCCTAGATAACGGGGTCTACAAAATTTCTCATGGTCTTCAAAGACTTCATGGACCTATACATTTATTAAATCCATTTTATGGTCCCACATGCACTTGCCCCTTTTCATCATTGCCTCTCTTTATGTTTATGGAATCATTAATCAATTAAATCCATTTAAAGATTAAAATAAAATTTCACAACATTATGGTTGTTACTATATCTTATGACCCTCAGTGATTATGACATGTGTTGTAATCTAGGTTCTCAAAGTCGTGATTATTTTGTGGATTGTTACAAACCCATTGGAGTTATAAACTCAAATTTGAAATTTGTCACATGTTTTTCCATGGTCCCTATCATGACTTAGACTTATGAATACACCAAGGCCTTGTGAGTAATTGTGACTATGACACCTGACCTCCATGGTCTTTGTGAACTTTTGTGGTCTTATGCATGAATCGCAAGAGTCTTGTGGACCTGTTAGAATTTATAAACCAATGTATATTTTTTTGGGTTTAGAAAGAAGCCTTAATTACAAAAAAGAATATATGTATACTTATAAACTTAAGGAAATAATGTGGACCCTGATACATATATTATGTATTCCCTATGGACTTAGAGACTTAACAAATAATGTACAATTAGCCTCTAACATT
Organism: Torreya grandis; assembly: GCA_037957365.1. Classification (NCBI taxonomy): domain Eukaryota; kingdom Viridiplantae; phylum Streptophyta; class Pinopsida; order Cupressales; family Taxaceae; genus Torreya; species Torreya grandis. The sequence goes on from JARHVA010000018.1 coordinate 3,951,551, forward strand.
GAAACTTAAATTTGTGAGGGAAAATATCTGAGACCACCAATATAAAGAAACCTAGATTTGGGACATTAGAGTATGACCATGTGACTTTGAGTGTGATCCATGTGATCCCTAGGACCTCAAAAACTACTACAAATCCATGAACCAAAAATAGATCTCAAGATGTGACCTGAGAACCCTGTTGATTTGATAAATTCACCTTGAAAATATTATTTGAAACTACACTAACTCATACCTATTTTTGGTGATGTAATATTAACTTTACACCTTGGATTCTCTTGCATAAAATACTTGAGGTAATCAAAAAATTGAGTCTTTCTCACATGTATGGAATAAATGGAAAAAATACTCTTTTGGACACTAAGATTGATGATTATGGCATTCCCTTCCAACACACCAAATATTTCATCTACATTTCTCTCTCTTCTACTTCTAACTTGTTGGATTTGAATCCATCTTCTTCTACTAATATTCACTACCTTCCCTTATGTGTAAATGGATCGACCATAGTTCCACCACATCAAATTATTTGTTTCTTCTTACCCACTATTTTGGCATAGTTTCTCCACTTACACCAAATGAATTTCTCCCCATCTTCATGTGGGATCGATCTCATCTTTGTCCAACCATGTCCACCAAGATGTTCTTTCTTGCATCATAATTTATCTAGTGGGATTGAATCCATGGCTATCATTCGACCACCTACTCCTAAAGACTTCTTGTCTTTATCCATTCACTATTTAACCTACTAATAGATTCTTCCTTCTATCACTCATCTCTATTTTCAGCTCCCATTTTCTAATATATGCCATCTCTTCCTTTGATTTCCTTTGTGACACCACCATTCTACTTGTATCTATTTTTTTCATTAGATTCCTCAAATAAACTACTTATTTCTCTATTTATTCACATGCTCTAATTGAATTAAAAATCAACTGCTCCTCTTCACTTTTTTAAGTGAATAATTTTTCACTTTTGGCATCACTTCTTCACCTTGAAATCCCTTTTTAGATCATGTTATGTATCAAAAATTATAGAAATAATGGTGGAAGAAGCTCCAAACATTGATAATTGAGAGAGAGGTGAATAATATTTCCTTGAGGCAATTAGAAAAGGATGTTTCCAAATGAGAAGCATGATCTATACATAATTGCATGTCCACATAACTTATTTCATGTAATTTTTATCCTCATAGGATCTACAAAATTTTCTTGTTCAAAGAAAATTTCTAACTCAAAAATCCATTTCATGAGCTTCTCTGGCTCTCTTTAAGACAAAATAAAACAATATTTCAAGTGGACTTAACTCTTTATTTCAACTTCACCTTTGTTGGTCTCTTTTCTTTGTTGGCATCTTCTACTTCACTCTCATCTCTCTCCAAAGCATACAACCTTTCTTATAGGTACAACCACACCATCATAATTTCTTCTTCATCTTATTTACCCATAGTTGTAACATCTTCTCCACTTGTTCCATCCTAATATTTCATGGAATTCCTTCAACATCTCCACTAGGTCTTCTACTCCTGTGAACTTCTTCTTTTGTATGCCATTTCATCTCCACAAAAATATTATCTTTCACAAATTGTAATTGATTTAAGCAATATTATCTTTCATAACTTAAATTTGACTCAAACAAGAGCCTCTCTTCCATTACTTGATTCACACTTGCATGAATTCTCACAAAATTGTGACAATCTTACCCTCTATCAAATGCAAGCTTATGTTTCACAACTTGGCACTGATATAAGTAATGTTTATTTTTAAAAACCTACAATATAATTAATCAAGAGTATTTATCCCTTTCACATAATTCTCTCCTCTTAAGATAATTTCTCTTACCTACAAAAAATATGATATTATTTTTCACAACTTGTAGTTAACTAAAAGAAAAGAGTCTCACAATTTTATCACATGAATCTTCTTCATTTGCAAGACTTTATCACATCTACAACAAACTCATGTGACTAGTCTGAGACATCTTGGTGTAATTCATGGTAAGGATTCCTAGTGAAGAGGTACCCTTAGCCATGCATTCAAAGTCACACAATGTAAAACAATATGTATTCTCTATTTATTCAATGAAATAAATCCTTATTAACATCTTCATTCATAGTGACTCTTTGAATCTACTCTATCCCCATCTATCTCTAACTCTAGGCCTCTATGGGTTTTCTATTCACTATCTATTATAAACTCTACATATCCTCTCTTTTTAATCTCTATTATGGCCCTTTTATGATCTATGGCCCCTCTAGTTTAATCTTTATTCTCTACTTCCAGGCTTAAAGCTCTACTTTTTGCTAAGATCTCCTTTCCTTCCTCAACCCTTTCAATATTGGCCTCCTGATATTTTGATGTTAACCTTTACAATATAACCATTAGTTAATTTATTTATGTACTATATATACTACCTACAAAATCCCCTTTAATGATTTCATGAGATCCTTTCACTACTTTTCCCTTCTTGAACTTTCCTTATAATTATTGATGATTCCTAGAATATCTTTTTATAATATTTACTATATGGTCGTGTTAACTTTTATGTGACCACTAACTAAAATTTCTCTTCTAGAGCTTTCCAATGAGACCTTAAACACCTAAATTGGTGCTTTAATTTGAAATTTGTGACCATCCAAAGATCTATATGTTGTTATTTCATTATTGTGACCAAATCTGAAATTGTGATCATAGGATACACATGATAAGTGCCAAGTGGAAAGATCATGGGTCCCTACATAACCAATTCCTAAACCTTTCTTATGGTCTTGAAAGTATATATGGAATCATGGACATATTAAATTCACCTTATGGTCCCTAATATTCTACTCCTTTTCATTGTGGCCTCTCTTTATTTCTACTGGTCTATTAATCATTTAAATCCATTGAAATATTATAATGCATTCATGTTACACTATGGATAGTACTATATCTTGTGACCCTAATGATTTGGATACATGTTGAAATCTCAAGGTCCCAAACTCACAAAATTTATATATGGATTATTGTAGACCGGTTTGAGTTATAAACTCTAATTTGAAATTGGTCATGCACCCATGACCCTGCCATGACTTAGACTTACAAACAAGATAAGTTCCCTGTGAATAATTATGACTATGACACTTGTATTCTATACCAATTAGAATTTTAAAACTAATTAATATATTTATAGGTTCATAAAGAGTGCTTAGTTGTGAATAAGAATGCATAAAATATAAAGTCCCTCATGGACTTAGAAACTTAGTGAAATAATGTGGCCACTGACATAGAGATTATATAGTCCCTATGAACTAAAAAACTTATGAAATGATGTGTGCATGGATCCTAACATCAAAACATAGAGTTTTTGTGTAATATACATGTGACCACCAATATAAACCAACTTGCAGTTATGATATGGGAATGCAACCACATGACCCCTAATGCGATCGATGTGATCCCTATGATTTTAGAAAACTATTGTAACTCCAACTGAACCAAAATCAGATCTCTTATGACCCAAAAAACCTTGTTAACTAATAAATCTTCCCTAATTATTTTAATTTAAATTATGCCAACTCATACCTTTTTTGGTTATTCAAGATTGCTTGTACACCTTGGATGTTCCTACATCAAGTTTTCCCCCACATGTATATAAGTGAGTTAGGATTTTAATTTTTTTCCCTTTTTTGTTTTTGTTTTATCTCTCCTTACTCATTAAATTGTGTTAAATTACCCATGAAATTACTTATTACTCTATATTCTAATGGATAAGGCACCGGTTTAGAACTATGTAATTCTAGAGTCTGACCTATGTCCTTGCCAATTAAGGCTTTTCCCTAAGGGCACTAGTTTAGAACCATATCATTTCCATTAGATATTTTCAATTATTTTCACCTTATTCAAATATTATTAAACACTAAAAACCCTAATATTCAAATCACCTCAATGCATAGAGCATTTTATTGCTATTATCTAAAAATTTAATCTAGTTTCAAGCATTTTAGTACATTTTAAGTTTTTTGTGTGTTTTAAGAACTTGAAATCTTAGGTTAGACTATGTATCCTATTGGGATAGTTTCAAGGGGTAACTATAATATATTTATGATATAAATATCCTCTTATTTGCATTCAACTAAAAAAATTCTTCATTTTAACTATGCCTATCAAAACCTCATAAGCTTAAAGAAGTTACATTTTACATAATTAAGCCTCAAAAAATGAAACACAAATACATGAGATTTGAAACCATATCCATTTTGGAGACAATAATCCTAGAATTTTTTGATTCAAGGAGTGTTCACATAGAATTGGAAGAGTTTTGGAATAAAATGAACAAATATAAACATTCGGTCATTGGTCAACACATATATGATAGTGGGATTTTGCAAGCTATTAGTTTCTTAACTTCAGTGTAGTTTATCAACTTGGTCTTCACATATTAAAAATGTTAAATCCCCAATCATAGGATAATACTAGAAAAAACAAGGTTTACAAATTTCCAAACTTGGTGGTCATTCTTTGAATATCACTCTTGGGATTCCTTCCCAACAAACATTTCTTCTATTCTTACATTTAGTCTTCGCTTCTTCAATTTTTACTAATTTAATTGACTTGAATATTACAATAAGGTAATACATTCATAACCATAGAATATTAAAAAATTACAATGGGAAAATAGATTATGTTCTAATTATGAATACTTTCCTTGAGAAAGATGCCAACTTTTAAGGTTCACTCCCTCTGTAGTCTACACAACAATACTTTGTTCTTCCTCATTGATTTATTTAATTTAAAAATTATGAACTTAGTTATTGTACCAAATATACTACCATATTTAAAAATCATTGTATTTTAAATGCAGGTTCATGACCTTTGTCATTTCATCAATAGTTTTGCACAAGTTGAGAATTTTTTTGTCGAGTTCACAAAGAGCACTCTATATGTTGCTTAGCTTGTTCATTATCTCTATCTCTCTTGAAATGTCTTATGAGAGAAGTAAATTCTCATCAAAATGAGACATATCTTTATTTAGGAGTATTTGGGTCATTAGATCTTACTAAAGATTACCATTATTTCACATCCAAGCTTGTGCTAACATCAATAATGTTGGGAGTATGTTCCATAGCTACATGCAAATTTGTTATATCCAATTCCAATTATGTATTAACACATAGTTCCTATAGTTTTAGTATTGTAGCACCTAACTCATTAGTAATTATATCTAGTGATGTCACCACACTATATGGGGTATGTGCATAGAGTTGGTGGACAATTCCATGGACACTTCTCATTATTTGATTACATTATTTAAGAATATGAGTGTGTTATTTAAATAATACAATCACATTATTTAAATTATGGCTTGGTAATTACCTAGACATAATGTGATTATGTTATTAAATAACATGATTACATTATTTAAAATAAATAATGTGATTGTTTAACTAATTCCATTATGTTTGTTGTGTCACCCAAAAAAATAAAAATCAAACCAAACACAAAAATTCCTCATTTTGCATTCATGATCTATCTTTTCCCTCACTCTCCTCCACTCTGTGATCATGTTTTGCCCTAGTGAGGCCAAACCTTACCCCAATTCATCCCAAGAAGTTGTTAATTAATGATGCCACCATGTATAAGAGGTAAGTGCTAAAAATCTATTCATTTTTTATTAATTTTATTAATTTTCATTGTTTAATTGGTAATTTATTTATTTTTAACAACCCATCCTACTAACCCTCATGTTACTCTACCTAACCCTCTTGTTCCTCTACCTAACCATCTTGTTCCTTAGCCTAACCCTCCTCCTAACCCTCTTGATTCTCAACCTAAACCTCCACCTAACCCTTTTTTTCCTCTACCTATCCCTCCTCCTAACCCTCCACTTAACCCTCCTTTTAACCTTATACCTAACTGTCCTCCTAACCCTACACATAAGCCTCCTCCTAACCCTCCTATAATTACAAAAAATCCCCCAAGTAGTCAACAAAGTCTATTTGACCACATTATGGAGAATAAAATTGAAATTGAAAAATTAATTATGAGAATGAGGGATCACACTTCAACCAACATCCATCACACCTATCTAGCCAATTCCCTAGAGATATTATTAACATTATTAGGTCAAATTGACTCTATAATAAGTCAAATTGATAGATGGGCTTCATATTGGGATAGTTGTAGGGATTATTATGCTAAAAATTATCACCATGTGAGGTAAAGAATAAAGACATAAAAATTCTTCATTTGTTCCTTATTCATTGACCCAACCACCAATGCACCATTTCTAGTAACTGATAAATGTTTTCCAAACCATTTTTGCCATCATAATTTAATCACAACCAATTTTTAATACCGATGGTGGATGGTGTTTTATTATCTATCGTGTAATAACAAAGAGATCCCATTGTATTTTTTGAGTAAACTCTATTATGACTTTATCCTCTATGACATTTTGAACTATTTTAATTTTAATGAGTTTTAGGGCTGAGGGAAATGCTCTACATAGGATCTACCAAGTGCATGTCATGTGCATAATTGACTTATAAAGATCCACATCCAAAATCAATTTGAACCCAAAATATCCTTTGCAATTAAATAGGTCATGGAGATTAACACTCTGTATGAACTTAGCTCATTCACTGATACACTCATTCAACATATGAGTAGGCTTTCATAGACTGAAGCTAGAGATACACCACCTAGTGTGCATACTTGACCCCACCCTTGCAGATCTTGTGGAGCTATATTCACTAGACCTTTTGATGATGACAATTTTGGTGGTTTAGAGGGCTTGGATAATATACTTATTAGTGATGAGTTTTTGGCACATATATTTGGTGTGCAAATATCAATCACTACATAGATGTAGGTATGTTTTATATAAATGTCATGTTAAATTTAAGTTATAATTATAAATTTGACTTAGATAACAATTAATTTACTTAGAAATTAAATAATACATATGCTTTTTTTATGTCCCAGGAGGTGAGGGTGCCTTCATCATCACAATAAACATTTGTAATAATTGATTTGAAGAATCCATTATTTACATTTTCAAATCCAACTAATGGCCCATCCACTACTTCATATATCTCTATTAGTATGACACCTTTTACTTATACAAAGGTAAAATTTTGAGTTAATCTTATGCTCTATGTACGTTTAGTCTATATATATGTTCCTTCTAAGTTTTAAGTTAAATTTATCTATCAATGATCTCAAAATTCAAGTATAGTGGTATTAAATACACTCTTGGTTTAATAAAGGAGAAAACTTGCCATATATATATCTTTGATACTTTATATAAAAGTAAGTGAGACCTTGTTTACATCTAGTTGATGACTCAAGTAGACATTTCTTCATCATTTTGAGCTAAGATGAACACAGGAATTACTACTATAATGTCATCTTCACAAGAATTGACATAAGTATATCTTAACTTATAATTTTAAATTGTAAAAATAGAATTTTTGAATAATTTTGCTACATACTTGGGGCAAATATAAATTATGTGAATGTATTGTGTATGTAGGGTTGTCCCATGACATCTGATTGTCCTATTCAGATGTTTAATGGGGAAATTCTCATGTTTATTCCTTATTTTAGACACCTATTCAAATAGTTGAGCCTACCACTGACTTGTTGGAACGTCAAAATAAGATTGATCCTAACCACAAGCTTGCAATAAGTGCATGTTTAAATGATTTTTTTCTAGTTTAAAATTAATTTCTTGACAAGTGGTTGAATGTATTTTATGATAATTTTGAAATAATACTTGTATTTGAATAGGTTAAACTACAGTGATCTATGAGTGTAAGACCCATAGTCAGACTTTGGAGCAATCCAAGGCATTAGAGAGATCTCCATCTACCAATAGGGCATCCCACGGAGAGTCTTCTTCAAGGAAGGCAATGAAATGGACGTTATTTTATGATTAGGATGTCCTACATGAGAAGTGCTTTTTTGTATGCCTATATGTCAAGATAATTTTTTTTGACATTGCATATGTGTATATGACATTCACCTAACATTACATACTATATTGGTAGATGTTATAATTTTATGTATGCCTATCATGGCAATCTATGTATGTTATTGACATTATAAATGTGCCTATATGATTTTTTTGGAGTTTCAATCTAAATTATGTTAATATATCTAATTTATATCCATTTTTAATTTAAAACATTATCCTATAGTGTTGTTTTGATCTTCTAAATTATTATCTATCAGATATCATATTTTATATTGTACACAAATGAGGATTAAAAAATTGTTCTTTTTAATGCTATAAATCTCTGATCTTCCATAATTTTTAAATTAAAGTTTTTATTTTATTGAGTGTAGTGAAAATAACTGATGACACTCTTATCTATTTTGCATTTGTCATCACCCATTTACAACTTTTCAATTGATCATTAACATGAAATTTGATTTCACTTAAGGTCCATACCCAATCCTGTTCATACTTGTATAATGAAAACATGAACTTCTACCTAACCTTGACTATAATATATTTAGACTTATAAAATTTAACCTTACTAACTTGAAACAAAATATTCACTCATAAGACAATATCTTTGGCCAAAATCCTTTATCATCCCTAATACCACCTAATGCACAATTTACTCTTCTATGTTTAATAAGTCTAAAATTTATATTCATAAGCTCTAAAATCAAGAAGAATTGAAACCTCAATTAGCTACTCTTCTTCTCAACTTGATTCAAAATCCACTCTCAAATAATCTTCTTTTAAACTAGTCAATTTCTCTTTAGGTTTGCTCTTAACTAGTCACCAATCTCTTAGATCTACTCTCCTTTATTTGATTAATTATTATTTAAGACACTTTGGATTTATCTTAGGAAAACTTAAGTATTTATTTAGTTTTTAAAACTTACAATAAATCAACCAACTATAGGCCTCTAAGATATTGAGCTTTCATTCTCAAATTCTATCTTTTTAAGTTTCTAGGTTTCTAGACCTAGTTGTTGCTCCAATTGGTCAATTTATCAAAATAGTTTTTTCAGGGATTAAAAATTATATTTATAGTATTATTTTATAAATTATACAATTTTACAACCCTTACCCTAGTTTATATAACTCAAATCAGCCAAAAACTCATCTTATCGTATGCATAACTTTCTCAAAAATGGTGTTCTATTGTTGTACAAAAAAATAGTCCTATGTAATTTCAATAAGTAAAATAGTCAAAAATACTAAGGAATTTCCATAAGTAAAATGACCTTTATTTAAACAATTTAATTTCAATGTAGTAAATGGTTTCAGTCATAGTTGTCATGGAATAAAACAAATAGAATAATTAACACGAGTGAATTTGAAACATATGTTGATATCCCTTTAATATTTAATCTCTTTCACAGGATTTATGTCGAGATTTGTCTAAAACCATTCAAATTTTACTTCCCTTCATTTAAAAACTATATTATTTTTGTCTTTAGTGGGTATGTTGAGGAATTGGTTCCAATGCTTAGTCATTAAAAATATACTTAATAAATTATGGGTGAGACCATGTTGAGAAGCATTTTAGTTTATGAATTTTGTCTGAATTGAAAAACCTATATAAGGGTGGTTAATAATTTAAATGGATCAATAAATATATATCTAGGCATGTTTCATACATCATTGAGTATGACAACTTGTTACAATCTCAAAAAATCATGAACTTATAAAATATTTCCAAAGTGTGGGAGTATTTAAGTTTTTTATCTAAATAATTATATTGATTACTCTTAATTAAAAAAAAATTTGTGACTAATTTGAGGATAAAAATATTGCATAATTTAGGGTTGAGAAGATAATATTATTGTGCCATATGTTCAACAAAATATTCTAAAGGGGTAGTAATAACATAAGAAATGATAACTAGTTTATTTACTTTTCTCAAACCCTTTCCATGTTGGCATATAGTACCTCATTATGTGAGCATCAAGATGGGATGTCATGGGAGGAGGTCCCACTTATATAATTTCATCAATGACCTTAATTAACTTATTTATAGGAGGTTTGAAGAATGGTTTCTAGTACACACACCAAATTATGATTATAATAGCCATATCTTCCTTATTTCAATAAAATTTTACTTTCATTTTTGTATCAACAATGCTTTATAGATGAACCCTCTCATATTTTTTGATATGCTTACATAAAATGTCCATATCCTTTAATGATTTAATATTAAACTAATTGCAATTATTATAAATATCCATTACGTCCAAAACAAAATTGAAATATCCTATTCTTGAGGAGTTATTTTTTATAACAAATTGCACTGCTTAGATGTGCCATGGGGATTTGAACTAATCTTTAACTTCTCAAGATCAAAGTTTGTCAGCTTAGTAATGAACTTATCATTAAAGACATTTTCAAATACCATTATAGGTGTATTCCTAGTATTTAGGATGTGGATATGCTATGACAAGAGCAATCCTAGTTTCAATATGTTGCATCCTCTTCTAATTTAGATTGGCTTATCATCCCACCAAAAAACCATTGATCACAAGTATATTTATGTTAGTTACAAATTCCTATGAAATTGAGTGTTGTCAATAGAAACTAATTTTACCCAAACCTCACACTGAGTTAGTTGATTACCAAGTTTACCTTATGGGGAATAATTCCCTTAGAAGTTGAAGGAGCCAGTTTCTAACCAAATATCCTTGTCAAATATTGTATTTCTCAATAGGATAATACGATAACAACTCTTCAAAAGTATTTTTCTTGTGTTGTCCTACTAATTCCTGAAGATTACTTTGGCCTACATCCATAATAAAATGTCTACATATCATTATGGAATCCCAACAATGATTAAAAGGTAGATGAAGATAGGAAATTAGTTTGCTGAAATTGGTTGATTGATCATTTTATCAAGATTATAAATTTTCTAATTAACAAAACATGTTGCATGTTTTTCATTATTTGTAGTTGAAACAATAAACAAATAATTATTAAAATAATCCTCCTTATATTTATCAAATATTTTAATTATATATATATATATATATATATATATATATATATATATATATATATAGTATGAGGATAGAGGACATATAAAATAGAAATGTCTCTTTAAAACCAACAGGGTGGCTCCTTTTTTTCAGCCAAATAATGTCACAATTTTATAGTTTGTGATATTCAAGGCTAATACAAATTTCCTTATATCTCAGTAGATAACATCCTTATGGAGGTCACAAGGAACATCACTTCAGCTACCAATAATATCCATAAAAATGTTCAAAAACTTGAAAATATATTATTTTTAAGGAGTTGGTTAAGGATAATTTCCATTCTTGGACATGATAATGGAATTTGAACTAGCCTCTAACTTTTGAAGACTAATGTTTTTCACCTTGGTGCTGTACTTATCACTAGGAAGTGAAATTTTCAACCTTTAGATTAATGTGGAAAATGGCAAGAGAAATCCTAGAGGCATTATGCACCCTCTTTTTGTATTTTGGACTATTTTATTCCCCTATGAAATATCCATCATATACATTATTGTCAATAAACAACCTATTTTGTTGCCATATATCATACCATGAAAACTATTTTATAAAAACAATGCATGCTTTGTCGAATTGATAGTGTAATTATAAACTACCTATATCTAACCCCTCCACATTGAGTGTATTTATGTAGTACTCAAAAGCACTCCCTTATAAAGAATGTATATTTTATGATTTTATTAAGGAATTACCATATACATTAAAATGAATCCCACAAGCATAATAGAAGTCTTTGCCTTGAAAGGTAAATCACCAAATATTCATCTCATGTTTCAAATCTTTAAAAGCCTAGTTCTTCACCAAAACATGATCAAAATATATTTTAAACTAATACTAATTCTTAAGATTTAACATTTTCCAATTTACCCACATTTCACATAATTGATCATGTGAATAAATCTAAAAGTTAGATCTCTCAAAATGAATACCTAAAGTCTATTCTAGATCAGCTTGATAGATTAGTAAAATTCGTTAGAGGAGATAATCCTAGTAGCCTTGGACATACATCCAAGGGTATCCCCATAGTCCAATATATCTCAATTTCTCAAAATCTAATGGTTGCCTCTACCCTAATAAATAAAATTTAGAACCCTTCCATGTTTCCCTTTATATTGAAGGTCTCATTCTTAGTAATTATATCATAGACTCTAGAGAATTTGATAATTTAATGTCCACTAAAGTTGTTCACACACTTAGGCTCACATGTACAAAGACTTTTGGTTGATTTTTTTTATGGAGACCAAAATAATACCTTTTAGTGGGAAGATTAAAGATGCCTAGGTACCTTTGGCTGCTTATCTTCAAAAGAGAGTTAAAATGACTAACTCCTAATGGTAGACATTTCCGTAACCCATGGAATGTTATTGAGAAAAAGATTTTGTAGAGATGTAGGAGGAAAAATATAGATGGATTGGTTTCAATCTATGATTTAAATGAAAGGTATTAAAAAAGACTAGAACCTGAGCTCAAAACACATACACAGTACAAAAATTAGATGATCTTGATGATATTTTATATGAAGAGACATGACATGATAAATATATGATGATTTTAGAGGAGACCTGAATATTCCCAAACTCATTGAAGTCAATATCAATGATACATGGATATTAGAGGTTGTTGGTATCCATTTATTTATTGGTGTAGGTTCTAGAGTTATTTTGATTCCCCCTACTAATGAGTTATTTCCTTTTTCCTATAAGTTATTATTCCAGTGCACAAACAACATAGTAAAATATGAAGTTTTTCAAGTTGTAGAGGAGATGGGTATAAGGAATCTAAGGGATCAAGGTGATGTTGAACTAATTATAAAATAAGTGTGAAATCAATATCAAGTGAAAAATGACCATTTGAGGAACTATTGTAACAAAGTGTGGGATTGCATTGAAGTTTTCAAGTCCTTATATACAGTCATGGTACCTAGAGAAAATAATTCCAAGGCCGATACCTTAAATGTATTTTCCTTTTTAATAATTCCTCACTTAAGGATGGATGAGGAAAATTACACCATAGAACTTATCTATGGACCAAATGTACCCAATAATTTGGAGTATTGGCATTTGTTCAATATTGATGAATAGATCATAAGTTTCCTTGAAAATGCTAGTAACTTTAGAAATATATACTTCCAAGGGAGATATATAGCATATAGTGAATATCATTCTTATGCCAATAAATAAAAAATCAAAAGTAATGCTGATGTTGGGGTCAAAATTAGAACCAAAGATGAAATCACAAATGAAAAATAAGATGATGGGGTTATCAAACTCAAGGAAAATAATATTATTAAAGGTTTTGTCTCACTTGAACAATTGATCTATAAGCATGACATATACATCAAGAAGAGAATTAAAGAGGAACCAAATGGATATATCAAATATGAAAAAGTAAATATCAGTAGTAAAAAAGGGTAAAGATTTGTCAACATTGGAAAATGTTGTTATAAAGAAGAAAGATAGGGATTTGTGAGTCTTTTAAACTTGTACTCAAATATTTTTTCTTGGTGATATGCTAACTTGAAGTTTATTAAACCTAAAAAGATGATGTGTAATATCTCATTAAGACCTAGTGTTAACCTTTGTAATCAAAATCAAAGGTTTTAAAATACTAAGATCATTGGTAATATATATGAATAAATAAATAAGATTTCAAAATCCATGATCATTTTACCAATCCATTTGCTCAATCTGGGTAGCAAAGATTGTACCTATGAGGAATAATAGTTGAGAAATTAAGATCCCTATTGATTTCCATAATCTAAATTAGACATATCTCAAATATAACTATCCATTACATAAATTATATCATGTTTTAGAAGTATTATCTTGGTCTAAAATGATTCTATGCTTGATGGTTTATTTGGATACAATCCCGTATAAATGATGCCTGAAGGTCAACACAAGATTTCCTTCACAACTTCATGGGGTACCATTTCATATAAGCAGATGTTTTTTGTACTCATGTATGTTGGTTCTATATTTAATAGGGGTATGGACCTATATTTGAGTGACATGAAGAAAAAAATCATAGTGGTATATCTCAAAGATCTCATAATGTTTTCAAAAAAGTGAGAAGATCATTATGAGCACCTCAATATGGATTTTGAAAGGTGTTGAGCTCAAGGAATCTCACTGAATCCAAAGAAGTCCATCTTAGAAATTATTGAAGGGAAGCCATATAATTTTAAAGTAAATAAGTAAGATTGATTCTAAAATTATGAAGGCAATTTAACAACTATCTTTTCCTACCATGAAGCTTGGAACACACTCCTCAATAAGGTGAATTTATTGAAAATATTTTTACCTAATTTTTTATGAACTTATAGACACATCACCTAGATGATGAGAGGTAATGTGTCTTTAAAATGGAGTGGTGATGGTAAGAAATATTTAGATATTAATAAGATTAACAATTTTGATGCAAAAGAATGAAGAGGGTATAAAATAATTGATTGCTTTCATGAGATATTCTTTGAATGTTCACAAGATCAAGTATTCTCCCATCAAAAAATAAGTTTTTGTTGTGGTAAAAGGTATGAAATATTTTAGATTATACATCTTGAATTCCCATATATAGGTGATGGTACGAGACATGGTAGTCAAGCATATATTGACACAACAATATGTTGATTAAAAAATGGGTGGATGGATTGCAAAAGTGTATGAATATGACTTAGAAATCAAGCCCACTAAGCTAGACAAAGGTAAAGGTTTGTGTCAAATGATTTTAGAGGGAGTTCATGATTAGGGAAAGGCTACACAAAAGGCCTTAACAAAGAATATTTTAAAGAGATTTCCTTGGTAGTCTTCATTGGTTCTATTGATGAATGATACTAAAATATTTCCTTCTTATTGACCCATGGAGAGTGACCAAGGCATCTAAATGCTAAAGAGAAAAGAGTGGTTAAATTGAGAGCTGATAGGTATGTAATATATGACAATACTCTTTTAAAGAAAGGTTTAGATGTTTTCTTTTTATGATGTGTTGATAAGGAACAATGTAAGAGATTACTAGAAGCTTTCCATAATCAAGTATATGTTGGTCAATTGTTTTTTCTTATCATGACATTTAAGACTCTAAGAGCTCATCAATAATAGCCTATGATTAAAAAATCTCAAGAATAGGACTCAATGTGTAAAGCATGCTAGAATTTTGTTGGAAGAATGAAACTTGCCCCACTTCCCTTCAGACCTGTAGTAATATAAGATCCCTTATAACAATGGGGTTTGAATTTCGTTAGCACTTTAAATATACATTCTAATGCAAGTCACACTCATGTCCTCAATAAATGGACTATTTCAAAAAGTGTGTTGAGGCTATTCCTATAAGTAAGACTACATCTAAAGAGATGCAATTTCCTTACAGAGAACATTCTATTTATATTTTGAGTATAATTTTTTTGATAAATAATGCTTCCAATTTATCTTCTTCGAAACTTATTGTTTCCTACTACAGTTATGTGATATCCTTATCTCAATCTTCATATTACTACCCCCAAGGAAATGATAAATTAAAATGATTTAAGAATAATTTTGTTACCATCATCCATAAACTAACGGATGAAAATTAAAGGAATTGGAATAAAAGGTTAGATGATACATTGTGAGTAAACTACAACACTTCAAAAATAGTCATTGGCATTTCCCCATTTAAGGTATTTATGGTATAGATGTTTTAGTTCCCATTTCTTTGGATTTCCTTATTTTTCAATTGGTGAGAGAAATAGAAGATGAGAATTTAAGAAATACTCTAGATAAAAGAATCTTGTACTTAATCAAGTTGGAGGAAGAGAGAATCATGGTTGTAGACTGGATCCCAGAACACCAAAGTAAAGTGAAGAAAATATTTGACAAGAAGGCCAAAGAAAGAGACTTTTATATTGGTGAATTAGTTATCCTCTAGGATGAGAGGTGGGAAATTTGACTTCCTATGGATGGGCTTTTCTAGAGTCTTTATTTTTTGTAGAGATGATACATATTATTTAGCTTATGGATATGGAACTCATATCCCATTTCCCTTTAGTGGGAAATATCTCTAATAGTTCAAGAAATGATAGTACATTATGGTGAAATTCATAGTAGGGGTTCCTATTGAATGGATGCCTTTGGCCATGTAACCAAAGTCACATAAATTAAAACAACACATAATCTATGTTTATTTAATGAAATAATGCCTTAACGACATCTACATTCATAGGTACTCTCTACATCTAATCTATCCCTTTCTATATCTAATTCTAAGCCTTGAACTCTCTATTGTAGTGGTATAATAATAATGAAGGTATCCAATTAATTATAACCTCTAATTATGTGATGCTTAGTTTGGGTGCACACATACAAAATACTAACTCAAAAATCTATTTATAGACATTCACCATAAATACCACAAAATATTTGTTGATTTAAAGACATTAAAATATTTAAACACATAGAAACACTATCAACTATATGCCTTGAAATTCTTAGAGTGTAAACATGGATAAAATGATCGCCAATGTCTAACATCCCATTTGTTTGTTTATAGTTTCTTGCTTTTCTATTTTTTCTTGCAATTATCTGTTTTCCCATTTTGCATCACATTTTTATCCTCCTCTCTTATCCCCACTTCATGAGATTCTTTCCTTGACTCCTTATGATACGTACCATGTCTCTTCACATTTATTTAAGTCTATAAAACACTGTAATCTCATGCTTTTTTTCAAAAACCATTACATTTTTTACATGTTCGATGTTCTTTTGTCATTGATTCATTGTTGAAATGTTGTTCCCAACTATTTCTTTTTTTATTTTTATTTATTTTTTATTTTTTGGTTGATGCAAGATTTATCAAACCCTTGGATGTTCCTACTTCAAAAACTTAAGGTTTTTAAAATGTGAAAGACTAATCGCATGGATTGAATAGGTGATAAAACCACTCTTTTAACCATGAATCATAATGGCCATGACATTTTCTTCTAACACACTAAGTACTTGTAGTTTGTTGTCAATATTTCTCTTCCATTTCTTTCTCCTCCTTGTTGGTCTTAATTATATCCTCTTCTTCTATCTTTCCTTACTCCTATTTTTATGGGTTTAGACCCACCATAGTCTATCCTCTTCTGCTAAAGGCTTATCCTCTTTTGTCTCAATATTTATATGGGATAAAACTCACCATGTCTGACCACCTCCACATAGATATCCCTTTTAGAATCTTAATTTATCTTATGGGATGAAACACACCACTAAATGACAACCTCCTCCTAAAGCCTTCTTATCTTTATTTACTCACTATCCAACCTATTTTTAGATCCTTCATTCTTCACTCCTCACTATTTATAACATGTCTTCTCTCATGGTTGCCATCTCCTCTCTTACCACCATCTTTATTATTTCTTATTCATTTATAAGAGTCTTATTCTTCCTTCACACATTATTCACATATTCTGACAGATATATAAATTATTTTTTCCTCCTCTCTTTTTTGAGCACATAAATTTGCACATCTTATTTCACCTCCTTTCTTTTGAAGGCCTTTATGAATACCTCCTTTCTCTCTATCTCTACACTTAAACATAAAATATAGTCATAAATTAGTTTAAAAACATATGAATTAATAGTCCCCATAGGTTATTCATCGATATTCACAATTTCATTGGATGATATAATAATTAGATCTTGCTTATTTTTATCTTCTTGATTTTTATTAGTTGATTCAGAAACTAGTCACTCTTCTTCATTTCTCATCCTCTTTATATCAGCTCTAGGCTGATTGCTTTCTCCTTATTTCTCCTCTTCCATTCCATGTGCAAATAAATTTTCACTCTCTTTGTCTATATAGGGACAATGCATACCTTCACTCATAATGGTTTCTTCTCTAATACCTATGTAGGATGCTACCACATATGCAACATCACTTTTATTCTTCATTCTTCTTGGTAGAAACAATTCCACCATCTCTCCATCTTTGTTAAAACTGCACATTGAATAAACACATTAATGAAATCAATAGTTACCAAAATAATTTTTTCAACTCTTCATCATGCCTCAAGGACATATTACCCAATGCTTCTTTGATGCTCACATTCTCCTCACAACTTTATCTCTCATGATGGACTCCCAAAGGCCCATTCTGAAAAAACTCCATGGTTGTCCCCTCCTCATTCTTATTTCTATTTCATTATTCTTCACATGTTTGGTCTTAAACCATACTCTCTTTATGTGCATTAACTTTCATATCAATAATCTCTATTGTTTTCTACATGGAAATTTGCTACTCTTCATGGTTAACTTATTCATTCATATATATTGTTTCCTTCAAGGAAACATGTAGAATTCCTTGGTTGTTCTCAACCCTTCTTCCAACCAAAATAGAAAAGAGAAATGCATTGCCTATCAAGGAAAATTATGAATTCTCTAACTTATGGGATATCATAAACTCAATCCCATCATCAAACAATGGGTATTCTTCTTCTAGTTTAACAACTATCACATCCATATCGTCTGGCATGACGATTCCTTCCTTTATGTGTGACTCAAAAACTTATTTCTATTTTTTGTTTTTAAAATAAGATTTGAGTTTCTCACATGAAATCCTCACTCTCTTTTTGTATTTCAATATGACCTTATACTCCTTGCTTTTATCCATCTCCTTGTTAATTCTCAAAGTAGACTTGAACTTCTCCCATGAAAACTTTCCTCTCATATTAAATTTTATGGAAATATTATTCTTATTCTCTTTTGTCTCAATCTTAAAGACATGAATCTTATAAAATCATTCTAATTTCATTCTTGAGTACACAACATGACCTATAAAATTAGAAACTATATCTTTCATACTCCTTATCTTATCCTTTCCTCTCCCTTGTCTCCTCTCTAGGACATCTCTCTGAATCACAACTACAACTCCACATAATCTCTTACTTACAATCTATACCCTCAAAAGGTTTTCAATACACTTCTCTTCAAAATACACTTCTAGCTACACTATCCAATTCATGAGCACATTTGGGCTCTCTTTACAAAAAAAACAATATTAATAGTGGGTTTGCCTCTTTTCTTCACCTTGATCTTTATTGATCTCTTTCTTCTAGTGGGATATTTTCCTCCACTTACTTGGTCTCTCTCCAAAGCATATAATTTCTCTTGTAGGGACATAAACCATATCATCATTTCTTCTTCATCTTCTATACTCACATCTGAAACATCTTCAGTTTTTGTATCTTCCATCACGTCCAATATTTATTGGACTCCCTTCAACATATCAACCAAGTCTTCTACCTATGGTTGCCTTCTTCCTTTATGTGCCATATCCTCCTCAAAAATTAGGGTTCTCTTTCAAAAATATACTTAGAAAATATTCTATCTCACTTCCTCAACACTTGCATGAATTATTTCACACCTGTAACATATCCTCTCTCCAATGCAAGCTCATTTTTCATAACTTACTTTTCACAACCTATAATTGACTCATACAGGAGCCTCACACAACTAAATAAACAAGGAAAGATATTTATCTGATACTAGATGGAGCAATAACAGAGATTATACACTTAAGGACAATGTTTAATTCTATGATGCTTAGTTTTAACACACACATACACATAAAGAGCAACTCAAAATTCTATTTGTAGACATGTACCACAATGAACACACTATATTCATTGATTTGAAGACATTACAATATTTAAAACAATAAACACATTATAAAATATGTGACTTACATGTTTTGGAGTGTAAACATGGAGGAAAACATCACCAACATAGTCCAACATCTGATTGGTTCCTCTAGAGCTTGTTGTTTTTCTATTTCTTTTATTGTAGCTCCTCTTTTCCTCCTTTTTCATCACATTTTTATCCTCCTCTCTTCTCCCCACTTCATGAGATTATTTCAATTAAATTTTATAAAATTTACCATGTCTCTTCACATTCATTTAAATCCATAAAACTCTCCAAACCCATGCATTTTTCTTCAAAAACTATTAATTTTCATTTGTTGTTATATGTTATTTTGTTGTTGTTAAATTGTTGTTCCCAGTTGTTTCTTTTTTCTTTTTTTGGTTGATGTAAAATTAATCAAACCCTTGGATGCTCCTATATCATGAAAACATTTCTACTTCTCTTTAATACCTCTCTCTCTTTGATCTCAATTTTGTCCTTTCTTTGGTCTGTAGCCTCTCTACTTTGATATCGACTCTTGATTTGTATGTTTAAATCTTTAGGTCTTTCCTCAATCCTTCTAATGCTGACCTCTTGATCAATCAATGTTTACCTTTTCAATGTGACTCTTATTTTATATCTTGATCTCTTGTATATCCTACCTGAAAAAATTCCTTTAATAGTAGCATGAGATCACGTTCCTACTTTTTACTACTTTTTCCTTTCTAAAACTTTTCTTATAATTGCTTATGATTATCAAGAGATATTTTTGTAATAGTGGCTATAGAGTTGGTTTAACTATTTCATGATGACCATTAGGTAAATGTTATCTTCCAAAGTTTTCCAATAATACCTTAAATGCCTAAATTGGTGCGTTAACATGAAATTTGTGACCATCAAAAGATATTCATGTTATTCCATTGTTGTGACCAAATTTGAAATTGTGATCATAGGTTTTATGTGATCATGCCAAGTGCCAAGATCCTGTGGCTCCTAGATAACATGATCTAAAGCCTTTCTTGTGGTCTTCAAAGACATTGTGGACCCATGGATTTATTAAATCCATTTTATGGTCCCTCATGCATTCATCCCTTTTCATTGTTGCCTCTCTTTATGTTTGTGGACCCATTAATCAATAAAATCCATTTAAGGATTATAATACATATGAATTACCTTGTGTATGTTATTATATCTTGTGACCCTCAGTGATTATAACACATGTTGTAATTCAAGTTTTCAAAGTCATGTGATTCCTTTGTGGATTGTTACGGACCCATTGGAGTTATAAACTCAAATTTGAAATTGGTCACATGTTTTCTCATGGTCCCTATCATGACTTAGACTTATGAACACACTAAGGCCTCATGATTAATTATGACTATGAAACCTAACCTCCATGGTATTTGTGAACTTCTATGGTCTTATGCATGAATCCTAAGAGTCTTGTGGACATGTTAGACTTTATAAACCAATGTATATTTTATCGAGTCTAGAAAGAAGCCTTAATAAAAAAAAATATATATTTTTGACTTATAAACTTAGGTAAATAATCTGGACCCTAATACATATATATTATGTAGTCTATATGGAATTAGATACTTAATAAATAATGTACACTTTACCTCCAACATTACAACTTAAAGTTGTGATAGAAAAAATATAAGACCACTAATATAAAGAAACTTAGAGTTGAGACATTGGAATATGACCATGTTACCTTGAGTGTGATCTACGTGATCCTTAAGACCTCAAAACTTACTATAAATCCATGAACCAAAACTAGATCTCAAAATGTGACCTGAGAACCCTATTGATTTGATAAATTTGCATTTAAATTGCTTTTTGAAACTACACCAACTTGTACCTATTTTTGGTGATGTAAGATTACCTGTACACCTTGGATGCTCCTGCAGAAAACACTTGAGATAATTAAAATTTTGAGTCTTGCTCACATAGAAGGAATAAATGGAAAAATTACTCTTTTGGCCACTTAGATTGATGATTATGGCATTCCCTTCCAGCACACCAAATATTTCATCTACTTTTCTCTCTCTTCCACTTCTAAATTTTTGGATTTAATCCATCCTCTTTTACTGGTATTCACTTTCTTCCCTTATTTGTAAATGGATTGACCCTATTTTCACCACATCAACAAATTATTTCTTTCTTCTTACCCACTATTTGGGCACAGTCTATCCACTTCCAACAAATGATTTTTTCCTCATCTTCATGTGGGATTGATCTCATATTTTTATAATGATTTCAACCAAGATGTTCTTTCTTGCATCATAATTTCTATAGTGGGCATGAACCCATGGCTATCTTTAGACCACCTACTCCTAAAGACTTCTTGTCTTTATCCATTCACTATCCAACATACTATTGGATTATTTGTTATGTCACTCATCTCTATTTTTTGCTCCCATTTTGTAATAGATGCCATCTCTTCCTTTTATTTATTTTGTGACATCACCATTCTGTTTGTAGCTCTTTCGTTCATTAGAGTCCTAAAATAAACTACTTATTTCTCTATTTATTCACATGATCTAGTTAAATTAAAAATCAGTTGTTCCTCTTCACTTTCTTAAGTGCATAATTTTGCACTTCTATCTTCACCTCTTCACCTTAAAAGGCCTCTTTGAATGTTTCCTTTCTCTTCATTTCTACACGTCGACATAGACTATAGCCATAAATTAGCTTTAAAATATGAGGATTTATATCCCCCATAGGTGCTCCATCCATATTCATATTATAATCTTGATTTACCCCAAGCTCAAGATTATCAAAGCCTTCATCATTTTGCCTACTTCTGAGAACAATGCTTAGTTTTTCTAGTGACAACACCTCTTTCTATTTTTATTTGTTTCTTATCCCATTTTAATCATCACAATGCTGATTTCATTCTCCCTCTTTATATTTTTTTGCTTCTATGTCATGATAATAAAATTTTTCACTTATCCAATCTCCTTTGTGAGTCTTCTCTCTCACATCAAACTGCTTTAAGTGAAATATCTCTTTTTCCACTTCTTCATGTTGTCTCTTATGAATATGAGCACATTGGATCAAACTATAATTTATCCTCTTCTTTGATATCTTCATCATTGTTGGACCTGTACTTAAATCACCCACATTAAGGCAATCAATAAATCCCAAAAATAGTTTTTCTTGTGCTTCTTCATGCCTCGAGGACACATTGCCCAACTTTTATCTGTTGCTCACATTTTCCTCTTGAATTTCATTCACATGATGTAATTCTAAAGGTCCATTATCAATAATCTCCATTACTATTTTTACATCATTATTCAAACTATTTTATTCCTCTATAGTGGTGTTCATGCACACACTCCTTATGTGCATCCACTTGCACTTCCTTTACCTTCATTGTTTTATTCATCAAAAAATTGAGCTTCTTATTTACAAAAGAGAAATATCAATTTTAGTACCTTTATACTTTAATGATGACAACCTCCTCCCACTTAAAAGATTCTATAATTTCTTTCCCATCATCAAATAATGGGTTTCCTTATTTTGGTGAATAATTTATTATTTCCACATCCTATTCTATGAACATTTCTTCCTTTAATGGATATTCATAAAATTTTCTCTTTGATTCTCTTGAAAAAATACTTGGTATTCTCACTTATAGATCTCATTTTTTGATTGTTTTTCAAAGAAACCATTTTCTATTCACTCACATATTTGAGCTGCTCATTTGGAAACATCCTTTTTTGATTGCCTAAAGGCAATCTTCTTCACCTCTCTCTCAAGTCTCAATGTTTGGAGCTTCTTACACCATTCTCTCTATAATTTTGGTGTATAACATGATCCATACATAATTACATGTCCACATAACTTCTTTCATGAAATTTTTACCCTCACCAGATCTATGATGTTTTCCTCTTAAAAAAAAATTATAACTCAACAATCCATTTCATGAGCTTCTTTGGGTCTATTTACCATAAAAAAACAATATTTAAATTGGAATTAATTATTTCTCACCTTCACCTTTGTTGGTCTTTTTTATTTTTTGGGATTTCCTACTTCACTTGCGTATATTTACAAAGCATCCAACCTTTCTTGTAGGTACAACCACCCCATCATCATTTATTCTTCATCTTATTTACTCGTAGTTACAACATCTTCTCCACTTGTTCCATTCCAATCTTTCATGGAATTCCTTCAACATATCTACTAGGTCTTATAATCTCATGAACTTCCTCTTTTATATGCCATTTCATCTCCATAAACAAGATTATATTTCACAACTTGTAATTAATTTAAGAAATCTTCTCTTTCACAACCTACATTGGACTCAAATAAGAGCCTCTCTTCCACTACTTTATTCACACTTGCATGACTTCTCACATGCTTGTGACAATCTTACCCTCTATCAAATGCGATCTTAGATTTTATAATGTGGCACCAATATAAGCAATGCTTATTTTTTAAACCTAAAATAGACTCAATGAAGAGTCTTTATCCCTTTCACACAACTTTCTCCTCTTATAAGACTTTCTCTTACCTACAACAAATACGAGATTATTTTTCACAAATTGTATTTAACTAAAATAAAAGAGTCTCACAATTTTATCACATGGATCTTCTTCACTTGTAATACTTTATCACATCTACAACAAACTCATGTGACTAGTCCAAGACAACTTGGTGTAATTAATGGTAAGCATTCTTAGTGAAGGGGTGCCCTTGGCCATGCAGTCAAAGTCATACAACATAAAACAATATGTATTCACTATTTATTCAATGCAATAAATCCTTAATAACACATTCATTCATAGTGACTCTTTGCACCTACTCTATCCCCATCTATATATAACTTTGAGCCTCTATGGGATTTACATTCACTCTCTATTATATAATCTACAACTCCTTTATTTTTGATTTATATTGTGGCCCTTTTATGATCTATTTCCCCTCTATTTTAATCTTTTTTCTCTACTTTTAGGCTTAAATCTCTACTTTTTGCTAAGATATCCCTTCCTTCCTCATCCCTTTCAATATTGACCTCCTGATCTTTCAATGTTAACCTTTCCAATATGACCCTTAGTTAATTTCTTTATGTCCCATATATACTACCTACAAAATCATATTTAATGATTGCATGAGATCCT
The DNA here is from genome assembly GCA_037957365.1 of Torreya grandis. Taxonomy (NCBI): domain Eukaryota; kingdom Viridiplantae; phylum Streptophyta; class Pinopsida; order Cupressales; family Taxaceae; genus Torreya; species Torreya grandis. The sequence goes on from JARHVA010000018.1 coordinate 3,976,319, forward strand.
TTCACTGTTTTTTCCCACTTTTTACATTCTTGAACTTCCCTTATAATTATTGGTGATTCCTAGAATATCTTTTTGTAATATTTACTACATGGTCGGGTTAACTTTTGTTTGACCACTAACTAAATTTTCTCTTACATAACTTTCCAATGAGACCTTAAATGCCTAAATTGGTACTTTCATGTGAAAGTTGTGACCTGTTGATGCAGTGGATTGCACCCTTGATAGGAGGTTGAGCTCCTATCTTCCATGAGTCAAAATGGAAACTCCCCTCTTGCCTGTGGGTCTGGAAAAATTGGGGGGAGAGTCTCTAGATAAGGGATAGATCCCTTTGATGTATCTCTGTGGTCCTGGATTTCCTACTGCTAACAATGGGGGGGTGAAAAGAAAGAAGGATGCTAAAAAATAGAACCTAAACTAAAATAGTGATACACCAAAAAGTTGATCTACTTAGCTTGAGTTTACACTTTCCACCAAGAACATGCTGGTATAAACTTCATTTGATACAGGATATTCTTCTACATCAGTGAGCTAGGGGTCCGATGAAGATATAGGGAGGAAGAACTACCAGAGGCATTCTAAGACACACTTTGGTAGCCTATTCACATGCACCTATATTCCTGTTGTGGACACTTCTGGCTAACCTGCAAAAGAAGAACTCATAATACACTAGATATGCTATAATCATTTTGTGAAAGCATAAGGAAAATGACTTAACACAAAACAAAAACATAGACATATATGAAAGTGCAAGTTCAAATAGAGGTAAAAATGTTATGTCTTGATTTAAGGTAAAATATGGCAGAGCTCCACCTTACAAGCCAAGAGATCCTAGTAGAGTTCTGCCTTCCAAGCTAAGAGATCCCTTTCTCAAATGAGAATTTTACAATATATATAGAGAGAGGAAGTAAAGGTGCCCCTTTGTAAAAGACTTTGGCACCTTTTAACAAGTTGGCCCATGTGTGTTGAGAGCATCAGGAAGAGGAAGTCACTGTTACTGATATCATCCTTCTAGAAGAGGCCTGTTAGAACCATGTTGTGCAATCGCTGGTCTTGAAATTGGCATTCAAACATTAATGTGAAAGCATGAGCTATGCCTCTTTTTCTACAAATAAGATTGCTCCTTTAAGATATTCACATGGTTTATCTGCTCATTAATGTAAAGTGAAGAAAATGGGTCACACCATTCACTATTTATGCCCCTTGATGACCATTTGGCAGATATTGTGTCAACTGCTAGAGTAACTCCTTGAGTCGACACCTTCCTTTGCCACTTGGACTATTTTGTCCATTTCTACACTTTGTCTTTTTTGGCTCCTTTGGCCCTCAGGGCTATCTTCTGCTAATTCTTTGGATCTTTGGGCTCCCTTCTTGGTGGTCTCTTCCTTTTGGCCTTAAGGCCTTTGAATGTATTTAGGTCTGCACTCAAACCTTTAAAGATCAATGGCTATTTCATTGCCATAAAGTTGACATTCACAGGCCCGTCACCATTTGAAAGCCAACAACTAGTTGCTGAGGTAGAAGTTGACATTTGTGCAACTATCATTAATTCCTTTAGATCATTTCTTATAGACCCTATATGTGGCACCTGGTCAAGGAAAAATCCCTTTGAAAACTTGCAAGTGGACCGTTTCTCTGAGAGACATCCCCTTCGGGTCTTGGAAAGGTCCCTTCATTTTTGGCTGAGAGTCCCCCACAAGGGTACCTAACCTTTGGGGTCATTCAGGCTTCTTGGTCTTGAAATCCTTCAGACATTTTATTTGAAGGATTTCTTCCTTTCTTTCCTTCTTATTTCCTTGGGCTTTTCTTTCGGGTGGGCTTTCTTCTTCGGGTGAATTCCTTCGAACAAAAATTATGAAGGAATTCCTTCACATTTTGCTGCATAAATTTATCCTGAAAGACATTGTCTTTGCCTTATGAATAAATTCTCTTGTCCTTTTCCTTGAACAAATCTAAAGGAATTCCAACTTGCCTTATTCACTTTTTTGAAGGAAAACTTACCCTTTCATCCTTCTTTCTAAGTGCTTTCCTGCCCTCTACAAGGGCTGTTTGGCTTCTAAAATTGCCTTTCGGAAAATTTGCAAAGGTCCTTTTGTCACCTAAGTGTTGGGAACTTGTTTCTTTCCTATAGAGTTCATAGAAACAAGCCTACAGAGTCCATATAAATCAGCCTATAGAGTCCGTAGAAACAAGCCTACATAGTCCGTAGAAAACAAGCCTGCAGAGTCCGTAGAAACAAGCCTTGTGCAAAATAAAAAAATGAATTAGCTCAGAACAACAAGGGAAGAAGGGGACTGATTTTGGTCTATTGGATGAAAAATGGTCAACATGACCATCCAAAGATATATATGTTGTTCTTTCATTGTTGTGACCAAATTTAAAATTGTGATTGTAGGATGCACATGATAATTACCATGTCAAAATATCATGGGTCCCTATATAACCTTTTCTTAATACTTTCTCATGGTCTTCAAAGTTTATTTGGACTCATGGATTTATTAAATTCACCTTATGGTCCCTCATGCTCTACTCTTTTTCATTTTGGCCTCCTTTTATTATGTTGACCTATGAATCATTTAAATCCATTAAAATATTTCAATGCATTCATGTTACATTGTGTCTAGTACTATATCTTGTGATGCTTGTGATTATGACACATGTTGAAATATTAGGTTCCTAAACTCATGTAATTGTTATATGGATTGTTTTAGACCTATTTGAGTTATGAACTTTAATTTAAAATTGGTCATGCACCCATGATCCTTCCATGACTTAGAATTGAAAACAAGATAAGGCCTTTATGAATAATTATGACTATGACACTTATATTATATACCCATTAGACTTTGTAAACTAATGCACATCTTGTCGGGTTTAGAAAGAGTGCTTATTGTGAATAATAATGTAGAAAATCTAAAGTTCCTCGTGGACCTAAAAACTTAGGGAGATAATGTAGTCACTAACATAGAGATTATATAGTCCTTATGAAATGAAATACTTATGAAATGATGTGTGCATGGATCCAAAAATTATATCTTGGAGTTGTGAGGGAATATACATGTGACCACAAATACAAACCAAGTTGGATTTGTGATATGGGAATGCGACCATATGACCCCCAATATGATCGATGTGATCCTATGCTTTTAGAAAACTATTATAACTCTAACTAAACAAATATTGGATTTATTATGAATAAAAAATCCTTTTGAACTAATAAATATACACTAAGAATTTTAATTGAAACTATACCAACTCCTGCCTTTTTTTAGTGATGCAAGATTGCTCATACACCTTGGATGCTCCTACATCAAGTTTTTTCTCAGATTTATATAATTGAGTTATGATTTTGGTGTGTTTCCCATTTTTTGTTTTTGTTTTATCTCTCCTTCCTCATTGCATTTTATTAAATGCCCAGTGTGATTACTTATTAATCTATATTCCAATGTATAAGGCACTGGTTTAGAACTATGCAATTCTAGAGTCTAACCTATGTCCTTTCTAATTAAAGCTTTTCCCTAAGGGCACTAGTCTAGAACCATATCATTCCCATTAGATATTTTCACTTTTTTTCACCCAATTCAAATCTTATTGATCACCCAGAAAACTACTATTCTAATCCCCTCAATGCATAGAGCATTTTATTTTTATTTATGATAATGTAATCTGGTTTCAAGCATTTTAGTGCATTTCAAGTTTTTGGTGTGTCTCAAGCACCTCAAAGCTTAGGTTAGACTATGTCTCCTCTTGGAATAGTTTTAAGGGGTGAATATAATATCTTTATGACCACTATAACCTCTTATTTACATTCACCTAAAAAAATTCTTCATTCTAACTATGCCTATCAAAATATCATAAGCTTAAGGAAGTTACCCTCTTCATAATTAAGCCTCCAATAATGAAACAAAAATACATGAGATTTGAACCCATATCCATTTTGGAGATAAGAAGCCTAGAATATGGCTATTCAAGGAGTGGTCATATAGATTTTAAATAGTTTAGGAATAAAATGAACAAATATAAACGTTCGATCATTGGTCAACATATATATGATAATGGGATTTTGAAAGATATTGGTTTCTTAACTTCACTGTCATGTATGAACTCGGTCTTCACATGTGAAAAATGTTAAAACCCCAATCATCAAATAAGACTAGAAAACACAAGGTTTACAAATTTCCAAACTTAGTGGTCATTCTTTGAATGTCACCCTTGGGATTCCTTCCAACAAATATTTCTTATATACTTACATTCGCTCTTCACTTCTTCACTTTTTAATCATTTAATTGACTTGAATATTAAAAAAAGGTAATACATTCAAAACCATAGAATATTACAAAATTACAATGGGTAAATAGATTATGTTTTAATTGTGAATACTTTCCTTGAGAAAGGTGCCCACTTTCAAGGTTCACTCCCTCTATAGTCTACACAACAATAATTTTTTATTCCTCCTTGATTTATTTAATTTAAATTTTTTGAACTTAGTTATAACACCAAATATGCTATCATATTTTAAAATCATTGTCTTTGAAATGTAAGTTCATGACCTTTGTCATTTCATCAACAATTTTTCACAAGTCAAGAATGCTTTTGTTGAGTTCACAAAGAGCACTCTATATGTTATTTATCTTGTTCATTATCTTTATCTCTCTTGAAATGAATTTTGACAGAAGTAATTTATCATCAAAATGAGACATATCTTGATTCAGGAGGATTTGGGTCATTAGATCTTACTAAAGATTACCATTATTTCACATCCAAGCTTGTGCTAACATCAATAATGTTGGGAGTAGGTTCCATAGCTACATGAAATTTTTTTATATCAAATTCCACTTATACATTAACATATAGCTATTATAGTTTCATTATTTTAGCACCCAAATCATTAGTAATTAAATCTAGTGATGTCACCACACTCTTTGGGGTATGTGCATAGAGTTGGTTGATAATTCCATGGACACTTCCCATAATGCAATCACATCATTTAGTAATGCAAGAATATTATTTAAATAACACAATCACGTTATTTAAATTATGGATCAGTAATTACCTAGCCATAATGTGATTGTGTTATTAAATAACATGATTACATTATTTATAATAAATAATGTGATTGTGATTCCCATGTCACCTAAAAAATAAAAATCAAACTGAACATAAAAATTCCTCATTTTACATTCACGTTATATTTTACATCACTCTCCTCCACTCTACAATTGTGTTTTTCCCTAGTGAGGGAAGACCTTGCCCCAATTTATCCCAAGAAGCTAATAATTGATGATGTTGCCATGTAGAAGAAATAAGTGCTAAAAATCTATTCATTATTTAATTGGTAATTTATTTATTTTTAATAGCCTATCTTACTAACCCTCATGTTACTCTACCTAACCCTCTTTTTCCTTATCCTAACCCTCCTAACCCTCTTGCTCATCATCCTAACCCTCTACCTAACCCTCTTGTTCCTCTACTTCTCCCTCCTCCTAACCCTCCACCTAACCCTCATATAGTTCCACAAAATCCCCCAAGTAGTCAAGTGAGTCTATTTGACCACATTATGGAGAATAAAATTGAAATTGAAGAATTATGTGGGAGAATCAGGGATCACACTTCCACCAACACTCACTAAACCTATCTAGCTAATTCCCTAGAGACATTATTAGGTCAAATTGACTCTATAACGAGTCAAATTGATAGATGGACTTCATATCAGGATAGTTTTAGGGATTATTATGCTAAAAAATTATTAGGATGTGAGGTAAAGAATAAATACACATAAAAATCCTCCATTTGTGCCTTATTCATTGACCCAAACACTAATGCACCATTTCTAGTAACTACTAAACATTTTCCAATCCATCATTGCCAACATAATTTAATGACAACCAATTTATAAGATTGAGGATGGATGGTGTTTGATTATCCATCATTTAATAACTAAGATGTCCCATTATATTGTTTGAGGAAACTCTATTGTAACTTTGTCCTTTATGAAATTTTGAACTATTTTAATTTTAGTGTGTTTCAGGATCGAGGGAAAGGCTCTGCACAAGATCTACTAGATGCATGTCATGTGCATAATTAGTGTAAAAGGATCCATATTCAAAATCTAATTGATCCTAAAATATCATCTATAATTCATTAGGTCATAGAGATTAACACTCTGCATGTACTTAGTTCATTCACTAATACACTCATTCAACATACGAGTAGATTATCACATATGGATGCTAGAGATACGCCACCTAATATGCATACTTGACCCTACCCTTCTAGATCTTGTGGACTTATATGCACTATACCTTCTGATGATTATGACATTGGTGGTTTAGAGGGATTATATAATATAATTATGAGTGATGATTTTTTGTCATGTATATTTGGTGTACAAATATCAGCCACTACATAGATGCAAGTATATTTCATATAAATTTCATGTTAAATTTAAGTTATAATTATAAATTTGATTTAGCTAACAATTAATTTACATATAAATTATATAATATATATGTCATTCTATATGTCCTAGGAGGTAACGGTGCCTTCATCATCATAGTCAACATTTGTAACATTTGATTTGAAGAAGCCATTGTTTACATTTTTAGATCCAGCTATTGGCCCATCCACTACTGCATTTATCTTTGTTAGGATGACAGATGTTACTTATATAGAGGTAAAATTTTGAGTTAATATTATGCTCTAAGTATATTTGCCTTCTAAGTTTAAGTTAAATTTATCTATCAATGATCTCAAAATTCAAATACATTTCTATTAAATATACTCTTGGTTTAATAAAGAAGAAAAACTTGCCATATATATCTTTGATACTTTATAGAAAAGTAAGTGATACCTTATTTACATTCATTTGATGACTCAAGTAGACATTTCTACATCATTTTGAGCAAAGACAAACATAGGTATTACTGCTACAATGTCATCTACATAGGCATTAACAAAGGTATATCTTAACTTGTAATTTTAAATTGTTAAAATAGACTTGTTTTAATAATTTTACTACATAATTGTGGTAAATATAAATTATGTGAATGTAATGTGTATTCAGGGTTATCCCACGACATCTGATAGTCTTATTCAAATGATTAGTAGGGAAATTTCTCATGTTTCATCCCTATTTCAGACACCTATTCGAATAGTTGAGCCTATCACTGAATTGTTGGAATGTCAAAAAAAGATTGATCCTAACTATGATCTTGCAGTAAGTGCATGTTTAAATAATTTTCTATTCTAGTTTAAAATTAATTTCTTAATAAGTGGTTGAATGTATTTCATGTTAATTTTTCAATAATACTTGTATTTGAATAGGTTTAGTTGTAAGTGGTCTATGAACCTAGGACCCATAATTAGACCTTGGAACAATCCAAGGCATTAAAGAGATCTCCATCTACCAACAAGGCATCCTAGGGAGAGTCATCTTCAAGAAAGACAAAGAGATGGAGGTTATTTTATGATTAGGATGTCCTACATGAGAAGTGATTTTTTGTATGCCTATATGTCAATGTACACATTTTTTGGCATTGTATATGTGTATATGAAATTCACATGACATTACATACTATGTTGGTAGATGTTGTAATTTTGTGTATGCCTATCATGGTAATCTATGTATGTTATTGACATTGTACATGTGCCTATATGATTTTTTTTGAGTTTTCATCTAAATTATGTTAATATAACTAATTTATATTCAATTTTAATTTAAAATATTATCATATTGTGTTTTTTTAATCTTATAAACTATTATATATCATATCTCATATTTAATGTTGTACATAAATGAGGATTAAAAAATTATTCTTTTCACTATTATAAATCTCTAATATTCCATATTTTTTAAATTAAAGTTTTTATTTGATTGTGTGTAGTGAAAATAACTGATGACACTCTTATCTATTTTGTATTTGTCATCACCCATTGATAAATTTTCAATTGATCATTAGCGTGTAATTTGATTTCACTTAAGGCCCATATGCAATCATGTTCATACTTATATAATGTAGAGATGAAAGTCTACCTGACCTTGCTTATAATATCTTTAGTTTTATAAATGGAAACATTACTGACTTGAAATAAAATATTCACTCATGAGATAATATCTTTGGCCAAAACCCTTTATCATCCTTAGTACCACCAAATGCATAATTTACTCTTCAATGTTTTAATAAGGATATGAAATTTTTATTCATATGATCTAATATCATAAATAATTATAACCTCACTTATCTACTCTTATTATCAACTTGATTCAAAATCCACTCTCAAATAATCTTCTTTTAAACTAGTTAATTACTCATTAGGTTTGCTCTTAACTAGTCACTAATCTCTTGGATCTGCTCTCCTTCCTTTGAATAATTATTATTTAAGAAACCTTAGATAGGTCTTAGGAAAACTTAAGGATTTATGTGGGTTTCAAAACTTACAATAAATAAACCAACTATAGGTCTCTACGAGATTGAGCTTTCATTCTTAAATTCTATCTTTTTAAGTTTCTACGTCTCTAAACCTAGTTGTTGCTCCAATAGGTCAACTTCTCAAAATAGATTTTATAGATCTTTAAAATTATATTTTTAGTAGTATTTTATAAATTATATCATTTTCCAACCCTTACCCAAGTTTTTAGAACTCAAATAAACCAAAAACTTATCTTATTTTATGCACAACTTTCTCAAAAATGGTCTTCTATTGTTGTACAATAAAATAGTCCTCTGTACCTACAATTTAAAATATCTTATCAAAATAATGATACTTGTACTAATTTATAATATCCATTACCCAATTTATTACAAAATTTTAGACCTTATTGTTCAATAATTTGAGTTTTAGAGGTGTTTTACTGATGAAACCCTTAATTTGGATTTACTCAAAATTTCTATAGGTTGAGAGCTAATTATTGATAGTTCAAAGAGCTCATTGGGATTTTTTATGATCTAACACATGTATATAGGTATTAAAAAACCTATTAAAATATTCCAATACTCAAATTTAGTTCATATAATAATTTACACATGTAAATAAGCCTCTAAAAATGACAGTAATAGTAAAAATATAGAATTCTTGAAGGTTTCACAAAATATAATTGAGATTTAAGCTTGCAGTTAATATGAAAGGATTATAATCATATTATAAATGGATAATACAATGGAAAAAATGAAATAAGTCTCACAAATATTTATTATGTTCAAGAAGAAAAAATTTACACAATCCTCCTCCATTGAGACAGACCTACAACATATTCTCTAACCTCTTTAAAAATGATATTTTTTGTCTTTTTAATATTTTTGGTTGGTATTATATGGTTCCTCCTCATTAGGAGTGAGTATTATCACTTTTTTATACTTTAAACCAAGATTGGTAATTTACTAAACTTACTTAGATTCTCTCTTACTCGTTCAAATTAAACTTACTAAACTAACCTAGTTTATAGGTCTTAATAATTACCTAAGAATATTGTAAACATAGATTCTACATGTATTTGGTGATGCTCTTGAATCAGCTTTACTATACCCATTTTGTTAGTCACTCCTCACACTCTCTCACTATATGTTCCCTAGGCTTGGCTATGCCTAGATGCCTTCTTATTCTTTAATACTTTTAATAACACTTCCTCTAGCTCTTATATCCACATATCCCACCTTCATTAAACCCACTCAATCTACTTTTAAATTCCTCCACACTCCTTTACACTTTATTTCACATTTTCCATTCAAGGGATAGTTGGTCTAATAGGCATAATACACATTCTTGAGACTAATTTTCAACCCTTCAAAATCTCACTCCTTTAGCACCTTCAACACCTCACTCCTGACATACTCTAACTCCCCATTGAGGTCTTTAGACCCAAGTCAATTCCAATTAATAGTTTTATTTCTTTCTAGGCCTATCCCTTAAGGGTGTTAGGCCTCCTACAACTGATCTTTGATAACATCACAAATATATTCTATCCTCTAAATCACCTTAAACACTTAAAATAAATTTTCATGCAAAAGTGGTTGAGAAAATGGGGATATAGTGTTGCAAGAGGTGAAAATAAAAAATTAATTTCCATTTAACCATACAAAGATTAACAATAAGTTCAAGCAGAAAATATTAGTTCCAAGTAAATTGTCAATATGAAAATACCTCGTCTTGACCAAAAACTAGCACTACCAACACATCTATGGGCTTAATAACATCTATAACAAGGTTCTTGGCCTCCCATTATGATCGATCGACAAGCTAACCACCCATTCCTGCCTTAAGAACACCCTTCCTAATATAATAAAATATGATTTTTAGCCTAAGTTCAAACATGCATAAAATAAAAATTGTAAGTCATTTATGTGAACTATTATTCCTTACCCTACCTATTTAATCCATTTAATTTCACCCTAAATAAATTAGTTAGAACCTTTGATAAAAATTTGTTGGATAAGTTGCAATGATGGGTCCAAAAATGTAAATTTTTGATATTGAATAGGCAACTTCTTGAGCTCCAACTGCCATTTCTACCTTTGAGACCTCAAATTTAGAATATATCACTTTGATCACATTAAAATAGGAAAATTACATTTTATAATGCCTCCATGATGTTCAAATCCACATGGAAGTGCATTTTCACTACCATTTAGGAGCGTAGAAACACTAACAACAAATGTTATCAAAATTTAAGTTATGGTTGCAAAAATCTCATTCTAATGTTTCTTGATAAAAAAATATCATTTACAACACATATTGAAAGGAAAATAATGTTCATGACTAGGTTTTTGGCCTCCCACTAGGCCCTATCGATAATTCTACTAGCCATTCCAACCTCAAGAATGCCCTTCCCAATACAAGAAAAATGCAATTTTTAAGCCTAAATTTAAACATGCATAAAATAAGACCTATAATTAATTTATATGAATAATAAGATCCTTCCATTTCATATTTAAACCCTATAATTTAAACTTAGATCACTTAGGTTTAACCTTTGAGAATAATCTATTGGACAAGTTGTAGTAATGGGTCCTAAAATGCAACTTTTTGGCATTGAATAAGTAACTTCTTGAGCTCCAATTGCCATTTATACCTCTAAGACCTCCACTTGAGAATATATCACTTTTATCATATATATATATATATATATATATATATATATGAAAATTGCACATGATCACACCACCATGATTTTCAAATCCACCTAGAAATGCATTTTCACTACTATTTAGGAGCATGAAAATGGTGATAACAAATATTATCAAATTTTAAGTTGTGGTTATAAAACTCTCATTATAATGATTATTTAATAAAAAATGGAACTTCAAATAAGTCTGGGGGAAGATAATGTCCATGACTTGATTTTTGGCCTTTCATCAGGCCCAATCAATAAACCCACTACCCATTTTGGCCTCAAGAATGCCCTTCTCAATACAATAAAAATGCAATTTTTTAGCCTAAGTTCAAACATACATAAAACAAAACTTGTAAGTCATTTATATGAAATTTTAGATCCCTCCAATTCCTATTTAATCCCTCTAATCTCACCTCAAATCACTTAGGTGTAACCTTTGAGAATAATCTATTGGATAAGTTGCAATGATGGGTCCTAAAATGTAACTTTTTAGCATTGAATATGTAACTTCTTAAGCTCCAATTGCCATTTCTACCTCTATGACCTCCAATTTAGAATATCCACTTTGATCAAATATGTATAGGCACATTAAATATGATAACACTACCATGATGTTCAAATCCATTTGAAAGTGCATTTTCACTATTGTTCAAGAGTATGGAAACACTGATAACAAATGTTGTCAAAGTTTAAATTGTGGCTGCATAACTCTCATTCTGATGTTTCTTGACCAAAAAATAGAATTGAAAACACATAAAGGGGTGGATAATATCTAGGACTAGATTTTTATCCTCTCATCAGGCTCGATCGAAAACCCACCACCCATTTTGGCCTTAAAAACACCCTCCCTGATACAAGAAAAATGTAGTTTTTAGCTTAAGTTCAAACACACATAAAATAAAACCTACAATTTATTTATATGAATTTTTAGATCCCTCTACTACCCCTTTAATCCCTCTAATATCACCTCATAGCACTCAGGTATAACCTTTGAGAATAATTCATTGGACAAGTTGTAGTGACGGGTCCTAAAATGTAAATTTTTAACATTGAATAAGCAACTTCTTGAGCTCCAATTACCATTTTTACCTCTAAGCTCCACTTGATAATTTATCAATTAAATAATATTTGTATAGTAAAATTACATATGATCACACTGCCACAACATTTAAATCCACCTAGAAGTGCATTTTCACTACTTTTCAAGAGCGTAGAAACACTAAGTACTTAAAATGTTAGCTTCTCTTAGCTTGAAGAATATGGAATTATTTATTGATAGTGCCAACCATGTGAAGGTAAATAATAAAGATAAACTTTATCTATACACCATCCACCTTGGTTACACTAATGAGGTGGATTATTGTAGTCAATAATCAAGAGGAACTAGTTAGCCTCTCTAAAGAAAGAGGTCTTTATTTTGAGGTTTTTAATCAAATTTAGAGATGTAATAAGAATTCAAAAGATTCATAAAATTAATTTAAATGCTTAAGGTGGAGGGATGGACATAAGTGGGTATCCTACATTGAAAATCATGTAATATCATGAATATGCTAGTGAACGCAATGAGAGAGTGGCAACTTGAGAGTTGATAATCAATTACATGCAGGTAAGAAGGAATAAATGTTAAATGGAGAGATATTTAGACCATTATATCCTAATAAATAGTATTTAAATAATGTCAAACATGTTACCCATATGCCTTGTGTTTCTAACTCATTTTTTGCTTTTCACATTCAGAAGAAATAAGAAACTAAGGGTTAATGGTCAGGGGTTTGTACGTACCCGAATGAAGCTACCCACCATATCCAGACATTGAAGGAGCTCCTCTTTGGCTGTGGAGGATGACACCTATAGATAAAAAGAAAGCTTAATAAAGAAAAATGTTAGAGACAGATATGGTGGACTGCCAAGTGATATGCTCGGTCCCAGAAGCATAAAGACTTCCTAGAGGGATGACAGTCCACTAGTTGATAAAAAGAATGTCGTAATGGAAAGAAATAATGAAAGACTTAAAGAAGGAGAAATAGATAATGCGTACCTAAATCCTACAATCAGTCTTCCATAGTCACTGACGTTGGTAGTCCTATCAGCATCAGTTGGTAAAGTTTCTGAGGTCGGTTATGCTGCTGACGTCGGTAGGGGCAATGGGCTTTGGACAGGTTTTTTGGTTGGTGTCTTTGGTAGATAGAGGAGTCTGGGAGGTCTGTGGGAGTTTAATGGTTTGTGGAGGATTTCAGGATAATTAATATGGTCTGGGAAAGGGCTAAGGTAGAGGACAAGGGTGGAAAGAGAATAAGGATGAGAGGAAGGCTTTTCAGCCTCTTCGAGAAGAAAGTTGGGTTGTCTATCAACAGTAATAAAGAATATTTAATGGACTAATCACCAATGCATTCTAAAAATACTAAAATATAAACCAGAATAATACTTAGCTCTTGGTGGAGAACCAAAAGTGTAGAAGACTTGTTCCCATTATGGCTGATGTAGGAGACCTCATGCAACGTTTCAACCTGGTGTAGAGTGAATTTTGTAGAGTTTCTCAGCCTGGAGAATGATGATAGAATGATGATGCCTCATCCTAAAGCCTGCCTTTGATATGCAAGGAGTCAAGGAGCAAGAGAATTTAGATCTTGGGAGCAAGAGAATTTAGATCTTGGGAGCAAGAGAATTCACATTCGAGAGCAAGGGAATTCACCTTCGAGAGCAAGAGAATTTGCCTTTAGGTCACAGCCGAGGTTAGAATTTAGTTTTAAGCAACTGATATCAGTGATCCCACTGGCGTCGGTCGACTGTTGACTGACGTCGATGGCTAGAGAATGGGTAAAAAGGCTATTTTTAGCCTTTTGCCTGTTCCTCCATCTACCAAGTTCAGTTTTCATTGCTGAACGGTCTAAAGGTCGGTTTAATAGGTGCGAGAATTAGTGGGGGAGTTAAAATAGGTCTTAGGTAATTATGATTAGTCATAGGGTGATAAATGGTCTAAGAGATAGGAATCCAAGGTGAGGTGTCTAGGGGGGATGATTAATTTAAAATAAGTATTTTAAATTAATAAAGTATAGGTTAGGCATGTTTAAGTTAGAAAGGGACCAAGGGGGGTTGACACTATTTTGGTGTCTACATTTGCCCCTTTTTGTCTTATTGGTTATTCTGACGAACTGCAAGACAAAATTAGGAGTAAATTTCCCCAGGTATGGGATGAGGTGTAGGTTGCTCTAGGTAAGGGATGAGGTATTCCCCCTCAAAGCAGGAGTCAAGGGAAGGTAACCTGATATCCGATGTTGATTTAATAAGTAGTGGATGGGTATGGTGAAGTTGGAGTGTGAACGCTGCAATAGTTGGGATTGTGCGTATACCACTTCACATGATAGATAGGTCAAATTGTCATAGTCAAAGGTCAAGGAGTGCTAAAATCAAAATAATCGGTCCCCAGCATTTAGTCGTAGCTGATTGGGTTAAATGATCAAAGCTGTAGCTCCAATGGTCGTCATGTTCCAAGTATCCTAGGCTCAGGAAGTGCTCTTGGAAAACATGAAAATGTCACAAATATTTAGGATCAACTGGAGCGCAATCTGATAATACGTGTGAGGGTCACAATATGGGTTGCATACAATTTGCTAACTATTCGTGAGGTAGCATATATGCAATCAAAACAACCAAGGCAAAGTTGTCTCAGGAGTGGTCGTGGTCTGAGGAGATAGTCACAATCTCCAAGGTCATTGGTCAAGTCAGGTTGAGTCATGGTATGATCTCAAGTGGTGGGTGTTGTGGTCAGGGAGATGTATGTGATCTCCAATGTGCCCCATGAGAAGTTTAGGTAACTCATTCAGTGTCAGGGCTGATTATTTGGTCATGATTTGGGGTTGGTATAGATAGTTGGTCCATTAGATGGATAGATGAAGGAATGGCCGAGCTAACCTCAGAAGACCCCATGTAAACTGAGTGCTGCCTACATAGCCCCTGTTTGAAGGGCCTCAGGCCAATGTAGTTCTCCCCAAAAGGGAGGAAGGGAGTCGATTATGGATTGGGTTTGACTAGGTTAAGTCATGGTTAAAGGTGAAATGGTTTGTCCATTAGGTAGGCAAACAAACGAATGGCAAACGTTATTAGGGAGACGAACGGGCAAATGGCCGAGCTAACCCTAGAAGACTCCGTGTCAACTGAGTGCTGCCTACATAGCCCCTATTTCAAGGGCCTCAGGCCAATGTAGTTCTCCCCAAAAGGAAAGAAGATCCAAAGAAGTCGATAATTGGTTTGGTCATGTTAATGTTTTAGCACTTCCCATATGTCTGATGGTACATGCTTGAAATGATGAGTGTATGACGATGTTACAACCTTTTCCATATTATGTGATGGTGTATTCTGTAACATAGGTTATGTGGTTTTTCATCCCTAGCAAGTTTCCATATTGGTGATGGATGTATGCTAAAAATGAAATGAATGTATTTATGCTTCAGCAAGTTTCTATATTGGTGAGGATATATGCTTGGCATAAATTGTGTTTGGTTGTTAGTTTCCATGTGTATTGTTTTTCATAGAAACTAATGTGAATGAGCTATGATAATTTATATAACACAAATTGATATTTTCATTACATAAATCATGAGGTTATGTTAATGGTTAGAAAATGTTTTGGTTTGGTTTGGTTTAGTTTGGTTGTATGTGACAAAGATGTGTAAGGAGTGAAAGGCACGTTGCTCTTTCATTGACATGGACAATAATGATAGCATAGATAGGGTTATTGCAAACAAAGGCCCCATTCATGCATTACATCATTGACCATTGATTTGTGTTAGAGAAGTATTCGAATCACTTGACATTAAGTGAGCTCAAAGTCCCTTGAGAATGTTAGGGTAATAGGTTTGATTATGTGAGGTGTGAGGATAGCGAAACCCTTTTTAGCAAGGATAACTTTTCCCCCTTTATAGGTGACCCTGAGAACGACTATAGGCAAGTCCATGACTTAATAGTTTGTCAGTCAATTTTTTTTTTCAATGCGGGAAGTCTACGTGGGGATGTTGTTTTGTTTTGTGGTCATATGTGAAGCTGATCGATGCGGAAAGCTTTTGAGAGAGTGTTATTTGTAGCAAGATTTGGGCATAGCCATCCTTTGAGGGATTGGTCTATATTCTGCTTTGTATAGTTGAATGTCTTTGAATAGCTGTCCTTCAAGGGAGTAGTCTATCAATTATAGCAATTATGCAGCTGTCCTTCGAGGGAGCAGTCTACATTTATAGTTTTATGACCTTTGGATATTTTGTTTGACATCCCAATTTGATGTTGATTTTGTTGACTAATCTTTTAGTCATGGACTTGACTATAGAGGTTTGGGGGTTTCCCTTTTATTAGGACAAAGCATTCATGCTTTACAAAAGGGTTGACTAATGTTTGTAGGGAAAAAGGGTTGAAAGGAATAGGGACGAGGATGATGGGGGTTACCCAAGGGATGAGATTAAGTTAAATGTCAAGTGACTAATTACTTGATTAGTAGTAAAATGGTCGAAGATGTAGGGCATTGAGGGGCTCAGGTTCTAGCCGGCCTTCAAGAGAAGATAGACGATAAGTCCCTGATCCATACTTGTGCATTATGATATAAGGTCTGAGCCAATTAGGAGAAAACTTGCCTCATTTGCTTCTTTCCATATTGGTCACATGTTGGTCGATGCTTGGTTGGTTGATGTTTGGTCAATACTTGGTTGAGGTCGTGATAGTCAGTATAAAATTGAATTACCCCAGTTGTTTTGTGACAGGGACAATGTTTGATACCCATTACGGATAATTAGTGGGTTGGATAAATGAGATGGAGAGAAGATGATGAAGCTCCTCTTTGACAAGGAGTGCAATGTGAGGATGCATCTTGCGAAGCTTTTGCCTGATAAGCTTAGTTATAGAGAGTGAGATCCTGATCTTCCAAGTTGGAGGTTAGAATTTCAGAATTAGGGACGATGATGGAGGCAATGGTTGGTAATGTTTTGATTAAAGAAGCTAGTGGTTGGGGGTCTTTGGGTTGGACCTTCACTACCTGTAACAATTTAATCAAGGTTTGGTGATGTTTTGGAGAGCTTTGAATGAGGTCATATAAAGACATCTTCACAGGGGTTTGGTGAAGTTGTTTCACCATGGAGTTATGAATTGGCTTGGAAGATGCTGATTGGGATGTGCCCAAGATTGAAATCTTGGGTTTTGGTGGTTGAGGAGGCTTGACGAATGGATATGTCCAAGGGATAGAAACCTTCTCTTTCCTTTTATCTTTCATGGTTTTTGATCTAGTGGCCACATTGATGGTGTTGATTTTGAATAAAGGGGTTGAAGGTGGTAGAGAGACCATAGTCTTGCGTTGAGATCCTGATTTATGCTATGAGGTTTGAGAGGCATGTGATGGTGTTGATGGTTTGTTAAAAGGGTGGTCAAGAGGATCCTTAATGAAAAGGGTGTCTTTTTTTAGGTGTTGATGAATGATAGCTTTAAGAGCGCATCAACGCTCAGTGTCATGCCCAGGTGTGCGATGATATGCACAAAATTTACTGTCGTCGAACCAAGATGGTTTTGATCTGAGAGTTGATGAGTGTGAAGGTGAAGAGGTTTGGGAGACATGGGATGGTGTCAGTAGTTTGTCAAAGGGGTCCTTAATGAGAAGAGTGCCCTTTTTCAAGTGTTGATGAATGACAACCTTAAGAGCACATCAACGCTCAGTGTCATGTCCAGGTGTGTGATGATATAGACAAATTTGGGTGTCATCAAACTATGATGGCCTTGATCCGAGAGGTTGAAATGGTTTAATAGGTGGGAGAGTGATGCTAAAAGTTTACAAAAGTCAGCATAGTATCAAAACATATGAACCCACTAATGGGTCCGTGCTTGTTGATGCACTAGGTATTGATGACTTTTGTTTTGGAGTTGTTGAGGGAGATTTCCGTACCACCTTTTGGGTTGGTGGTGTGGCCACTCATGTAGATGACACTTTCTTTGTGAGGGGTGCCAAATTTTTTAGAGGAGGTATGTTTTTTTTAGGTAAAGGGAGTAATGGAGGCAACTTGTTTTTGTTAGATGTTGAAGTAGGGAGCACTTCTATTAAGGTAGAAGGATGTGGGCCCAAAATAGAGGGAAATGATGATGGTGGAGGAGTTCTTCGACGTGGTTTAGTAGCCTTATTTAATATGGTGTGAGGACTACTATTATGGGGGGCAAGATTCAAATCTACCTTCACTTGTAGGTGAGTGAGGTTAGATATGGGGTGAACACCAAGGGATTTAACCAGTTTTGGTATGGTGGATGCTTGTGAGGGTTTAGGTTCAGATGTGGACGATTGAGCTTCTAAAGATTTGGAAGTAAAATCCTGGTCCTCATTGGATACTTTGGGAGATTTTGTCGAAGGAGGGTCATCAATACGAGATGAGATGGAATGTGTAAGATAAGGAGATTTGAGTCACTCCCATAATGCCTCATGTTCTAAGTTCCTCGAATGGAGAAATCCTAAGTTCTCAGCCAAATGAGAGAATGGTTTTGAAGATGTTAGATGAGGCTTTGGTTTTTTAAAAGATGTGGGTGGTTGTGAGAGTGGGAATGTGTTAGATGTGACAATCTCAAGCCAAAGGCGAGAGAGAGCCATTACTAGATCGTCTTTGGTCGAAGTTGGTGAAGAGACAAGTTATTCTCTTAGTGGAGAAGGAATTGGAGAATGTGGCTCCTCAAGAGGATAAAGGGTAGGTATGATTGTACCTTCTACTTGTGGTTGAAGAGTAGGAAAGGTATGGTCCTCCATTGGTAGTAGGAAGGATGAAGGTGGGGCTAGTGGCGTTAGTATGGTTAAAGTGTCCTCCAATATAAGAGGGGTAGATGGAGGACTATTAGGATAAGAAGGCTCTTCTTCCTGTGGTGGAGGGATAGGTTGACTAACCTCTTCGATTTGTGAAAGAGGTTGGTTAGGGACAAAAGGTGAAACCATATCGACCATGCATATATTACGCTCTTGGGGGTCTTCAGGTGTGGTTTGAATGTTATTTTGACTAGGGGGATGGTTAGGGAAAGGTTGTCTAAAGATGTCTATGTTTTGGTTAGGTGGCACATTTGGGTTATCCAAGACAAGATCACCTTTATCTAACATGTCCTGAATGACATTCTTGAGGGTTTTACAATTGTCTGTGTCATGGCCTTTGACATGGTGATAATTACAGAAGTCATTCTCCCTATACCATGCAGGGATGACACGTGAGGGATCAAATTGAGGTGGTGGTCAAATTTGGGGGAGGTTGAGGACTCCCTGTTTGACTAGTTTATCCAACATGGATGCGTATGATTCTCCTATTGGAGTATATTGATGTTGTACATATCATTGTTGGAATTATCGTGTGATGTATTCTGATGTTGAAGGTTGAGGTTGGTTGGTTGTTGTTGAAGATGATGGTCTAACGACCACAACATTTGTTGCTCCTTTGGACTTGGAATTGGAAGAAGAAGATTTGGATGAAGGGTCATTTGATTTTGCATTAGTATTTTTACTACACAGTTTGACTTTATTTTCTTCAACAACACAAATTTCAAGCTTCCTAGCCATGGTGAAAGCTTCGTCAAATGTGCAGAATGTTTGAACCTGCAAAGTAGATGAGATGTGTTTGGCACATGCTTGTGAAAAGAGCTCAATGAGCTCAGGTTGAGGTAAAGAAAAGGAGAGTTGGTTGATTAAACCTCTCCAACGGGCAACAAAATCAGCTATTGATTCATCATCAAATTGTCTGATAGAATATAGGTCCATGATGGAGACCTTTTTAGTGATGTTGATTGAGAAGTGGTCAAGAAATAGTTGAGCTAGTTGAATGAAGGTAAATAGAGAGTGACTGGTAATAGAACTATACCAGTCGAGGGCAGAACCAAAAAGCAACATGGGAAATATGCGTAGTAATAACGCATCATCATGTGCTATAAGGTAACAAGTGTGTCTAAATGCTTGATGTTGCTGTGGGTCCTCTTTACTTTGAAAGCGAGTAAACTTGGGAAGTTTCTACTGACTAGGATATGGTCGGATTGGGATTGAAGGATGAATAGGTTCATTACAAATTTTTTCATATGAGAGAACATTTCTTGAACCCAAAATAGATGTCTCAAGATTAGACACCTAATCCATCAACATCTTGATCAGATTGGTTGATGGATTTACAGGTGGGGCACCCCCTAGGTTGTAAGGCATTTGGAAGGTGTTAGGTGGAGCGTATGACATAGTTGGTTGTGCTTGTATAGGTGCAACATATTGGTAACTAGTCATAGGGACTGATGTTAAAGTCAAGGGTGGTTGTGTCATAAAGCTAGAAGGCATAACTTGGCTTGATGTTGCCAAAGGTGGTTGGATGGCAGAAACACTAGTTAAAGGATAGGTAGTCACTCTTGTATTTATGGGTACAAGAGTAGGTGGGATGGAGACAATTAAGTTTTGGAATGGTGTAGGACTTTGTTGAATGGTTTGTGGTTGAGGGGGTACAAAAACCCCAATGGAGGTAGGTCCAAAAATAGAAGGAGAGGCCACACTTTGAATATTGGTCATGGTCGGGTTGTTAGTTGAGGTAATGGCCTGGGTGACCATGGGTTGGGTTATGGAGGCTGTTGATATGATTATCATTTCAACTAAGGAAGTTGGCATCCCATAAAATGGGTTTTCTGAAGGATCTCACATTTGACTTCTCGCGAGATAGTGCTGAAGAGCCTTGACATTGAGGTCAAGGAACCTTTCAAAGTGTTGGTCCCCTTTGGGAACAATAGGGGGTTGAGTTGGGGTTGGTTGGATAGGAGTACGTTCAGTTTCTGAATTATACTCCATTTGGGGACTTGATATAGAAGGCGAAGGTGGGAGTGGTTGTTGCCTTGCGTGGTCAACAAGAGTTTTGGTTTGATTATGTGTCAAAACCATCCAAGGAAAAATAGATTCAAGTTCTAAAAACTGTATGTTTCAGCTTAAAAAAACTAGAATTTGTTTTTAACAGCAAAAGGTCAGGTTTTTAGCTTGCTGTTTGAGAAGATTTTTTTTTTGACAATGACCGACGTCGATAGAAAAACTGATGTCGGTGAAGTAAGTTGCCGTTGTCGGTCAGATAATCGATGTTGGTGAAGATAGTTGCCGACGTCAGTGGAAAAACTGATGTCAGTTACTGTGTATTTCAAAAAACTCAAAAAACTGAAAGTTTTTAGAAGAAAGAAGAAAGTCTGAGTTGTTTTTAGATCTCAGAATGTGACCTTACTAGCTCAAAAAACTAGATAAAAATAGAAAAATAGATGATGGCAAGCAACCACTCTAAACGTTAAATTCCTAAGAATAAATTTTAGAGTCGTGTTAGCTTATGCCTTAGAAGAGTGTGTTTGGGAAGTTGGGCTTTTAAAACGGGTCCTAAAAGAAGCATTCTAAGGTTGGTTTTAGGTTATGTTTTGGTGCTCAAAAGTTTGTGTTAGGTTTCATATGTGGCTTGGTGTTAGGGGATTGTTCCCCTCACTTCACGAGTCCAAAGTCAAGCTGGGTCACTTAGCCAATATATACTTCCCCTATAGTTTATACTCTGCCAGAGAATAGAGTGGGTTCTCCCCTTGGTAGTGAAGTCCAAGTAGGATTGCCAGGAAGGGTAAGGTATCCACTAGGTGATGAAATCCTAGTCAAGCCTTGTCTCAGGTATGTTTAGATGTTTGATTTTGTGAATGTGGTCAGGTTGTGTAACATATGTGCACTATGATTTATTCATAATGTGTTTTTAATTACTAGATGAGAAGGCTAAATATGCATTCAAGCAGGAATGAAATGCAATGGATTTTAGCCCAAATTGAAATGTTTTTATTCGGATGCAAACAATTAGGAAAAGGTTAAGAGCATGAATTTCACTACTCTAAGATGCAGAAAAGAAGTGACAAGAAGAAAAAGTTCTTTTTAACTTGTGCTAATGGTGTCTTTTCGAAAGAGAAAGAAAGAAGAAGGATGCAAGAAGAGAAATTTTCCTAATGCACCTATATGAAAGTTTGTTTTAGAAGAAATGAACCCAAGGAAAATTATAGGGTTCCACTGGGTGTGCCAGAATGTTTCTAACTCACTTTTTGCTTTTCACATTCAGAAGAAATAAGAAACTAAGGGTTAATGGTCAAGGGTTTGCACGTACCCGGATGAAGCTGCACACCATATCTAGACATTGAAGGAGCTCCTCTTTGGTTGTGGAGGATGACACCTGTAGATAAGAAGAAAGCTTAACAAATAAAAATGTTAGAGACAGATATGGTGGACTACCAAGTGATATGCTCGGTCCTAGAAGCGCAAAGACTTCTTGGAGGGATGACAGTCCACTATTTGATAAAAATAATATCATAATGGAAAGAAATAATGAAAGACTTAAATAAGGAGAAATAGATAATGCGTACCTAAATCTTGTAATCAATCTTCCATAGTCACTGATGTCAATAGTCCTGCCGGCGTCGGTTGGTAAAGTTGCCAATGTCGGTTATGTTGCCGACGTCAATAGGGGCAATGGGCTTTGGATAGGTTTTCTGGTTGGTGTCTTTGGTTGATAGAGGAGTCTGGAAGGTCTATGGGAGTTTAATGGTTTGTGGAGGATTGTAGGATAATGAATATGGTCTGAGAAAGGGCTAAGGTAGAGGACAGGGGTGGAAAGAGAATAAGGATGAGAGGAAGGCTTTTTAGCCTCTCTGGGAAGAAAGTCGGGTTGTCTATCAATAGTACTCAAGAATAATCAATGGACTAATCACCAATGCATTCTAAAAATACTGAAATATAAACCAGAATAATACTTAGCTCTTGGTGGAGAACCAAAAGTGTAGAAGACTTGTTCCCGTTATGGCTGATGTAGGAGACCTCATGCAACGTTTCAACCTAGTGTAGAGTGAATTCTACAAAGTTTCTCAGCCTGGAGAATGATGATAGAATGCTGATGCCTCATCTTAAAGCCTGCCTTTGATATGTAAGGAGTCGAGGAGCAAGAGAATTCAGATCTTGGGAGCAAGAGAATTTGCATTCGAGAGCAAGAGAATTTGCCTTCAGGAGCAAGAGAATTCACCTTCGGGTCACAGCCAAGGTTAGAATTTAGTTTTAAGCAACCGACGTCGGTGATCCCGCTGGCTTTGATCGATTGTTGACCGACGTCGACGGCTAGATAATGGGTAAAAATGCTATTTTTAGCCCTTTGCCCATTCCTCCATCTGCCAAGTTTGGTTGTCATTGCTGAACGGTCCAAAGGCAGGTTTAATAGGCACGAGAATTAGTGGGGGAGTTAAAATAGGTCTTAGGTAATTATGATTAGTCATAGGGTGATAAATGGTCTAAGAGCTAGGAATCCAAGGTGAGGTGTCTAGGGGGATGATTAATTTAAAATAAGTATTTTAAATTAATAAAGTATAGGTTAGGGATGTTGAAGTTAAAAAGGGACCAAGGCGGGGTTGACACTATTTTGGTGTCTACACCTTGATCAAGAAAATAGTCATTTGATAGAGTCAAAGAAGCATTTAAGGTCTTTCAAACTACCCTATAATAATGGAACTACTTCATGGGAGTTGAAAACAAGTTATTTGAAGAATAATTGAAGCATTGAAGGAAAGGACATGGTGAGTTAAGATCAAAATGGAATCAAGGAGACCACCATTCCTAAATATAGGTTAATTCATGAAGGCATTTGACCATATCAAACACTTCAAGTAGCCATGATGATCCTTATCTGCTAACCTTAATTCAAGGTAACCTCATTTTAAGGACAAATGATTAGAAATATTCTTTTAGATTCATGAATATGAAATTATTTACTGGCAGTGCCAACCACATGAAGGTGGAAGCTTATCTAGCACCACTAACCTACAAAAATTTGTTAGTATGTAATTAAAAAAATAAATTCATATGTACTACCTAAAAAAGAAAAAAACATTTCATAAAATTTATTACATATACATTGGAAAAAGAAACATGCCTATATATTTCAATCCAATAAACCACTAGGATCTACTCTAACCTTGATAGTATCAAGAATATCTTCATAGTCTGACTCCCTAACTTTCCATAGTTTTATATTTAATGGCCTTCCATGATATTTTATAATTGAATATTCATTGCAAGAATCAAATTTGAATTGCGTAATATCTTCCTATGCATTTCAAACTCTTAAAACAACCATTGATCTAAAATTTTAATAAGATATCATCAAAACCAAGTTCTGGTGACTACCAATGACCTAGTGGGATAGTCAATGTTTTTTCATATATAACTAGGGAAGTCAATTTTTTTTCTCTCTATACACCAACACAAGTCATAATTTTTGCCCTTTTTATTATCTTCATCTGAAATAACTACAAAAACATGCCCTGTATCATAAAAAACATTTTTAGTGACATTATGAAGATATATAATGAGAATAAATTGTACACAATGAAAAATATTCTACCTGGTTGCACTAGATCAGATACATAATCAAAGTCATCTGATAATGTCATATCTATAAGTTATAATGATGTTGAAACATATTATGTGTTGATTAGAATTAGAGGTTTGGAACTCTAATCATCCATCCACTCTTATGACTCACACTCATTCCAAATAGAGTCCATGCATGCAGAATAAAAACATGCCAAGTGTCTCATATGAATAGTCCAAGAACTTTTATTTGAGATATTAAATGAGTGGATCTCACTTGAACCTATTAGAGTCATAAAATCCTCATAATTTGCCAAGAGTTCTTAAATTGATTATAAATGTCTATGAACAGTATAATTTGGCTGAACACCATGACACATGTTCACATTACACCAATTAACCATGGTTTTTTCATCTATCAAATCAACACCCTCTTCAAATTTCAACTCCTCCCTTTCAATAGATCTTTTTACACATGCTCTAGCACTGTCATGCTACCCTTTTCCATGTCTAGCCTCGGTGAAACTCTAAATGTGTTCTACACTAGTGGTAATATGCATCTTATTTAACCAATAAAACATCTATGCATTTTTAAATTATGATTTGTAATTGTCTGACCAAATGTAATTTTGATTTAAAGTAATGTTCCTCTAAATCAACTATTCATAGAACTTCTAAAAATAACTTTGCACATACTCTGAACAATGTAATTGGTCATCACTGATATAGAAATGGTACTCCCTTAATATTTTCCATAGTTACTCTGTATTATTAGGTGCATGCATGAATGTTATATGCCCACATATGATAACTTGAGATTAGTTGTAATACTATGATTGAACTTCTATTTGGGGTTTGAATGTGTAATTTTCACCAAATTCAACTACTAAAACAAAAGAACCATGTTAGAATTTATCTTTATTTATATTGAAATGTTCATCTAACCATCTAGTCCTATGTGTGTGCCTTGCATATTCATAAACATTTTTCTCCCTAAATTTGAAAAAAAATTCAAAAATAGGTATATTTTTTATAAGCTCACACCTTTTAGATTCTTTGCCATCTTGTACTTAATAATGTTAGAGTAGGGATTTTTTTCCCATATTTATTTATTATGGTCATTTTCCCCTTATTTAGAATTTTCCTACTTTCGTGGATAAGCTTGAGTAGGTGTACTGGGAGTTACATTTTGGCTGAATAAATAGGAAGAAACTCTCCTAAGCAGTTATTTTAGGTGTGGGAGTTACTCTTCTATTATTAGCTCTCTAACCACTTATCTTAGGAAGAGTTACTTATGCATTCCTATATGTACATCTCTCTTGGTGAGATATTATTCTATGGAAGATTGGTTTTGATCTTATTTTATTTATGAAATATTCTCATATTTGTGATTTCATTTTATTGCAACTATTATGTTTTGTACATGGTTGAATTATCCCTGTCATAAACCTGTGTATTTATTTGATCGAAAGGTCTTGTGGTCTACCCTTATATGGTATCAGATCCACTCTGGTATTTGATTGTTTGGTTTTTTTATTATTGTTAGTTTTATTTGAAATCTTTAGATTTGTTATTTATAAATAAAATCTAGTTTTCACAATCCATTTATGAGAGTTTTTTTCATATTTGATGGTGTCATATTTTTTCATAACTGGTTCATTGGCAGCCATTAACATAGTTTCTATGGTTTATTTTTGACGGCATGTTTAGTGTGTCTTGGTGTATTTTTTATACAAAATATTTATGTGCTTTCATTCAGCCTTGAGTCTGGTCTCCTCTATTTGGTATTAACTTGTGTTCAGCCTCAGATGGTTCTATGTGTTTGACCCTAGTTTTTTTATTTCTTCCAAATAGATCATAACAACAAAATTTTCACCTATTGAGACTGATCTCATTGTTGACCACTTGAAACTACCAGTATATGTATCTTCTATTCCAAAATCAGTTGGGTCAGCCTAATGGTCTCACTAAAAACAACCTTTAGTTGTAGTAGAGGGCTACAAACCACCCCCTTGAAACCCCCTGGCTAGGCCTTCAGCCATGACCGATGCATGCAATTCACATGTGAGTTAGTCAATAAACATCACAAAAGACTCTTAATATTTCAAAGGATTGAAAGTTTCTTCTAAAACATTCCAAGTATATTAATTTTTTCCCTAAAAGTTTTAGCAAGTTAATATTTTTAATAGCTTGATTTAAAACAAGGGAAAATAGGCTACTTTCATTTTAATTCACAAGTAATGCATAAGAATATTGGTCAAGTTTAGAATTGTTAGTGGACATTTTTTATTGTTTTTTAAAACTAATATATTTTGGGAAATATTTAAAAAGAATGTGTTACAATTTTTTTTACTTTATCATATTGTACTTGCTTCCTTAGACACATTATCGATTGAGTCTGACATCTTTTGAGCATGTATTTGTAACATTTATTGGAGGTTCACCATTTTATAGCTTAGGGAGGTGTACTGTGCCTTTTTGTCTCTCTTTAATTTTCAATTGCACTTTAATTTATGTAATAACTTCAACTTGGAATACTACTACATCTCATTTCTATACTAATAGATTCAAATTCAATCAACCCACTAACTCCCTTTAACTATCACGAATGGAAAATCTTGATGAAAATAATTATAAGGAGTAAGGGTTTGTATAGGATAACTATGGGTGATGAAACTAAACCTAACATAGATCCAAAGATAGTTAAGTGATATAATCATACTGATGAAGCCTATGGGCTATTATATCTTTCTATATCACTAGATCTTTTATTTCACTTATAGCCTACCAAATCACCTCAAGATGTATGGACCATTATGGGTAAACTATTTAGGGAACTCGATGTGATAAAAGGTCATGAGATTGAGAATGAACTCATTAGATAAAGTCTTTATAAATTTTACATTCTTTAAGATTTCTTCACTAAGTTTAAGTCCTTGAGTTTACAGTTGAAAGAATGTGGGATAAATAAATAATATGACTAACTTGTTCTTTATATACTATCTAAACTATGTCCTAACTATTCAGTCTTTATATCCACTTTTCATGTCACTAAAAATGCTTTAGGAATTGCATGGAAAATGCCCTCTTTAGATGATTTCATTGACAAATTAACTAGGGAACACAACAAGTTAATTTAGATGGGCACATTGAAGTCCACAAAACATCAAGCCCTAATTTTTGGGAATGGAAAAGCAAAGACTTTAAACAAAGAGAAGAAGAAGAAGAATAAGGATCAAGAGAAGAAGAAAGAATCAAACTCTACCAAAACCAACACTAAAGCCTCTTATTCCAATGGCCAACTTAAGAAAGAGAAGGTTAAGTGTGCCTATTGTAAGAAAAATGGACATGATGAAAGAAAGTGCATGAAAAAGAAAATAGATCACCTAACTCATCTCCTAGAGAAGAAAAACATAGGTCTTCCTAAGTCCATCAAGTAGAATTCATCTACCTAAGATTATACTAAGGGAAAGGACAAGGGGAAAGAGAAAGAAAAGGGCAAGGATCTTTTAGTAGTTGTAGATTAAAAATATTCATGGGTCATTAACTCAGGTGATTTTCATCACATGGGATATTCACTAGTTGAGTTTTATTCCTTATAGACTTATAACATGTCTTCTATCAGTTTGGGTGATGCGACTTTTTTACTAGTTGTAGGGAGAGGGTGTGTTAAAATGGAAGGAAGAACATTCAATAATGTTATAAGTGTCCCTTACTTTTCAACCAAACTCTTATTAGTGTATCAAAACACTCATGTCAACAAAGGCATGAGGGTTGATTTTTTACCAGATTCACTTATGATCAGGGAGTTACATAGTGATACTACAGTAGTAGTGGTTAGGGAAGATCATAAAGCTAGGTTATAAACCTCATATTTTACACCTTATTCTACTTTGATAGAATTGTTGACTCATTTAAATAAAGTTAGAAAACTATGGCATGAATAGTTTGGCCACTTTAACTACTACAACCTTGAGAAACTTAGTTAAAATGACATGGTCATAGACTTGTCTCGAGTCCAATTATCTAAGGGAATTTATGAGGGTGCTCTCTTGGAAAGCATCTCAAAGAAAAATTTGAAAAATTCAAAGCTTGGAGGAATTCACAAGCATTAGAGTTAGTACATAGTGATGTATTTGGGCCTTTTTCCAGTCTATCTTTTATAAGGGATAATTACATTATCACTTTTATTGATGATTTTTTGAGATATACATGGGTTTATTTTCTTAATCATAATTCTAAAGTGTTTGAATATTTTCAATACTTCAAGGCACTTGTTGAGAAACAATATGAGAATTCTATTAAGGGTTTTAGAACTGACAATGGAGGTGAATATGTTAGCAATAGATTTGAGAAAATTTTCACCATAAAGGGGATTGATTTGTAATAGATAGTTACTTACAGTCCTTCATAGAATGAAGTTAAATAATGCAAGAATAAGTACTTGAAAGAAATGGCTAGTTGTATGATTCACTCTAAGTCCTTAGCACCTTAGTATTGGGCCTAAGCCATTAATTATGCTTGTTATTTTCAAAATAGGGTTCCTCACAAATATTTTATAAGCATAACTCCCTTTGAAGCTTGGCATGGAAGGAAACCTGATGTTGAGAATCTTAAGGTTTTTGGATCTCAAGTTATAACACACATACCAAAGAAGATATACAAAGCTATATAACCTCAATCCAAGCCTTGCATATTTATATGTTATCCAAATGGTTTTAAGGGATACCACCTTCTACATCCAACCACACATGAGTTATTCATAGAAAGAAGTGTTCACTTTTAGGAGAGCCCCAAAGACTCAACACTTGACACTTATTCTCTTTCATTATATTCACATAGACTTGATTATTCTTCTTTTGACTTAGATCATCTAGAGTAGGTTCCTGAGACAGGGTATTCTTCTTCTACCAATTATGATAATGAGGGTAGTGATGGGGAGTCTTATAAATCCACATCTAGTCATGTTTTAGAGGATGGGGAGTTATCACTTGACTCATCCAAATTTGTGGCCCTTTGGTCCAAATAGACACTTTAGAGTGCAATCACTTGGGTAGAAGATCTAGAAGATGATAGACATACTTGGGTAGATTATTAGAGTGGTCCACATGTTTTATTTTCTTTAATTTTTTATCCACAGACATTCTAAGAGGCTTTAGGCATACCTACGTGGGATAATTTTATGTAGGAAAAATATTCTTCCTTGATCAAAAATCACACTTGGGATTTGACTTCACTTCATAAGAGAAGGAAGATGGTTCAATGTAGGTGGATATATTGGACCAAGTTTGCAACAGATGGGTCAATCGATAAGTATAAGGTATGATTGGTTACCAAGGGTTTTTCATAGATGGTTAACATTGATTACTTAGAGACCTTTTCACTTATTACATAGATGACTTTGATCTAACTCACACTAGATATAACTACAACACATGTTTAGGATGTATACCATATAGATGTGAAGAGTGCCTTTCTTCATAGAGACCTTGAAGAGAAAATTTATATGGATCATTCAAATGGGTTTGTTTAGGATTTATACTTAGTTTATAGACTTAATAAATCCATCATTTCCTAAAATAGGCCCCTCAAGATTGGTATGCCAAGATGGATTCCTTATTCCTTACTTCAGGTTTCACTAGGTGTCATTCAGATCCCAATGTATACTTTTTGTGGTAGGATGTTTATTAACAAGATTCTTGGTGTTTCTACAGTCCATTAGAGTGAGTAGTGCTTATTTTTGGGTTAAATTATGTGATTTATTTTTTCTTGATGCATTTATAATCATGATCTATGATTCATCATCAGGAAAAAATTCATGATTATTTATTGATACTAGTCCTTTATGTTGATGATATTTTGAACTAGGAGTTCCTCATCATCTATTGCAGTAGTGAAGATATATCTACATGATAGATTTGACATGATAGACTTGGGTCTTTTTGATTACTTCCTTGACATCGATATTTTATAGTCTGATTCAAGGTTTTCACTTGCAAAACCCAAGTATGCTCTTGATCTTTTAGATCAATTTCACATGGCTAATTATAATCCATCTTCAACTCCCTTTCTATTAGGAGTCCAAATTGAGGCTTAATATTATACACCTTTCATTGATGCCAATTGATATCGATAGCTTATTGTTAGCCTCATTTATCTGACTCATATTAGGCTCGATATTTCATATGCAGTGGAACTTTTCTTTATATTTATACTGGAACCCCATGAGTTGTACTAAAAAATAACTATGAGGATCTTACACTATATTCAAGGCTATTATATATTTGTGATTCAATATAGATTTGGCATAAATGTTGAATTGGTTGGTTTTATATATTCAAATTGGGCTAGTGAATTAGAATCACAATTCCACTTCAGGTTATAAATTTTATTTGGGTTCTTATCTCACTAATTGGTTTATCAAGAAGAAAAATGCTATTGATATAACATCCATAGAGGCATAGTACATAGAAGATATTAACATAACTATTAAGTCTATTTGGATTTAGGGGATTCTATTTGATTTTGGCATTCTTTTCAATCAATCCACCATCATCTATTATGACAATCAAAATAACATACATATATGCAAGAATCTAGTTTAGTACTAATAAACCAAACACATTGACATTCACATGCATTTTATTTAGAAGCTTATTCATGGTCAAGTCATTGACTTGATATTTTTATAGTATTCAAAGTATGTTGTATATATATTTACCAAACCATTTACTAAGAGAAAATTTATTTGTCTATGACCTCTTCTTGGGGTGTGGTCTACATCAACAACAACATCATCTTCGAGGCGGGGGGGCTTTTAGCCTCTTCTTTTCTTTTATCTCTCTCTTTTTTTTTGGGAGGTGGGGGGGGAGTTTTTAATATGGGGTTTCTCCCTTTTTCTACTTTATGAGAGATTACTTTGTATTGGGTACCTGATCAGGCCTAATTATCAGGACCCATTTATTTTTTTTACACTACCCTCTTAAGTTGTGCTTATGGGAGGTGTTAGAGTAGGGTTTTTTTTTAATATATTTATTTATTATGGGATTTTTACCCTTATTTTTAGTTTTCTCACTTTCATGGATAATCTTGCTTAGGTTTACTTGGAGTTACATTTTGATTGGATAAATAAGAAGTAACTCCCTTGATTGGCTATTTTAGGTATGGGATTTACTCTTTTATTATTAGCTCTCTGGGCACTTATCTTGGGAGGAGTTACTAATGAACTCCTATATGTACATATATCTTGGTGAGATATTATTCTTTGTAATATTAGTTTTACTCTTATCTTATTTATGCAATATTATTGTATTTGTTATTTTTTTGTGTAGCTATTATGTTGTGTATATGCTTGACTTGTGCCTATCACAAACCTATGCATTCACCTGATCTAAAGATCTTAGCATCAACTTTGATAGATAAGTTAATTATTTATATTTGTTTAAACCTACTAATTCATGTCAAATTTCACTTGTTATCTCCTCATGGCTATAATTTTTTATTTTGGAAATCCACCACAAATGCTATAATTTTCATCTAAACATGATTTGTTATAAAAAAAAACTCCATTTGATCTTTTGAACAAAATAATTAGAATAAATTCCTTGGCCAATTTTGGTATAAATTCAATGCCACACTCCTAATAAAATTTTTAAGTATGAAAAGTACAATGAATTTGGCAAAAAACATTATAGTGCATTAAAAATTCAACATGTTTCCTACAACAACAAGTGGTGTGTGTGATTTATTTTTATAGAAAAAGGTTTGGCCATCTCAAAATATATTTGAAAAATAGAAATTTATGGATGTTTTTGCAAAAATGTAGAGTGCAATTATGTTTAAGTCATATCTAATAAATGTTTCATATGTGGTTCATGATTATGATAACCAACTCTTCTTTTCACTACATCTCTTGCTTTGGATGAAACTCTTGTGATGTATTTCCAAAATTGAGTAACTCTTTGAGAGCATCAAATATAGCCTTGTCCTTTTATGTAAGTTTACCATAGAATGCCTAAATATTTTTGGTATTAGGTTCACTAAGTCTTTCACATCTTTCAATTACTTTTATTAATGTTTTTCTATTTATATTAAGTATTCAACTTATTTTTAAAATCATTAAGGTTTAGGGTTTAGGGTACATAGGATCAATCACAAAGATAATTGAGGATAATTTGAATCATGTAGACCTATATGTGACTATATAATGTATTTTTGGGTTGTCATTATATGCCATGTCATCATGCAGATTGAGTGAATGAGTCAAATGGGGTAATTAGTCATGTGATTTAGGCCAAACTGTGCCCTATGAGATTAATTCTTAGTCTAAATGATGTTAATTTGGGCTAAAATGATTGGTTCAGGGTTTATAGAGTTTATATTTATGGTTTAGAGATTAGGGATTAGGGTTTAGGGTATATAAGGTACAATAATGAAGGTAATTGGTGAAAATTTGAGCTCCTTAAGCCTAGATTTATGAGTAAAGAATGTGATTTTGGGCTTAATTATCCCCCACATCATCATAGATTGAGCCAATTAAGTCAATTAAAGTAATGAGTGATGTGATTTTGACCAAGTTGATCCCTATGAACCTAATTCTTACTATAAAATATGTTAATTAGGGATAAATTGATTAGTTTATGGTTAAAGGGTCAATAATTTAAATGTTTTGGGGTTTAGAGCTTATGGTTTAGGGTTTAAGGTAAATGGTATAGGGTTTAAGGTTTAAGGTATAGGATATAGGGTCGAATCACTAAGGTAATTGAAGAAAATTTGAGATGTTTGTTCACCTATTTGTGATAATTGCCATAATGTTTGTAATTCTAATAAAATTAGGGTCAGTTGAGTCATACATGTTTTTTCATTCAAGTTAAAGGGGGGATTTTTTTGAGCTAGGGTCCTAGACCTTAGGATAAGTTAAAAAAAAAAGGAACCATGGTATAACAATTACCAAACAAGAAACATGACTAAATAGGCCTAGAGATAGATAAAGAACATGCCTAGAGATAACTAAAGAATAGCCCCAAAACCAACAAAGAACAACCAAAGAAATTAGTCTAAATCTAAACTATTAGAAACATCCTCTTAAAAATATTTAATATTTTAAAGGTTTGTATCAATTTGTAGTAATAATTTATATTGGTCCATGCCATACTAAGATCCACTGCTTTACCCCTTCTTGCCTTTCCCTTTGCCATTGACACTGGGCTAGAAAATCTCACTAAGATGAGCTTGCAGGTTTTCAATGTTTTGTATGCCCTCATACATAATAATTTTGCTAAAATTCATTAAAAAACTTATTTTATTAAAACTTTTATCATTCTATTATTCTAATATCTCCACCTTGAATGATAAACTCTAAATTTTTTGATCCTCTTCCCTGGTTGAAAAGATTTGACTCATCCTTGAGTTTTCCTACTATAGGGAGTTAACCTTACCTTTAAGCTCTGTGATCTCTTACATAAACCACTACATAATAGATTTTTTGAGGTTGATCTTTATTGAGTCATACATATTGCATCCATTATACAATTGATTAATCCATAAATTTGGCTTAGGGGCTCAATTTTTCCCAAATCATGCCCCTAATTGCAGAAATTGACTAATTGGATCAATTAATGATAGAATAGAACATAATTTTACTCCAAATAATGTCTTGATCTTTAAGGGATTAAAATTGGCCTCAAATTCTTCCTCAATTAAATCAATAAACTATTCAAATGTTTTGTTATATATGACATGACATTCGGGTTAATTTCACTTCATATTACATCATATATGATTTAGAATTGGTTCATGTCACTCATTTTAACCCTAATTAAGGATTAGGGAATTAGTGCGTAGGGTTTAAGGATTAGGGCATTAGGTCATAGAAATTACAATTTATGTTTTAGGAAACTTATGGACTAGAGATTAGGGCAAATGATTTAGGTTTAAGGGTGTATATAAGGTTTAATTGCTTTATGGCATGTGAACCTAATTCTTACTACAAAGGATGTTAATTAGGGATAAATCAATTGGTAAATAGGGAAATTTTATGTCATAATTTATGGTATAGTGTTTAGGGTTTATGGTTTATTTCTTAGGGTTCAATTTATATATGGTTTCGGGTTTACATAGGGTCCAATGTGTTTTTGGGTTCAATCATCCCCCACATCATCATAAATTGAGCCAATTAGTTAATTTGGATAATGAGTAATTTGATTCAATCCAAATTAATTAATGTATATACATAATTATTACTCTAAATTTTGTTAATTAGTGTTAAACCAATTAGTTTATAGTTTAAAATATAGGATATAGGGTTTATGGTTTAGGGCTTAAGGTTTAAGAACTATAAGGTTTAGGGTTTAGGGTACATAAGGTCTAGTAGCAAAGATAATTGAGGATAAGTTAAATCTCTTATACCTATTTTTGCCTGTAGAATGTGTTTTTGGGTTGTCATTATACCCCATGTCATCATGTAGATTGAGGGAATTAGTCAAATGGGGTAATAATTCATGTGATTTAGGCCAAACTAAGCCTTATGAACTTAATTATTAGTCTAAATGATGTTAATTTGGGCTAAAATTATTGGTTTAGGGTTTAAAGAGTTTATATTTATGTTTTAGAGTTTAGGGATTAGGAAATTTAGGGATTAGGGTATGGGTTTTAGGGTATATAAGGTATAATCATGAAGGTATCTGGGGAAAAATTGAGCTCCTTAAGCCTATATCTATGAGTAAATAATGTTATTTTGGGCTTAATGAGTTCCCACATCATCACAAATTGAGTTAATTAAGTCAATTGCAATAATTAATTATGTAATTTTGATTAAGTTGATCCCTGTGAACCTAATTCTTACTATAAATAATGTTAACTGGGGCTAAATTGATTGGTTCAGGGTTGAAGGGTCAATAATTTAAATGGTTTGGGGTTTAAGGCCTAAGGTTTAGGGTTTAAGGTAAATGGTATAGGGTTTAAGCTATAAGATATAGAGTCAAATCACTAAGGTAATTGAAGAAAATTTGAGTTGTTTCTTCAACAATTTGTGACAATTGTCTTCATGTTTGCAATTCTGATAAAAGTAGGGTTAGTTGAGCCATACATGTTTTTTAATTCAAGTTAAAGGGGATATTTTTTTGAACTAGGATCCCAAGCCCTAGGATAAGTACAAATTAAAAAAGAACCATAGTCTACCAATGACTAAATAAGAAATGGGACCAAATAGGCCTAGAGATAGCTAAAGAACAATGCTGAAACCAACAAAGAAAAACTAAATAAACTAGTCTAAATCTAAATTAACAAAAAAATCCTCCCAATAATATTTCATATTTTTAAGGTTTGTATTAATTTTTAGTAACAATTTATCTTATTCCATGCCATACTAAGATCCACTTCTCTGCCCCTTCTTGCCCTTCCCTTTAACACTAACACTAGGCTCAAAAATCTCACTAAGGTGAGCTTACAGGTTTTCAATGTTTTGTATGTCCTAATAGATATCATTTTTTTTACCATTCACTAAAAACTTATGTTATTAAAAAGTTTCTCATTATTATATTCTAATAACTCCACCTTGAATGATAAACTCTAAATTTTTTTTATCCTCCTCCCTGAATGAAAAGATTTGACTCATCCTTGAGTTTTTCCTGCTATAGGGAGTTAACCTTACCTTTAAACTCTATGATCTCTCACATAAACCTTACCACCACATAATATATTTTTAAAATTCAATCTCTATTGACCCATACATGTTGCATACATTATATAATTGATTAAGCCATAAATTTGGTTTCGAGGCTCAATTTTGCCCAAATCATGCCCCTAATTGCATAAATTGACTAATTAGATCAATTCATGACATGATAAAACTTAATTTTACCCCAAATCATATATTTTTCTTGAATGGGTTCAAATTTACTTCAAATTCCTCCTTGATTAAATCAATCTACTCTTCAAATGGTTGATTATATATGACATGACATTAGGGTTAATTTCACTCCAAATCACATCATATATGATTTAGAATTGGTTCATGTGGATCATTTTGACCCTAATTAGGGATTAGGGCATTAGTGCATATGGTTTAGGTTTAAGGGTGTATATAAAGTCTAATCACTCTATGCAATGTGAACCTAATTCTTACTATAAAGGATGTTAATTGGGGCTAAATCAATTGGTAAATAGGGAAAGTTTATGGTTTACAATTTAGGGTATAGTGTTTAGGGTTTAGGGTTTAGGGCTTAGGGTTTAATGTATATATGGTTTAGGGTATACATAAGTTCCAATGTTTTTCTATGCTCAATTAGCCCCTACATCATCATAGATTAAACCAATTAGTTAATTGGGACAATGAGTAATGTGATTCAAGCTAAAATAAGTAATGCATATAAATAATTATTACTCTAAATGTTGGTAATTAGTGCTAAACTAATTGTTTTATGGTTTAAAATATAGGGTATAGGGTTTATGGTTTAGGGATTGAGGTTTAAGACCTATAAGGTTTAGGATTTAGGGTACACAGGGTCTAATACCAAAGATAATTGAAGACAATTTAAATCACTTGGACCTATTTATGACTATATAATGTGTTTTTGGGATGCCTTTATACCCAATGTCATCATGAAAATTGAGTGAATTATATAAATAGGGCAATAATTCATGTGATTTAGGCCAAACGAAGCCCTATGAACTTAATTCATAGTCTAAATGATGTTAATTTGGGCTAAAATGATTGGTTTAGGGTTTAGAGAGTTTATATTTATGGTTTAGAGTTTAGAGATTAGGAATTTTATGGATTAGAGATTAGGGTATATAAGGTACAATCGTGAAGGCAATTGGGGTAACTTTGAGCTCTTTAAACTTAGATATGTGAGTAAATAATGTGATTTTAGGCTCATTAGCCCCCACATCATCATAATGTAAGCCAATTAAGTCAATTACAGTAATCACTGATGCAATTTGACCAAGTTGATTCATGTGAACCTAATTATTACTATATAAAGGATGTTAATTGGGTTTAAATTGATTAGTTTAGGGTTTAAGGTCTAAAATTTAAAGGGTTTGGGGTTTAGGGCTTATGGATTAGGGTTTAAGGTAAATTGTATAGGGTTTAGGGTTTAAGGTAAATGGTACAGGTTTAGGGTTTTATATATCACATATAGGGTCCACTCACTAAGGTAATTAAAGAAAATTTGAGCTATTTATTCAACTATTTGTGACAATTGCCTTCATTTTTGCATCTATGATAACATTAGGGTCAATTAAGCCACACATTTTACATACATTATACAATTGATTGAGCCATAATTTTAGTTTAGGGGCTCAATTTTGCCCAAATCACCCACCTAATTACATAAAGTGACTAATTATATCAATTCATGATACAATCAAACTTAATTTTCTCCTAAATCATATCTTACAATTGAAGGGATTCAAATTAGCCTCGAATGCATCCTTGATTAAATGAATCAACTCTCTAGTTAATTATATATGACATGATATTAAGGTTAATTTCACTCTAAATCACATCATATATAATTTAAAATTGTTTCATGTGGCTTATTTTGACCTTAATTACCTCCATAATTAAACTAATCAACATTTTCATTCATTAACTAATGATTTCAAGTTTATTAAGCTTGAAACCACATTCTATACATGTAAAACTTACATATAAATAAATAATGTTTATTTTCTTCAATCAAGCTATTGGAATTGAATCTAATCAACCCCCAAAGATCACATTTTCTAGTCATAGAATTAGGTTGAAGGGGCTCTAAATAGCCCAATTTATTTTAGATGCATAGCTGGATTGGTACTCCAAAGGTTAAATTTTGGCCATAGGTTTAAAAAATGAATTTTATGACATCTCGTGATAAAATCTGTTATTTCATAAAATGTATAATGAGTTACACCTTAAAACCAATTAATTATAACTATTCAAGTCAACATATTAAAATTCACATAATTTTTTTGAAGTCTAATGTGATACCATGACACCTTAATTCACTATCCAAATTTAGGTACCTTTCCCATGTCACATGAAATAACACCACTATTAGGGAGCTCACTAACATATACGAATGTATATAAAATTTGAGCAAGAGTAAACATGCATTTTTGGTAGTTATGAATATATAACGCAATTGCATTATTAATGTGGTTAATAACATGATCACATTATTAACATGGTTAATAACATGATTGCTTATAAATGCAATTGCAAAATTTGAATTTGAATTCAAAAACCAATCCTTTTAGCTTAGGAATGGCTTGGATTCCTGAGCCAAAGGCTTGGACCTATAATTATACAATTGAGTTTGAAAGTATTGATAAAAATGACAAAATTTAACTTTGATCACCAAATACACTAAGAATTTCAATAGTTAATACCATTACAATGAGCATGCTCTCCTCATTCCAAAAATATGATTTTTATAAATTTTGAACTAATTTAAGGTTTAAATCTATCTTGATTTCTAACTATACCTTTTTTAGGCCACTACATGTCGCAAACATACATGCCTATGCAAGTTCATGTAGTTTATTTTTATTTGATCCAAGTGTAAAAAAAATATATGGTCACAAACTAGGCATGACTATACACACATTAAAAAAAAAACTGATTTTCATTTTGTTTTGAGGTAATTAGGTGCACCGCAAGGGTGGCTATCCATTTTTTTGTTAGTTTTCAGGATCTATTTACTTACAAAATTCATAAAAAAAAGTATTTATTGAAAAAATATAAATAAATATAGGCCACAAACTAGATGATCTTATCTCAATTTTCAACGAAGGATTTAAACAATATTAAATGCTACCAAAAAAATGGTGCACTGCACAAGCATATATCTACTCTATTTTCTTCAAAAAAATAGGAGTTTCTCTTCAAATTTTAGATATTTGACCTAGTTATACTTAACCATTTTTAAAAAATAGTGTTTTGGAAACTAGACTCGAAATTATACATTTCATGTTCTTACACCATCTTCAAATTAGAGTGTAGATATCTCAAATTATCTATAGAAGTTCAGATTTCTAAAAATTTAGAAAAATCATGTCCACATGTAGGCCACTTTTTATCTCCCCAACTTTGTGCACTTACCATTTAATTATGAATATGTTGTTACCAACTATTATAATGGTTCAACTAATGTTTACTATTCAAACAAAGAATAATTAATTTAGAAAGTACATAGAAACTAGACGCCTGATCTCTCAAATAATAAAATCTTGATTTTACAGTTCTACATTAGTTGTCTTCTATTTCTTGTGTTCTTTGTTCTTTAAATGCATTACACTTTCATATTTTTTTCTTCATAAAATTGTTTTTGTTCATAACCCTCTTAAATCCATTTAAGTAGGTTATCCATCATGTCTCCTCTTGGGCCTTGGATTAGTGGTATCAAATCATACACACTTAATATCATATCTAAGTGATATTATAGTGTATTTAAAATTCATCTATGTTTGTATTCCTATTCATACGATGTCATGTACCCTTTCCAAAATTAATCCAGTTAGAAGAACCATATCTTATTCATTATTTATCATAGACTAAGGGATAGAGTTAGGGAAATAAATTAATGATAGTACTTTAAGTTATTCTCAGGTCTAGGATCAAGTCCGTGATTTAATAATTATTAGTATAAGCTAAAATTGTGTTCATATTAAATTTTGAAGAACAAAACTTACAAATTTAAAAGCCAAAATGGTTGTTCACTTCATTTTCCCAAAGAGACTCTTCTTATTCCTACGTGAATGGAAAACAACTTACTGAGTGAGGCAAAGGACACCTAGGATAATAATGAATATATGCATTATTGTTACATTCCCCTTTGTCAGACCAAGCATTCCTCTAAAAGCTTAAAAATTTTCTCATCAAAGTGCTTTTGTCAAGATGTTTTCTGGTTGCTTTATTGTAGGAAAATAATGAAATTTGACACTATCATCTTTCACATAGTGCCGATTCAAATGAAATTTAGTATTGACATTGCCATCTTTCACTTAGTGCCGATTCAAATGAAATTTAGTATTGGCACTTTCATCTTTCAAATAGTACCATATTTCAATTAGATAACTGTTCGACTGGTTAATTATTATGTTTCATCATTCATACACTCAATTGTAATTTATTCTAATTTTTAGACCTATAAATTAATTATAAAAATTAGATTTGATGTGTTAAATAAATTTATTGAATTTCCATATTTTTATGAGGGCTTCAATGAGGTCTGAATTTAATTTTCATGCCTAAGTAGATATTTTTATAATTCTATAATTTTGGTCAAAGCTTCTATAAATTCTAGAATTATTTAATTTGGTCCTAAAAGGGATATTTTAGTGGTATCTAAGCTTCCTTCTGTCCAGTTATGGGGGATTGAGTTGTTGGAAGAGTTTCCTACATGCCAAATAGTGATAGGGAGGTTAGGTATTATGAAAGATAAAAGAAAAAGGGTCTAGAAAAAAAAGGGTTTGAGCAACCAAAGCACAAAGATATGGATGATCAAGATCATGTTCAATTTGATAAACTTGCTCAAAACAAAAAGTGTATGACTAATATGATGGTTGAGTTTATTCACACCATGTGGGGCATGAGTGCAAACCATCCTCCAAATAGTGAGGGGAGTGATTCAAAAACCAATTATAACCCTCCTGCATAGAGCACAACCATTGGATATTTAGCTAGGACTCTCCACCTTAACTTCATCCATAGAGAGGAAGTCATTTCTAAGGTGGAGTTTCATCCTTTAATGATGGATGATATCATTCCCAATTATGAATAAAATAGGAATTTTCCACCTAAAATCAAGGGGGAAATGTCCCTTACTAACTTCATACAATTGAAGAGAAATAAATAAGGACCTAGGACTGATCCTACACCTCGATATAATCATAGGGATCTTCAACATGTATTGGGAAAGCTCACTTTGTCTACATTTAATGGATCTACCAAGAGTGTTGATTGAGCTTAGATCCAAAGGGTGGATACATACCTTTTACCCTGACCTATGATGGAAGATGAATCCATAATTTTTTCTAATTTACATCTTAAGGGAACATTACATAAGTGGTGGTATCATGGTTTTGTCATGCAATGTCACAACCTCATCCACTCTTATGATGTGTTCAACAAGAGGTTGATTCTCAATGTTTGACATGGTTGATCTGGAAGTCCATTTTATGGAGTTAGAAAATCTGAGGCAAAAAAATTATGTTGATGATTATGTGATTTATTTTTAGAGACTTTTAGTTATGGTACTAGATATTTCTAAAAGGAGGCTTGTGGTTTTGTTTGTGGAAGGGATGGATGACCCCCTCAAGGGTTTGGTCAAGTTTTTCAACCCTTATTCCCTATAAGAAGCCATCAAAAAGGCTTTTGATCTTGAAACAAAATCACTTAAAAGAAAATTTATGTCTTTCAAACAACAAAAGATACCTTCTTTTGGATAGCCTAGGACTACACTTTTTGATTATCCAAGGATAACCCTATATAAATAACAAAGAAGGCATATTAGAAAAGGTAATGGATAAAAAAGGTTTATACCAAAGACAAAAAAAAGAAGTGGATTCAATAAATGAGTTAAGGAAGAGAAATTTATGCTTCAATTGAAAAGATCCTTGGACACTCGGTCATCGTTGCCTTGGCAAAGGGAAGTTCATTATATTGAGGTAGTATTAGATGGTGAAAAATAAGAAGGGACAGCCCCTAATGAACATAAGTAATAAAGGAAAGAAGAGGGTGACCACATGGATGGAACCCTTTACACATTGTCCACTACTCCTAGATATCACCCTTTTAGAGTGAGGAGTGTTGTAAGGCAATAAATTAATAATGTTAATTGATATTGGGGAAACCCACAACTTCATTCATGAAGGCTTAACATCTATATGTGGGATATAAGTTGTAAATTTGAAAGGCCTCAATGTAACTATGGTAGATGGATATACCATTCCATGCACAAAGAAAATTCAAAATCTAATTATTACTATTAGAAGGTATAATATTTATGATGATTTCTATGTGGTTAGTATTGGTGAAACTGACCTAGTCCTTGGGGTGCAAAAACTACATTCACTAAAAGAAATCACTCAAAACTACCAAACTATGGATCTCAAGTTCAAATAAACAAGTAAGGAAAGAGTTTTTTGTGGTATGGATAATATATCCTTTATGGTGGTGATAGAGAAGAGGATGGAAAGTTATTTTGATAGAGGGTAGATTACTTAGGCAGCCAATTATTTTATGAGTTCTACAAATCAAAATTTCAAACAATAGAAAACATCACAAGGATATCCATCCCATAATTGATAAGAATGTCAAGGTTTTCATTTGAATTCCACATGGATTACCAAAAAAAATGGGTTTTTATCATATCATTAAGTTATATATTGAAAGTAAAGTGATAATAACCACTCCATACTACCATCCTATGTTGAGCATTATTCTTGTTGTTGAAGTTTGGCATTGATGTTGTCATTGATGTCAAGGATTCTTAAGAAATGTGTCCATGAGGTAATAAAATAATTTTATTATTTGATAACATCATTGAGAGGTATAAAATTTTATAAGGATCATGTAAGACATATGAGCAAAGTATAAGAGCATTAAGAAGTGTTTCAAGGGCAGTTGTCATATTTCAAGAAGCTTAGTCATGACACTGGTCAGTGTATGAAGAGACCTTGTGAGAAGGTATGAGTTTAGTGTCCTAGTGAGATGGATGAATAGAGGCATAATAAGATATATGAGATTGTTATATCATGAATATTAGGCACTGGATCACTCACGAGAGTCTTAGGGTGAGCCTATAATGGTAGGACCTATAGACCTAGAATGCAACTAAACTAGTTCTAGACTCTACTTGACCTAATGAAGTGTCATGAGGTATTTTAAAGGCATATGAATATTTCATGATATTATTTTATCATGGTAATATGTTTTATGACATGTCTATGAGGTGTTGATATCTTGGATCGTGGTTAAAAGGTAAGTTTTAAGGCCTAGAGAGCAAAGAGAGAGATCGTGACCAAATGGGTATCAGGATCAGTTTCCAAGTAAATAATGAGCATGTGATAATTTTAAATGGTTTTATAGGTTTTCCAAAGTGTGTTGACCAATTTTGAGGTCAAATTTTGCAAAAAAAGGCATGAAAAATGGTTTTGAGGTTTCTTGAGTGCATAGAATGAAGGGTTCTCAACTTGAGAAGGACTTTCAAGATTTCATTGAAATGTGTAACCTATGTATTGGAACCTAATATTATGATTATATATGCATAATTTTATTAAATAATATCTCTAGGAATTAGTTTTGGAAATGAGGGGAAATCTTTTATGAACAATCATTAACACCAAAAATAGTGTTAACCCTCTCTAAAACCCTAACAATGACCTGATGTGAAACATATTTTTATAAAGTGATAAAAATGGTTTAGCATGGATATTTAATTTATTTTATCATGTATCCAAATCTCTCAGTCACTTCTATGTGTGATTGGTTTGTCGGGTGAGTGTGTGGACCCTATAGGAAAGGCCTTGTTTCTTAGAGATTTAATGTAGTAGTCAAATTTAACCAAGTCATAGTTAAAAAATGGATGAAGGTTTAAGATTGATAATATTATTTTATGTCAATGTGGTTTATAATCGTATTATATCCATTAAGAG
The DNA here is from genome assembly GCA_037957365.1 of Torreya grandis. Classification (NCBI taxonomy): domain Eukaryota; kingdom Viridiplantae; phylum Streptophyta; class Pinopsida; order Cupressales; family Taxaceae; genus Torreya; species Torreya grandis. Next base: position 4,020,433 of record JARHVA010000018.1, read on the forward strand.
TGCTAAACCAGTCTTATAATTTGACCAGTCGCTAAAAGGCCTAATGATGGAAATAGTGAGAAACCCAAGCAAAAGTGAGAAGGTGATTAGGGATATGTTATCATGGACTAGTGATGAATAAAAGTATATGGATAAATTTTTAATGAAATATAATAAATGTTTATGTTTTATATATGTTTTTTATATCATTGAATAAGATGAAAATGTTACTCATAAGTTGACCTATCTAGTTCAGATGAGACAGGAAGATACAAGATTATGAGATTGATCTACAAGACCAATATTTCCATTTGAACATATTATATATCTATATTATAATGGTATAATTAAATAATAGTATCATATAAATTAATTTTAAGTCTCTAAAATTGGTTTTATAGGTATTTTAGGTCATTGTTTTTACAACTGTATTTTGAGGCTAGTTGGTAGTTCTGAGTGGGCTACTTGTAGAGAAGGATTTGAGTCCTTTTTCCCTATGTAATGAATTATAATAAACTTTGATATTTTTTTAAGTTTTTAATTTTATATTTATATAATTTATTTCCATGGTTATTTTACAAAATTGTGTTTTTTCTTTAGTTGTTCAAGACAAACTTTCTAGGTTTGCACAGGCCTAATTGTGAACAATGCTAATGGTGTGTTTCAAGTAGTGGTTGGAGTTAAAAGGTGTCATGGAACTAATGTGAGATTGGTATGAGTATATTTTAGTTTAATATTATATTTTATTTTCATTTATAAAGTTTTAAAGTGTTATATGGAGTTAAAAGGGTGATGTGTGCTAACGAAGGCCTAATTGAATTAGGTCTCTTTAAGGCCTAAAAGAGTTTTTGGTCCCATATGATATGAAAAACATATTTTAATGTATTATTAATGTTTTTTACGTGAAATAAGTCCCATTTTATGGTAAATTTAAATGTTAAAGTGGGTATGTGTGACCAAGGAGTGTATGATCAAGAACCTACTATAAGAACAAGGCCTAATAGGCCTAATTATATAGTTGAATTTTAGAGAGTTAAAGTGAATGAGATATAACTTGGAATAGATAAAGGAGGTATTTTAGACCATAAATATGGTGTATATAAAACATAATTAATATTTTATATGGGTACTATATATTATTATCAAGGTCATATGGCCTAATCAATTTAAGAAAAGGGTTAATTGAGTGAAGAAGGCTAGAGACCAGTTTGAAAAAGATAGGAGTGTGTGAAGAGATGAAGAAAAAAATAATCATATTTTGTATGAGAAACATATTTTTTAAAATTTTATTAAGGTATTTAGGTGGTTTCATTGGTTCTAATTCATCTAAGGGGTTCGTGTCTTCTTGCAAGTGGGTGCTTGCCAAAACCTAGTCAAGTTGGTGCTTGGCTAGTTGGGGTTGGTGCTCCAAGTAAAGTTGGTGCTTCACTAAATATTGATTTTTTTTATTAAATTAATATATTAAATTTTAATCATTAGTGGTTTTTATTCACCTTTACAATTTTTCATTCAAATAAGTGTTTTATGTGTTATGCTCTAGTCTAATGTTCATGGCTCTTAATGTATTTCTAGTTCATTATATTGTTTTGATAGTTCATGAATGATAAAGTAAACTTGTAAAAGTTTTTAATAATTCTAAACCCCCTCTAAATAATTTTTATTCAAAAAATTGGTATTAGAACTTATTCTTTTGAGGTAAGTCTAACAGGGTGATGGTGATCCTAAGAAGCATAAGAATATCTTGTGATTAATAGGAAGAAGATAGCATGTATGATGAAGAAGTATGTTATGACAGTGAATAAGGAGAATATTAAATATAAATTTAAGTTGAGATAATAAGTACCCTTGATGATTTGAAATATAAAAAAAAGACTATCAAGGATCTTATGAGTCAGTTAGAAGAGGTCAACATAAGGTGTAAGTCAAAGGAAGATAAGTATGACCAGCTGAAGACAAATCTAGATTAATTTAAGGTTGAGCATGAATATCTCATATAAAAATTAATAAATTTTAATAGATATAATGAGAAGTTACAATAATTCAAGAGTACTAAAATGAAAAGACAAATTAGGCAACCCAAAGCTATACATGATAAATCATCATATAACCATGGTAAGTATAGAAATATCATTTTCTACATCTATCACAATATAAGACACATTGAAATATTATGAAATAATAGATTTAGAAGTTCCATAAGATTAAATAGGACATATGAAACTCATATAATACATAATAAGGATCAAACATTGGTATGGAAACCAAATCAAGCTAGGATGGATCATATTGAGCTCAAGAATCAAGATGGACTATTTGCCAAAGAGGAACAGAAGACCAAAGAGGACTTTATGATAGCACAAACTAAATTTAATATTCAAGATGAAGGAATGAAATGGTATATTGATAGTCTATAGAATTGGGGGGAAATATAAATTAGATGAATAACAGGCCTAAAAGTGTGTCAAAATACTCTTTCAAACTTATGAATTGCTACAAGTTTAAGGGACATATCTCAAATTGTTAAAATATTTGTATAATAGGTACATAATTATTTTATATATAAATTATATGGGGTTAGATGTATTTTCTTATGTTATTTTAATATGAAACTATTATCACCAAATCTTTTACCCTAGAAGATGGTGTTCAATCCTATTAAATATTTAGGAAACATGGGAACACTTTTAGTTATGTGGGTGTACCTATAGTGGAAGTTTCTCAAGTCACATGATATGAGACATAAATAAGTTCACCTCATTAAAGAATAATCTATAAGAATAGTGAAGTTTGGAGATAACACAACTACCAATATAGTTGGCAAGGGTGTCTTGAGTTTGGAAAATGGAAAGACCAAGACATAAAAGGTGTTGTATGTGGAAGGTTTGAAACATAAACTAATTAGTGTAATTTTAATTTTTGAGAGATTGCCTATAAAGTGAAATTGGTATTAGGTTTGGATATTTCAACCATTTAATGTATTAATGACTTTAAGATTTGAAAATCCATATTGTTTTATAAAATACTATTAGAGAAAACTATTTGAGATAAAAGAGATTGACATTTTAGGTCACCTTCATGACCCATAAATAGGATGAAAGTGATGAAAGGATAAAATTCTAGGAGATCCTTATATAGATAACCCCATTCCAAGTGCCCAAGGTCATGATAAATTAATTCCAAGTATAGATAAAAATTCATTAATTAATTAAATCCACTCTCAAACTGAGAGAGTTTTTTTTCAATAAATATATAATTAGCCAAAATGGGTTCTATCCAAAATAATAAATGAAGACCAATTTGAAGAATTAAATTACATTAAATAATCACTCCTACTCCAATAAAGAGTGAAAATAATTGATTAATAGAAAACAACATTGGATCATGCTCAAGATAAGAATAGAAAATCAACCTAGCTATTTATTATAAACCTAGAAAGATACATCCCTAACAAGCAATAAAATTGAAATTAATGAGAAGTTAATGGGTTAGAAAAGATAAATTCCTTAAAAGGTGATGGAATTAGAGTTACGGGGTCCAATGAAGGATGAACTTATACCATGTAGCCCACAGATTCATGTAAATAATAGATTGACTCGTAGTCCTACGTGTGGAAATAATATGAAGTAACATTGATTCTATTGATTCAAATGAGGAATTATGACTTACATACACACATATTAGGTTGATTACAGACCTTAAAATCTATGTGTGGTAATTCAAAAATCTCATAATAGACATGTTTTATTCTATCTCTTTACTCATATCTAGGACACGTAAGTCTTGGCTTGCACTAGGTTTGGTTCTCTTAGTTTCGACTCTTCCAATAGATCTCACTCTGTAGCTTGTGGAAATGGAATCCTTTTAATGTCCATGATTCTAGGTACCTTGGTTATGGTCAATAAGGTAAATTATAGCATATGAGACCACTTCATACTCCTAATATATAGGATGCACCTAACTGTGCTTCAAATATGAGGCATACATACCTTACCCCTTGCAGGATTTGTACTCATTATTTATAGAATTCCTCTTTAATCACATTCCCAAACAAACTAGCCAACAACCTCTAACCTCTTGGCTCTATTTATCTCCTTCCAACTCCCTCCAAGATCCCCTTCATAATGATGTTTAACCTTAATATAGATGCATGTGAACAAGAAACCATTAAGAATGTTAGGAATATTCCCTATCCTAGTTGTTAGATAAACACCATCATCGTGTGATGCTTAAACCTCCATTTGGTTATGATTTGTAGATTGTGAAGTTTATTTTTCTCCATCATGTGACACTTGGAATTGAAAATGGAAAATTGATTTGAAGGATGTGTGTCATATTAATTGTCACCATTAAATATACTAACTCCTTAATCTACTATATACTTGTTGTCTTCACAAGACCACATGACATTCAAAATGGTTCACAAAAACATTATACATGAAAGATATTGTGTAGAGATTGCACATTTCAAGCTCACATTGCATGTGTAAAAGTCCTTTGACTCCATAATACTTCAATTCTACTTCTCTGTGTGGAACCTCCAATTCATTATGTATAACTTGCAAAGGTTTCCATTTGAACATGCACAAGACTTTGCAAGCTACGCAGCATATAAGGTTTAATCTTTTTTAATGCTCCAAGTTATGCACACTAAAAATGCTACATAAAAGTATCTTTGTGTGCACATGAAGGCTACGTATAAATTCAAGAGACTTATATTTAAATAAATAATTGCTCATAAATGTCAAATTTTCTTATTTATACTCTTAAGTGTTTTTGAGTGATGCAAGATTGCTTGTGAACCTAGATGCTCCTACATCAAAAGGAGCACGAGAAAGTTGAAAACATCTTGGATGAACAAATTGGTAGAAAAACTAGAAGGTGTGGTTATAATAAACACTAGGTTTAGTGGAAAGGAAAAAGTCTAAAACAAGATTTATGGACCTTATAATTTTAACTTCATTGAATTGGTCACCTCTCTTACAATTATTTCTTAGATTTAGAATATTGAGCATCATGCTCACAATCAAACTATTTTGGGGACTTTGATGGAGGAACATACCAAGAAGAACACCTTAATTTTAATGTTAAAACTTAATTTTAAGGTCCTGATGATGATGCCAAATTGGAGGTTATTTTTTTAAATTAGTGATAGAATACCATGTCCATAATCATCTTCAAATGACTATATTTGTGATCACTGTTTGGTCTCACAACAATGACACATTGTCAAGGCTTGAAACTTGTAAGGGATATAACTTGGTATATAGACTCAAATTAAGTATTATTTTATTTAGTTTTTATTGTTATTTTGAATTCAATGCAGTAGTGCCATTGAATTTTTAAGTTTTGTGGTAACTCTACGGTGACACTAAGTTGGAGCCAATCTCATGGTCTCATGACAATAATACTTTATAGTTAGCATAATTTTATCATTCAAACTCAGACTTGAGTGCTATTTTTTTAAATTTGTATAATATTTTGAGATATATTAAAAGGTTCCATTGGACTCACAAATTTTGGTGTTTTTTATGAAAACACCATGTTGGTGTGAAATTTATTGTCTCATGATAATGATAACAAGTACAAAACCTAGTCTAACTTATTAGACACTATGTACTTCCTTGAATCACCATTAGGGCCCTAAAACACACTATATTGAGTTTCTCCTATGAATATATTATTTTTGAGGTATTGTGGAAGGTATATCATGATGAATTTAAAATGTGCCATGGTGGACATGGCATGTAGCACAATTCAAAAGATAACATAATTTTGAACTCAACCATAAACAATATTTTTTACAACACCTAGATCATGAATCACTTTACCTTATCATATGAAAGTTATTTCTATAATGTATATTGTATGTTATATTATAAAACAATATGAATAAACGGATGGCAAGATAGTGAGATTGAAAAATGGGTTAGCTGAATAATTTTGAAGAGCAAGTGAGCCAAGCATATCAATTTTTTTTGGTTATATTGATTTCCAATAGTAGGAATTTTGTGGTGTGTTTTTCTATTCATATTATTTCTTACTTATCCATTTATGTAGTATCAATAATGTGGGCTTTTTTTTGTGTGAATTTTGGCTTTTAATTATGTTTTGACACTCTGACCTGGTTAATAGTGGATAGTTTTCAAATTGACCATTAACCATGCCATTAATATGAAAATTCTCATATTTATTTATATCTAAATGGTGAATATCAAATATTCCATTCTTTTCTCTTTTCATTTTATATATAATATGCTTAATTATCACTACTTAATACAACCATTCATTTGAACTTTGTATCATTTGATATCAAAGACTATGCTTTTGATGACCAATTTTGTTTTTGTTGTGCAATAAATACTAGAGACAAAATATACTATTTTTTTTACATGCATATTAAAGAGATAAAAGGCATTTAATAAAATAATTTAAATTGTGGTGTGCTTGAATTATAAGCAGTTGACCAAGCCTACACATTGTAGCTTTTATAGATTGGAAATAACTGATATTCTTGTGCAAGCATAAATATTAATAAAATATAGACCATGGATTGAGAAAATACATGGTTTGAAATTTGAATCTACCATTTACCGTTGGATGAGATATTAAAGTATTCCATGTGATTTTTTCTCAGAACTAAACTAGATGAAGGGAAGATTACACACAACATACTTTCAACTTGTGAAGACAAGGAACATTGATTCTACAACCAAATTGAGATAGAAATGCAAACAAAATAGAATAAGAATGGCATAAATTATATTTAGAATAATTTATGGCAAAGATTAAAATATTTTACTTGTAGAAAGAGTAAGTGTAGAGAAATTACTTACAGTAACAATAAAGCATCTGCAATGCTATATTCATATAATTTTGGACCAATTATGGACAAATATAGAGGGAAAACCAAGTAGTAAAGAGAATGGATTATATTTTGAAACCATCCAAGAAAGTGAGAGTTGGAAAACCAATTAGTAAAAATGTGACTGCATTAATTCACCTCATCATTTATCAAACATGGTAATCATGCTAACCTAGAACAAAAAGTGAGTGCTCAGACATAGATCTATTTACTAAAAATCCTTTGTTATTAGAGATTTATATCCATTTGAGAAATAATTTACTTACATTTGTAAATTTCTCATTTAAAAATTTGGATATGAATAAATAATCAACTCAATGAGTTCATTCCTCCTTGTCATTAGTTTTCCAATTAAAATTTTAATATTTCAAATTGCCATGGCAATAAGGAATTGATGTTCAAACTTGATTAAATAAGTTTAACTCAAGAAAAAAAAATAGGCTTTCACATTCCATTATTTGGATAAGACTTGTGTAAAAGTTGTAAACCTCTCAACAGTTTGATTTGCATCCATCAACACCATCAGGAGATTATGAGAAAGGAATAATATTTTAGAGCTCCTTATGTAGATTGTCCTAGTTTTAGTGGTCAATCTTGTTTTCTTGACCCGATACTAGTCCTATGTATACAAAATTGAAAAAATAAATTCTAAGGATGGGGATACATGTACCAACATCCTTTTTTTAAATATTACAAAACACAATGATAAATCAACCCATTATGGTCCTCCCTATACCCAAGTGATTTAAATTTGATAGAAAAATATATAAGGATAAGCAGGGATATGCATGGGTTTGTAAGTGCAGGGGTATGAGTATGGAGCACTTGTTGTGGAGCCCCAAAGCTTGGGTATGTTGGTTTGGGGATGTATATGTGTAAGAATTATAACTAGTATAGATAACTTCAAAACATTTATCTAAAAAATGTTGAGAGAGATCAATCTCAAAGTGCTTATCTTGGATTTATCACATACCACATTGATTAATGACTTCATTACCTTCTTTGCAAATTTTTCCATTAACTAGTAACATATGGCCTCAATCTCATTGTGTGGGGATTGAAAAAATATTTATAGGAAAAAAAGGGGCTCCAAAATCCACAGCATGCCCACAATAGTAGAATTTTTCAACCGAATATTCCAAGCAAGAAATAAAATAATCCACATGATAGTTAAATGGATGTTAAATTTAAGGTGTGAACCCTTGTGACGGTCAAATAGGCATTAAACTTAAGGTTGGCTATTAATTTTTAACATGTTACAAACACTATGGTCCACCAATACCGTTGGTTGTCGTTGTAGATTATGCTTATCAACATAATTAATTTTAAGTGCATTAAAAATAAAAAATATTAACAATGGTAGTGAACATTTTAAGCAAAAAAAATACATAATCAGAAACATTGAACATGTTTATCATTATTAAAAGTATATATTTATTGGTGCGTAAGCTCCAAAATTACATATATGATGCAAAAAATTAGATTACATGTAAGTTACAAAATGACTTTGTTAGTGTTTGAAAACCCTTATATAATAATTGGTTTTACATTTTAGACTACCTTTTAAACTATTTTTTGTGTAGGGTGTGTGGGTTAGGTGTACTTTAGGGATGAAAAGTGCACCCTAGGTTTTGGGGTGGTTCTTAGTTGTCCTTGATGTATTAACAGTGTGCCTCAAGAGAGAATGAGTGTATTTGGTGTATGTACTTGGTGTAGTGGGAATTTGGTTGGGTGCACACACTGATATAACTTTGATTTATCATAAAATGTTAACTACCATCCCATATAAGTTAATGATTTATTTTAGAATTTGATGAAAATATTATTATAATATTTATAATGAAAATACTTTGGAGATGATTGGATAGGATAGGAAACAAATAGGCATTTTGGATATCCTTTAAGATTCATCATCAAAATGAAAATGATGATAAGATTATAGATAAAAATCTCCAAAAATAGATAACTTTGCCTCGAGCTCACATAATTTTTTTTGTGAAATTATCTAGTTTTCCATAGAATTCAAGATGAATGACCATCTTCCTTTCCTTTAGATCACTAATACAGAGCAATGATGGATCTTTGGTAAGGAAATTTTATAGAAAATAAATTAATGTGTATATTTATTTTCCCTTAAAACCTTATCCACCTAGGCCCTAAGGATTTTAGATGATGAGTATTTCCAACAAGAAAGGGAACATCTTACCAAATTTTTTAAACATAATGATGGTTATGAAGATGACCAAATCACAATGGCATATCAGAAAGATAGGAAGCATTCAATACAAACTTAGGTGACCAATCTCAAGATTTCTATCCTCACATTGAAGGATTATCAAATAAAATTCCTAGATTTTTTACAAAAGGGGAAAGTTAAGACCACACATTTTCCCCTCAGAACTATAAAAAAGGTCTTAAAATCAACTAAAGATAAAGTTAATTCCAAATAGAGTAGTGAAATATATTTCTTTGAGTGCCCTTGTGGTTGATCATATATAGGTGAATCAAGAAGATTTATTCACACCAGATTACGTGAGCATGCTGTGGATATTTGTGTCACCACTTAAATCAGCATCAATAAATCATTTTCTTAAACTAAACATGATGTTTTACATTAGAGAGGCAAACATTTTGGCTAAGGAGATTAATTTCATGAATTTTTGACTTAAAAAAGAATTAGAATTGTGAAGCATCCCTACAAGTTAAACATGGATGAGATTTTTTGCTTAGGGCAAGCTTGGATACCCATTGTTCCAAAACTTAGAATAGGGTCGAGCATAAGTTTCTAGTGTTTTTAAAAATTAATTATTTTTTATAATGATTAATTAATAATTTTCATTACTATAACTAATACTCATTTGATTGTACATCCCTTATGATGGTTAATATCATTAATTATTGTCACTTAATGTTGAATTTAATTGTTGCCATTAATTATTAGTTGTAATGGGTTTCTACTAGTATTTTGTAATAGACTTATCTATATAAGGAACCATGTATCTATAATATTTTTATCATTTTAATATTGATGATAGATCCCATAGGATATCTAAAACGTTGATTTGTTTCAGGGTTTACACAATTATCTCATAAATATTTTCTTTAAAAATGTCATGGACTACATAAGCTTATAATCTTTAATATTATAAAGGCTAGAGTTCCCATCTCTTTATTAAAAACTAAAAATATTTCATATTATTAGTCCTTGTAGTAAAAGGTATTATTATAATTCTTGATTTTTTATTCCTATGTAGAGGAAAGCTCATAAGAAGGTGACCAAGGCACACAAGAAATATGACTTCAAGGTGCCTGCATGAGGAATTACATAGTGAAGTACATCAAGAATTTGGGTAAAATAAAAGGAGAATACAAGCTCTAATAAGGTAAGAGAACACCATTTATTGGTATTTTGGTGAAGAAGTTGGAGAAAATAAATAAATTTTGCAGTTTCTTTAGGTTATCTTCTAGTTTTTTTACACCTCTATTTTTAAACTTGAGTTCTATGCTTTTTTTTTCACATGATGAAACCCCTATTAGTCAAATTCAATTACCCAACATAAAATAAATAACATTAACCAAATTAAATTATGATAACTAATGGACCTCCTTAATCAAATTTAATTGTGTATAGAAATGGAGGAGGTCAAAATAATTATCAATAAACATTGTGATACTGTTGTAGAGCTTGCAACTTTGATCATGGAGGAAGCTCTGTGATACTGTTGCAGAGATTGTGGCTTCAATCATTTATCTCTCTATTTGAGGTCATGTGAGGATTCATCTTTATTAAAATGTAATATGATTATTTGTTCAATAATTTTATCTTCAACATTAAAATATACCCATCCTTATATTTAAGATGTAAACAATTCAGTGGTTGTCTCATAAATAATTAATATGGAATCATAAATAATATATGCCATTGAACTAGAATAAGGGCACGAGAATAAGGCAACATGGTTTGGGAGTAGACCAAGAAACTAGATGGTCTACTTGATTTTTGGTACAAATAAGAAAGAGGATAAAGGCTATGAAAAATAACTAATTCTACAAATCCATCAAGAAAAGTATAAAGCAAAAGAAAACTCTAAGGCTGAAGTATAAGTAGAAGTAAGAGCTATAGTTAGAGCTAGAGTCGACATTGAAATTAATAAAGGGTTTAAATGAAATTAGTGGACCCTAAACTCATGAGTAAGAAGTGGGTAGTATTTTCCCTTTTTGGAGGAAGGAAGCACAAGCCTTACAAATTGGGTCAAGTTGGATGGTGTTGCAGAATAATCTAGTGAAGAGTCCTTAGAATCCAGTGAGGATTTAACTAAGCCCCCTTATTTTTAGGAAAGTTTTTATTTCAATATAGAATTCAATAACAACTTATCTATGGAATTGAAGGCATATAATCATGATAAAAATCCAAATGCACCATGACAACATGAACCACAAGTTAGAGGGAGTGGCACAAAAACATGACTGTGAGTAGGATAGTATATGGACTTTTTTCAAAGTAAAGTCAAGTATAGGAATGTATCTGATAATGTTAAGAGAGCATAGGACTGTCCAACATAGACCTTCTTGTGGAGGATAATTGTATTGATTATTTCAAAAACACATAAATCATTGATCATGTACCCTATGAGAGACTTAATAAAGAATTTGAGAAGAAATTCAAGCTATCAAGATACGACAACAAGATTATCATGGAGATATATAATACCTGATAGGGTAATCATTGCTAGGAAAACTTGAAAGAGAACTAGTTGATGACTTGAAGAAAGGGTGATTCATTAAAGGAATGGTAATCTCATTAAAGAATAAGATGAAGGTGGTCCTATTTTCATTTTACAAAGGCATACATAATTGAGTGATAGATATTGATGTGAGAATAAAACAACCTCATACTCAAGAAGGAACAAAGATCATGATTTTGAATCGAATGATGACAAGAAACCTAGATTAGTATAATCCTTATGAAAGGACATCTTTAAAGACACTAAGAATGAAGGCGATGAATTTTTGTATTGTGACTGCAAGGAAAAAGGTCACATGAAAGTGAACTGGCCAAAGGTTTTTTTTGACATTTGTCATGTTATAGGGCATTCACGAATGAATTCCATAACTACAATACATTTTTACATAAGGACACAATGGAGAAACATAAGGTGATAAGGTAGATCAACAAAATATTACCTTATATCCATGTAAAGATGGATTTATTGACTTCTAACACATTGGGGCAATCATATCATAACTCTATAAATATTGCATCCAAGGTCAAGATGAAACAAAAGTTTTTCCTCTTAATCTAAAGTAGTGTGTTGGACCCAACTCAGGGCTAGTACACCATCCAACCTTGTCATGCATGAACAAATTTTTTTTTAAAAGAGAGAGCAACATAGGAAGGCTATGCAACACTAGAAGGCTACACTACCTTCAGTGTCCTTCAAAGGAAAAAGGAACCTAAGTGACAAGCAATGTGATCACCACCACACAAGCTCACACAATGATTTATAATACTACATAATAATATTTTATTTTACAGTCTACATTAGTTCCTACACAAGTGGATGACATTGATCCAAATGCTACTTGTTTGGAAACCAATACTAATACCATAGATATATTTGATGATAAGGTTGACATTGATCCAGATGTTAATTGTCTTAGTTTCTAGACTCTTGCCTTACCACTTTACCATGCATACATTACATCCACATAATTACAACTTGTTTATTTTATATGTAATGTTATTACTCTTTTTATTAGTAGGTATTAAATTTGCATCATGAATCTTTTTTAGAAAGTGTATGATTTATTAAAGTGCAAGGCATAGGGATATTAATTTTATTAAAACACCCCCTGGATAAACAAAAGGTGGAAGGAAATTTTGCTCAAATGAGATAGCATAAATATGCATATACATGAAGGGAAATATTTTATGCATTCAAAGATGTGAAGATATTATTATATATATTTAAAAATAGTATTTATTACAAATTTATAATAAAAATTGGGAAGTGTCAAGTGTTGAGCTATGTAATATATGAATACTTATGCGTATTGAAATTTGAAATTATCTAGCCTTTATATTCAACAAGGTGTGGCCAAGTTCAAAGAAAATAAAGGTTGTATTAGTATGAGGGCCTACGAGGGGCATTTCCCCTTGACCCCTCCACAAAGGTAATTATGGAAAAGAAGGATCTCTATATTTTGGTTGATGTATATCATTATGTTAGTATTATTATTATTATTATCAGCATATTATAATTATATGCTTTGGTAGCCAACAATTTTATGTTGTTACCAATTATATTATCAGCATTAGGAAGTATTGTAATTGAATTATTTAGTATGTTTAGTTGTGCTTTGGCTAATAAAGATTATGTTTCTTATCATACAAATAGAATGTTATATTTTGAGATAAGTGTGCAAGTATCAAGTCCTCTATGAACCAAACAACTTGTGTTGTACACTACCTATGAAATAAATTTGAGATTACTATTATGGTCTTCTATGATGTATTATGGTATGCATTTATTATCTTGTAATTGATGTTATTTTCATAGTGAATTTTTTATAAAAAAAAATTATAGGGTCATTGCCTTTGTAAAGTGAATTTAGACTAATGTCAAGTAGAAGCAAATGTCGGTTGATAATAAACATTGACAATGAGGCATTGCATTATCTTATAAAATATCCATTACGAATGTAATCATGAAGTACATCGACAAAATATCTTACAATGGTACAAAGAGAAGGGTCATTAAGAATAAGACTAACACTATATCATAAATAATTAATGAAATTCAACTAAAACAAGGGCACAAGAAGAAGGCAACATGGTTTGGGAGTGGACCAATAAATTAGATGGTATACTCAATGGGTGGTACAAATAAGAAAGAGGATAAAGGTTGCAACAAACAATCAATTCTAAAAATCCATCAAGAGAAGTACAAAGCAAAAGTAAAATCTAAGGCTAAAATGTATGTAGAACTAAGAGCTATAATTGGAGCCAGAGTCAACCTTGAAATTAAGAAAGGGTTCAAACAAAATTGGTGGACCCTAAACTCATGATTAAGGAGAGGGTAGAGATTGATGGATAGTTTCCTTTTCCATAGGAAATAAGCACATGTTGGAGGCACAACCACTAAAAGGGGGGTGGGGCACAAGGGATAGGGGTGAGGGAGGGTTGAATTAGTGTTATAAAATAATAATCTATTTCCACTTAACACGATTAACATTTTAAACCAATATAGTGATCAAGTAATGCATAGAGAAGCAATCAGATAAACATGAAGCAAGATATTAACACATGAACACAAGAGATATGTAAGAAACCCTCATGGGGGATAAAACCCATTGAAACATAGATTGGAATGTAGTATTATAAAAACCATGAATAAATATTTAGTGAGGCACCAAACCCATAAGGATTACCAACCCCTCACTAGTCAAGCACCAACTCAACTAGGCCTTTAGCAAGTTCTAACTTGAAATGAGGCACCCACCCCCTAAGTGACGCAACACCAACTCAGAAACTTCAAGGAAATTTATTCAAGAATTAATATACAAGGTAACTCCCACTCCCTCTTGAATAATCACCAAATCAACCAATATAAACTTGATCACCTTCCCAACACCTTGTTGCTCAATCAACAAATGGTGACCTCTTCTTCAACTCTCTATTTTCTCTATCCTCTGTCATGCATCAGAAACACATATAAAATATAAATCTAATGGTGTCTAAATAAACACAAGATCATTCTTTAAACACTCTCAAACTACCTCTTCAAACAAGCAAATCTATTCTTCTTCTACTTCACTCAAATAACCCTCATATGGCTTGATTAGGTCATATGACCTTATTTATCATACTTAGAACTTATGATGGATGTTCATGAATTAATCCTTTACACCCATATTAAGGTATAAATGACCTAAATATTCTCCTTAAGGTTATATTTTATTCTCTTTCACTCTCATTCCTTTTTACATACTAAAATAGGCCTATTATGCCTTATACCAATCACTAGGTCACTCACACTCTTGGTTGACCAAGACATTAATCCATTAGGATCAGACCCAAAACATATCTTAAAACATGTTACACATAATAATAAATAAAAATATCATCACCATTAGCTTTTTCAGACTCATTTAGACCTCAATCTTCTTTCAGACCTACTTAGAGACCTAATTGCATTATATCTATCTTCTCCATAGAATAACTTAAACCATTATGGCTCAGATAGGCCTCACCAAAGTCCTCAAACATTTGAATAACTTATCTTAAAACATAAAATAACCTCATATATGATCAATAAGTCACACATCCTTCACTTACCTCATGAAATCTCCATTGGGCCTTAAAGACCTATTAGGCCTAATCACCCCAAAAACATTGTTTGCAAAGATGAAGCTCAAACAACCTATAGAAACACATTCAATGCACAATCCACATATGTATGGAAAATTCATGAACTTAGGGTCATAATAAAATCCATTATACTCGATCACGTAGGATTCAAAGACTTAGAAACACCTCAACAAAATGCTCATTTTGTTCTTCTAGAAAGCTCCAAAACATAGTCAAGAACCTTTGACCATAAACATATGTACATTCACTTTATAACACTCCAAATGCATTTATAAGATCTAATGGAACCTATAATACATCACCACATTCCTATTACAATTATAAATTGGTAAATATGACACAATAACATCAAACTCATTAATATATAGATAACTACCAAAGACCCTGAAAATACAGTCTTGAAGAATGTTGTCATTAGATCCTATAAGGACACTTCCAAGACATCTCATGTACATTTATAGTTCTTTTGTGGCATATAGAACATGGTAAAATAGATATATCATTTTTTATGGTGTCAACCATTGGTCTTGCATAGCTATACAAGCCTATATAACATGATCCAATAGATAGATCATTAGTTTTGGTGTCAACCATTGGTCTTATAGACCAAATTTGTTCAGCTTCTCTTTCACAATTCTTACATAGCTAGACAAGCCATTTTGGCTTCCATATTTTAGATTATTAAACTATATTTAAATATTATATAAATCATGTATAGGTTATATATGTCAAAAACAACATCATTATGAGCACCATATACATTGACTCTTTTCATAGAGTCTCAAATTCTTCACTCCATCTTGCATAACAAAAATTATCATTCTGCATTAAGAACTAGTCATAGTGAACATGAATTTTAGTACTTGTTTAGATAATTTTATAAACTCTTAATTCATGTGTATGATCTTATGATATCATTAGGTAATCTTCATATAGAGAGATATCATGGTCTAGTGATAATATTCGTCTTGCAGACCAATCTCTCAATCTTACTCCTTCACTGTCTTATCTTCACTAGACAAGTCATCTTATGAACACAATTTTCCACATTTTAATGACCTCAAAAAACATATAACCAAAATTTATAAGTGTTATATGTCTTTCATAACAACCTCATGTAATTGGATCCATTCCTAATCCACTACAACATATTCTTAAACTCATTCTCACTCCTACCTATTTTTCTCACTATCTTCCTCACTAGGCCTTTTTAGTGATAGGCCAAATTCCATGACTGGTTTAGAATATTTTAATTTTTTAATCTAATCAAAAATCATCAATACATATGTCTCAAGCTTTAACCTCCATCTATTTTCATGCTTTGCTTAGTCAACCTTGCCTGCTATACCAAATTTGTGAGAAACAAGGGTTTTCCTGTAGCTCCCACTCACTCTTGTGACAAAAATATGCCACCTAGATAAAATTGGGAGTCCTCTACATGATAAAATCACCAAACTATATAAATAAAACCATTCTAATCCATTTCCAACAAGATCTTCCAAATTGGCTCACTATGACGGTTTAAGATCAATTTCCATTCTTAACATTTATTCATAAAATTATGCCTATAAAACCAACTCTTAATTCTTGAAAAACATTTTTAGGACAAATTTTCATCTCTCCCTAATAAATAAAATTCCCATGCAATAGTCACACATGTCAACAAGCATCAAAAGTTCCTTCTCGGGTCTTCATCTCTTCATTCTACACATACAGAGACCTCAAGACCTATTTTCATGCTTTTTCCTTTGACTCAAGACATAAAACTTCATGAAAAATCTTGATATAACCTATCACACATTTTTTAAATATTAAATGATCTATAGTACCTTGGAAACTGAATTTAACCCCTCATTAGGCCACGCTAGGTCTCTTTGCACACTAGGCTTGTACCTGTAAGCCACACTTAGACCTTGAAAACACCCTAAACCCTCTTGTAATGATATCAACACATCATACTCATGATATATATCCTTTTACCATGCTCACATACTAAATTTCACAACTTAAATCTCATACATATCCATATAATCACCATCATGCCTCTACAAGCTATGTTCTTGCTCATGAACAAGTCCATTCACACATACCTACTAGGCACCATACCACTTTGAGAACTTATTTCCACTATAGATTCACTCTAAGAACACATTATCATGACAAAAAACCTAATTCCATGCTCAACTACTACCACACATCTTCTCACAAGCTTGTCACATCACAACATTGTGTCAAGACCTTATGAAAAACTCAAGAACCTAATAAACCATGTTTAAGCCATCATGAATACTTGCCATGCAAATTCAAAAGATCAGCTTTGGGACACAAATGATAGTTAATTACCTTTAACATAAATGTATCAACACACAAATAGGAACATACCTCAATAGTATAGACCTTGTAAATTGGGTCGGGTTGGAGGGTGTTGCAGAAGAATCTAGTGAAGATTCCTTAGAATCCAATGAGGATTTGACTAGGCCCCCTTCATTTTAGGATAGTTTTATTTAAATACAAAGTTAAATAATGAATTTTTTTGGAATTGAAGGCATATAATCATGATACATATCTAAATACACCAGGGCAACATGAACCACAAGTTGGAGGGAGTAGCATAAAAACATGACTATGAGTAGGATAGTGTATGCATTATTGTCAAATTAAAGTCGAGTATAGAAACATATCCGATAATGTTGAGAGAGTAGAGGAATATCCAATGTAGACCTTATTAAGGAGGAAAACTATATTTAAAGAGACACATTAGAAGAAACTCTTACCCATAGATGTGGGCATTCCATCAACTCCATCTCTAGAAAAGTAGAAGATACCAAAGTTCCCTGTTATGGATTAGAAGATCTAGCATGGAATTGCATGACATGAATTACAATTTGAACTTCTAGTGGGTAAAAAGATGAGTGTTTTTTGTTGTGGTGATTTTTAACCACACTTTTGGGAGTGGGTATTGATTTTTTCACAAATACACTAATCATTGATTAGGTAACC
This sequence comes from Torreya grandis, assembly GCA_037957365.1. Classification (NCBI taxonomy): domain Eukaryota; kingdom Viridiplantae; phylum Streptophyta; class Pinopsida; order Cupressales; family Taxaceae; genus Torreya; species Torreya grandis. The sequence continues at coordinate 4,038,645 of JARHVA010000018.1, forward strand.
TGGGTCTTTGAGAAGAAATTCAAGTTCTTGAGAGATGACAACTAGATTGTCACGAGATCTATAATACTTGATAGGGTAAGCATGATAATGTACAAGCCTAAAATATAAGGCAAAAATAATTATTAGGAAAACTTCAAATATAACCAACCAATGACTTAAATAAATGGTGCTTCATTTAAGGGATGGTACTCTCATTGAAGAGGAAGATGAAGGTGGTCCCATTTTCATCTTACAAAGGTGTATATAATTTAGTGATAGATATTGAAAGTGAAAATTAAAAAACCCCATACTTAAGGAGTGAAGATGATGAATTTGACTTTGATGATGATAATGAACATGGATTAGTTCAATCCTTATGAAAGGACATCCTTCAAGTGATGAGAAAGCTAATGGGAGACACTAAGAATAAAGACAATGATTTTTGGTATTGTTACTATAAGGCAAAAGGTCACATGAAGGTGAATTGGCCAACGAATGTTTCTTGACATTTATCATGTTATAGGGCATTCATAAATTATTTCCATGACTATATTACATTTTTACATGAAGACATAATGGAGAAACATAAGGTGATAAGGTAGATCAAAAAAATCTTACCTTATATCCATGCAAAAATGGATTTCTTGACTTTTGATGCATTGGGGCAAGCATATAACAACTATAAAAATATTACATCCAAGGTCAAGATGAAACAAAGGTTTTCCTCTTCATCCATAGTAGTGTATAATACCTAACTCAGGCCTAGTGTACTATCCAACCTTGTCATGCATGAGCAAAACATGTTACAAGAGAGAGAGTGACATATGAAGGTTATGCAACACTAGAAGGCTCCACTACCTTCAGTGTCACACAAAGGAAAGAGGAACCTAAGTGATAAGTATTTTTATCACCATTTTAGAAGATCATGTAATTATTTATAATACTACACACAATAATATTTTGTTGTGCAATCTACATTAGTTCTTGCATAAGTGGATGACATTGATCTAGATGTTACTTGTCTAGGAACCAATATTACTACCATAGACATTTTTGATGACAAGGGTTATTTTTTACACCAAGATTTGGGTTAAGGGGTAATCTCTTAATGTCATCATTGACAATAGGATCCTATATAACATAATTACACAAACTATAACCCAATGCCTAGCCCTACTATTGAATCACATCCCTGACTAACTACTCTTTGGGATGGTTCTAACAGGGTAAGGATGTCAAGGTTAATCAACTTTACATTTCCAAGTATGTAGTAAATCCCATAGACATCAAAGTCACAAGTGACATTGCATAACTAGAGATGTGTAATAGTATTATTTGAAGATTGTATGTGTATGATGGTGATGCTACATATCAAGCCAATCCATGGTGGTAGATTGTTCATGTCAAATCTAACTTTGTCAACATCTTAGAGTCACATCCAAAGACTAAACTCACATTATCATTCACAAAGCAATGCTATAAGATCATTTTATAAATGTAAAAGTTTGTGATACGTGAAATTTATCCAAAAGCACATGCATAATTGAGAAAGTGAGCATTGATAACATGCCACTACACTCAATCATTGTAGAAATAATAGCTTGACAAGTTAATACAATAAAATGGAGACTTATTTGAAGATACAAAGGATTTACACAACATTACACATAGTAAAACATGAGATTAATTTTTTTTTGGGATACCTTGTTACAAACAATCTAGATTACCCTAGGTCCATTTGTGAGAATGTTGAAGTTTTATGCTAGATCCAAGAGCTCCTTGATCAAGGAAAAATTAGGCCAATATTTTCTCCTTATAGTTTCCTAGTAGTTCTAGTGCTAAATAAAATTGGTACAAGACTCTTATACATGGACTATCATGTGCTCAACAAGATAATGGTGTATAATTGATACCCACTATCATGTATTGATGATGTTTTGCACTAGCCTTAATGTGAAAAATAATTCACCAAGATTGATCAAACATTGATTTATCATCAAGGACTAGTCTAATTATCATATCTGCATGAATGTGAACTGTCACATGAGTAGAAGATGAAATTTTCGTCCAACACTTGCATTTCTTCTCATTCAATACTACACTAGCTTAGTATCCCTCAAAAAAATTTAAACTTATTTTAAATGATCAATATTCTCATTAAAAAAAAATTAAAACAAAAATATCATCCAATACACAATGATAAAGGAATTAATAAATGGCTTCATTACATCATTTATCTACATACAGGGAGCTTGTGCATTGCATATCCCAAAAGGTAAAACCAGACATTCATACAAACTTGCCGTGTTTTGAATGTTGTTATCCAAATGTCCTCTTATTTAACCCTAAATTAGTGATACTCATATTTTAAATCCATCTTAGTAATTTTTTTGGCATGCTAAAGTTGATCAAGAAGATCTTCAATCTGTAGAAGAGGATACCTATTCTTAATGGTTATATTTTTAAGTGCTCTATAATCAGCACGCATTCTACATGAACCATGTTTTTTAGGTACTAAAACAATATAAGAACCACTTGGAGAAGTATTAGGCCATACACCTTGACTAATTAAATACTGTAACTTTTATTTTGCCTCATTGACATCCTTCAAGGACTGCCTATACAACCTACGATTTAGAAGTATATTGTTCGATAGCAACTAAATTTTGTGCTCAATAGGTCTCACCATTGACAACCCCATGGGCTTATGGAATACTTCCTTGAAATATTGTACTAATTCTCCCATATGCTTGTGTTATTTATTAGTAAACATGGTAAAATACGTTTTATGTTCAACCACTTATTTATCTTGAATATCTCTTAAAATAAGTAAAGTAAATTTCCCACTTGCATTAACAAGCCTTTTAGATTTAGATTCACTTACCAAAGATATTTTAGATCACCTTTATAGAATAAAATGATGTATCTCTTGCCCTTTTTTATCAAATGGTATTGATTGGCTCTCCTCGTGAAGATAACATCTTGGATATACAAGTAAGGGATACCAAATGCTACACCACACACATCAAGGGGAATAATATCCACTATAAATTCATCAATGAAATATTCATTGATACTAAACTTAATTTTGCATTACTTATTTAAATTTATGTCTACACAATTCTTCACTAAACCTAAAGCATATGGGCTTGGATGACTGTAATTCTCTATCCTCAATTTGAGAACTAACTCCTTGATTATATTTTTTTTGGTGAGCAAGTATCAAAAATGGCTTCCACTTTTTTTTATTCATCTAAATTTAATATGGAAAATATTAGAAATTTCACTTTCTTGAGCATTAATAATAGCCAAACATACCTCTTTATTTACAAAATTACAACACAAACTCTCATCCACATCAGAGCTGCAACCAATGTCTTCACCTTTGAGTGTGGTCATGGCCCTCTTCTTTTTATTATTCTAAAACAAAAGAAATTTTGGATGTGACTTTAATAATTTTCCTTGAAATAAATATCAACATCATAATGCCCACAATTCCTTATAGTATCCTTCTTATAAACAAATGTAGCATTATGTTAACCTTTTCCTTTACCCTTATTCTTAGAACCACTTATTTCTTTGGAGTGATTTGAGAGTTAGATGTAGCCTTATTTTTATTTTCCATATTCAAGTCTGGAGGTTTAGAACAAGCCTAATTTACACTCATACACTAGGCCAACAAGACAAGTCTCCTCAAAAGACTATGGAGCTCACCACCATTCTTCATCAAGATGTCATGGTCCACTATATATTTTCCCATTTGGACAGTCTCCTTGTGGACCTCACTTGTGTACTCCTACATACTTAGGCCTTAATTTTGGATGTGACTTTAATAATTTTCCTTGAAATATATATCAACATCATAATGCCCACAATTCCTAATGGTATCATTATTATAAACAAATGTAGCATTATGTTAACCTTTTACTTTACCCTTATGCTTAGAACCACTTATTTATTTGGAGTGATTTGAGAGTTAGATGTAGCCTTCTTTTTATTTTCCATATTCAAGTAGGGAGATTTAGAATAGGATTCATTAACACTTGTACACTGGGCCAAGAGGATAGGTCTCCTCAAAAGACTATGGAGCTCACCAACATACTTCATCAAGATGTCATGGTCCACTATATCTTTTCCCATTTGGACAATCTTCTTGTGGACCTCACTTATGTACTCCTACATACTTAGGCCTTAATTTTACCTATGATATCTACCATACATGGACCTCTCTTCCTCCTAATAAATAAGATAAGGCTCCTTCTTTCTTATTAGTTTAAAATCGCCCCACTTAGTAATAGGAGGAAATTTATTAATAACCAAGGTATGAACATAAATTTCAAATTAAGTTAAAGCATGATTGGTTAATTTTAACCTTTCAAAAAAAAATTATTTGCTCTCATTGATCTAATGCAAACTAAAATATAATTCTAGTTGGGAAAGAGAATGGTCTATCCTCTCCATGTTTATATGTTTATCATATGGATAAATCTCTATCTTTGCCTTAGCCTTAAAATAAGGTGGATCTTGGTTGGCATGGGTTTTTTCTTCCATATTATCATGCTTGGGAGCATCCTCCTTACTTGATTAAATGTATCTATAAAAACACCAAGCTTCTCCATGAGAATACCCATGATGGACTACAATCGATCAAGCTTGCTCATAGAAAGATAAATTATAGCCACTCATATCTTGTGAAATTTATCTTCTACTATATAGGAATTTTCTTCATTATAATGAACCATAATTCTAATCCCTTACTTCCACTTTGTTGTGGAAATTACTTCTTAAAATATAACTAGGATAGCATAACCACTTGTTCCTCTTATTCTCATGATAGACATATACTATAATGTAGTCGTTGGCACAAAAACCATACAAAAGGACATTAATACTAAACTAATTATGATACCAATGTGATTCATAAACTATGTGGATATTCCACACTAAGATTCACTAACATAGATCATGTAATCCTTGTTCAACATATGATTGATAGAAGAGTGTTCTAGATTATTTTCAATTATAAAATAGAGATAAAAAAAGTGTTATAAATTAAATGTACAATATATTGAATATATAAATGGAATATTAAGAGAATCTAAAGCATAAAATGAAAACACTATATGACCTAGAGAAACCCAATGTGGGAAAAACTCCAGTGGGTGAGGCAATTGCACTTATCTTGTACTATTTAATTAAAAAATTATACAAGTTATGACCAAACATGGTCTTCATGGATATATATTTCATTATTACACTATCCAAATCTTTCACACATGATTTTTTTTTAATTCTTAGACACTTCATGCAGTGATCCAACATAACTAGAATAACCATTCACAACTAGGATACAATGAGACAACATTAACCAAACTTGAAAACTACAATGTCAATCCAACTTCAAAACTTGTCATTGACTTATCTGATGATATCTAATTTCATAGGAGACTATATTTATGCCTTTTCATGTTGAAACCCACCAAATAATTCAAACAATTGTCACCAAGAAGAAGAAACATTTACAACTGCTCTTCTACCCATGTTTTATTTGATGGTGAAACCCTTATATTCAAAGGCTACAAGTTGCTAAATTCATCAATAAAATAGGCCTTTTAACCATCTCAACACCGATTCTACCACAAAAACATAACTAAATTATTCATTTTACATGAATCAGCTTGAGGAAATGTCTTACATAGTGTTTTACATGCAAGAATTACATAATTAAGTATAGTGTAAATGAACTAAACAAAATATATAGTAAAGTAGATCCATATTTTAGATTAGGAATCAAGGTCCACACTAACATGATCAGCTATAATATCATTTTTATAAAAATCACCATCTTGAAGATTGGATTGGACTCTCTTATAGGATTTAGACAATAAATAAACCTTAGATCACTATCTAGAAGGATTATAATTTCCATAGGTGGATCTCATAGAGAAAAATTATTGAATGATGAGTAAGTTGATCATTTCCATGATATAAAAAGATGTAGGTCAAAGCAATGGGTAAATGGATGACCTCAATGTGCATAACGAAAACAAGTTTGGACTTCACTAGATTTATTAAAAGGTGATTGTGGTTGACTTGATAACTTTGAGGTTTGGATTTCACACGATTGACCAATAGGTGAAGACTCATCTTGAAATTTATTTAAAATGCCTCTGATTATAAACCCTAGAATAACATGATGTTTATTGAGTTTCATTGTCTTCCAGATTTTCATAATAGGTGTAGACTTGATAATATGAGTACAAACATGTATTTTATCCATAATTGGTTTATAATTCATTTGAATAACCTCAAGTTTATAAATAGTAGATTCAATATATTTTATCTTGACATTCAACACAATAGGATTTGGCATACTTGTATATAGTATAACAAGTTTGAATAATGCCTCAAAAATAGATTTGACAACCAGTTTGACAATAGGTTTGATAACATGTTTTTATTGTGTATCTAATTTTGTTTTCAACCTACAAATCCATTTTCAATAAACATAGTGCTAATGATAAAAAGGAATAATAATGACTTAAACTAGACTCAACATTCTTCAAGCAAAGTAGCTTTGTGTAAATTGAAAATTAGAATGTAAAGTGACAAAATTCTATCTATATAATATGTGGAATCCATGACATAGATGCAAAAATTCCTTATAATAAAATAATTATTAACACAATCTGTGTCAGGCTCAACCAATAATGCTGGAAAAATAAAATACTTGGTTTGCTAGGTCTTTGCACTTGAACCACATTTAAATAAGTCAATTAATAAATTTTTGTCTTTATTTATTCATAATATGATAATACATTCTTATTTATCATTTATGTAATCATATTTTCAACATATAATAAAAAGATTCATAAAGGCCAAAACATGTATTTACAAGCATCAAACACAAAAAGGATAAAAGTAACGTCAATCTAAATCCTATTTATAGAACATACAATTGAGATGACTTCCAGTTAATGATTTTGTTATTAGGTATAGCCACTAACTAATGCACCATGAGTCTATTATTTTCTCAAAAATTTAGATTATAGAAGGGAAACATAACATTTGGTAATATTTATCTTTTATTATATTATTCGTCTAGGGATATCACCTTACATATGTCAAGAAAATAACCCATAAACCATGTTTATAGTCATACAATTATAATTGGAACACATTATTTTAGATAATATAACCATACATTACTCATAATCCCTTCTCCCTATATCTCATGCCTTCAATATATTCATTCTTAAAAAAATAGTTTTGCATGTAAGGGCTAAATTTATGGCCATATGATCATATTTCATCTCTTTTTCCATAAAGTAAAATCAACATTTTTGGTCAATTGAATTAGATGCAAGGTGAAATTTTAGCTAGATATCATATTTTTACAAAGTTTTAGACCTTATTGTTCAATAATTTGATTTTTAGAGGTGTTTTACTCATGAAACCCTTACTTCATATTTACTTAGAATTTTTGCAAGCCGAGAGCTAATTATTGATAGTTCATAGAGCTCATTGGGATTTTCTATTATCTAACACATGTATATTGGACTTAACAAACCTATTCAACTATTTTAATACTCTAATTTAGTTTATATTACATTTTCCATGTATAAATAAGCCTCTAAAAATTATTGTAATAGTAAAAATATAGAATTCTTGAGGGTTTCATGAGTATAACTAAGATTTAAGCTTACAATCAATATGAAAGGATTATAATCATATTATAAATGGATACTACAATGAAAAAAATGAAATTAGACTCAAAAATATTTATTATGTGCAATAAGAAAACATTTACACAGTCCTCCTCCATTGAGACAGACCTACAACATATGCTCTAAACACTTCAAAAATGATTTTTTTAATTATTTTAATCTCTTTGGTTGGTATTTTATGGTTATTCCTCATTAGGAGTGAGGATTATCACTTTTTTAGATTCTAAATCAAGATTGTTAATTTACTAAACTTGCTAACATTCTCTCTTACTCATTCAAATTAAACTTACTAAACTAACCTAGTTTATAGGTCTTAATAACTACTTAATAATACTATCAACATATATTCTACATGTATTTGGTGATGCTCATGTATCATATTTACTATCCTCCAACATACCCCTTTTGTCATTCACTCTTCACACTCTCTCACTATACATTCCCTAGGATTGGCTATGCCTAGATGCCTTCCTCTTATTTAATAATTTTAATAACACCTCCTTTAGATCTTATATCCACCTATCCAACCTTCATTCAACCCACTCAATCTAATTTCAAATACATCCACACTCCTTTACACTTTCTTGCACTTTTTCCCATCAAAGGCTATTTGTCTTAATAGGCCTAATACACATTCTTGAGACTGGTTTCTAACCCTTCAACACCTCACTCCTTCAACACATCACTCTTGACGTACTTCAACTCCCCATTGAGGTCTCTAGACCCAAGTCAATGCAAAAAATAGCTCTATTACTTTCTAGGCCTAAACCTTAAGGGTGTTAGGCTTCCTACAACTGATCTTTGACAACTAATCTTTGATAATATCACAAACCTATTCTAGCCTCTAAATCACCTTGAACACTTAAAATACAATTTCATGCAAAAGTTGGTGAGAAAAGGGAGAGAGAATTGTAAGAGGTGAAAAAATAATTAATTTACATTCAACCATACAATGATTAACAATAAGTTCAAGTAAAAAATATTAGTTTCAAATGATTTTTTAATATGTAAATACATCATCTTGACCAAAAATTGGAACTGCCAACACATCCAAGGTGAGAAGATAAAATCTAGGACTAGGTTCTTGCCCTCCCATTAGACTCGATTGACAAGCTAACCACCTATTCTGACCTCAAAAATGCCCTTCCTAATATAAGAAAATTTCACTTTTTATCCTAAGTTTAAACATGCATAAAACAAGTCTTATAAGTCATTTATACTAACTATCAGATCCCTCCCCTACCTCTTTAAGTCCGCTAATCACACCCTGAATCACTCAGGTGGAACCTTTGAGAATAATTAAGTGGACAAGTTGCAGTGATGGGTACAAAAATGTAACTTTTTGACATTAAATAGGCAACTTCTTGAGCTCTAACTGCCATTTTTGTCTCTGAGACCTCCATGTCATATAGGCCAAGTCAAAGGCTTTCCCCTTAGACTCAGGGTTGAATTAGGACTAAAATTGACCTATTAATTGTCTCATGATTAAAATCATCATGTATGTGAGTTATAACCTCTTAGCCATAACTACCTAGTGGTTGCATTTACAAATACATTAGATTAAAACTAACCTCATGATTATCACTTCAACACAAAATGTTTTGTGTCATGGTCAAACTAGATATTATTGTATAACCCTTGTACACTAGAGTGTACATTGGCCACCTAACAAGTAACATTCCCAAAAAAATATTAGATCCCATGATCTTGTTCACAAACAAAGATAAACATACTAGCTTAAACAAAAGACTAAGGAATTTTTGTAAGTAATATAAACTTTCTTTCTACAATTGAAATTCAATGGAGTAAATGGTTTCAGTCATAGTTGTCATGGCATATAACGAATAAAATAATTAACATGATTGAATTTGAGACATTTATTGATATCCCTTCAATATTTAAGTTCCATAGGATTTGTGTCAAGATTTGTCTAAAACCATTCAAAGTTTTCTACCCTTCAGTTACAAACTATCTTAGTTTTGTCTTTAGTGGGTATGTTGAGGAATTGGTTCCAATGCTTAGTCACTATAAAATATACTTAATAAATTATGGGTGAGATGATGTTGAGAAGAATTTTAGTTTGTGAATTTTGCCTGAATTAAAACACCTATATATAGGGGTGGCTCACAATCTAAATGGATTAATACATCTAGAGCTAGGCATGTTTTGTACATCATTGAGTATGATAACTTATTACGATCGCAAAAAAGCATGAACTTATAAAATATTTGCAAAGTGTTGGAACATTTAAGTTTTTTATCTAAAGAATTATATTGATTGATATTAATTAAAAAAACCATTGTGACTACATTAAAGAGAAACATAATGGGGAATTTGGGTCCGGGAAGATAATGTTCTTGTGCCATATGTTCCACAACTAATTCTAAAGGGGTAGTAATAACATAAGAAATGATCACCAATTTATGAACTTTTCTCAAACCCTTTCCATGTTGGCATATTTTACCTCATTATGCATGCACCAAGATGGGATGTCATGGGATGAGGGCCCACTTGTATAATTCCATCAATGACCTTTATTAGCTGATTTATAAGAGGTTTTAAGTATGATTTCTAGTACATGCACCAAAATGTAATTATAATAGCCATATCTACCTTGTTTCAATAATTTTTTTCCTTTTATTTTATATTAATAATGCTTTATAGATGAACCCTCTCATATTTTCTGATATGCTTACATACAATGTCCATCTCCTTTAGTGAAGTAATATTTAACTACTTGAAAGCATTGTGAATCTCCATTACATCCACAACAAAATTGAAACATCCTATTCTGGAGGAGTTATTTTTATAACAAATTGCACTACCTAGATGCGATATGGGGATTCAAACTAATATTTAACTTCTCAAGATAAAAGTTTTTTAGTTTATTAATGAACTTATCATCAAGGACATTTTAATATATCATTACAGGTGTATTCCCAATATTTAGGATGTAGATATGCTATGGAAAGAGCAATCCTAGTTGAAATATGTGGTCTCCTCTTCTACTTTAGATATCCCACCAAAAAACTATTGATCATGAGTATATTTATATTAGTTATGAATTCCTCTAAAATTGAGTGATGTCAATAGAAACTAATTTTACCCAAACCTCACATTGATTTTGTTGATTACCAAGTTTATCTTATGGGGAATAATGCCCTTGGAAGTTGTAGGACCCAATTTCTACCCAAATATACTAATCAAATCTTGTATTCCTTAATAGGACAATACGATAAGAGTTACTCAAAAGTATTTTTATCGTCTTGTCCTACTAATTCCCCAAGTTTATTGTAACCTACATCCATAATAAAATGTCTACATATCCTTAGGGAAGCCCAATAATGATTAAAAGGTAGATGGACATAGGAATTGAGTCTGTTGAAATTGGTTGATTGATCATTTTATTGAGATTATAAATTTTCTAATTAACAAAACATGGTGCATGTTTGTCATTCTTTGTAGACAATAAAAAATCAATATTAAAATAATCCTCTTTATACTTCTCAAATATTCTTATTTTATATATATTATGAGGATAGAGGACATATAGAATATAAATGTCTCTTCAAAACCAATAGGGTGGCTCCTTTTTTGTAGCCAAACAATGTCACAATTTTATAGTCTATGATATTTAGGTCTAATACAAATTTCCTTCTATCTGAATAGATACCATCATTATGGAAGTCACAAAGAGCATCACTTCAGCTACTAATAATCTCCATAACAATGTTCCAAAACTTGAAAATATATTATTTTTGAGGAGTTGGTTGAGGATAATTTTTTTCTTGGACATGATAATGGAATTTGAACTAGCCTCTAACTTTTGAAGACCAAATTATTTTCACCTTGGTGGTGTAGTTATCATTAGGAAGTGAAATTTTCAACCTTTAGGTTAATGTGTAAAATAACAAGAGAAATCCTAGTTGCATTATGCACCCTCTTTTGGTAATTTGGATTGTTGGATGCTCCCATGAAATATCCATCATATACATTATTGATAATTAACAACCTATTAGATTATATTATGATCCAAATTTGCTTTTATTTAGTTTATGTTATGTTTTTGTTTATTATAGGTTGGTTTCACCCATTGGTTGGTTTTGTAACCACCTTTTATTTTCATAATATTTTAAGCTTATTATGTACAAAAATAAAACAAGTTTTTATATTAATATGTTTTTCTACATTATTCCTCCATATATCTAGGTGGTCAGTGGTATCAAAGCATGGTTTCTCATGGAAGAATGAATTTGATGAAATTTTAAGGCCTAGTTGGAAATATGCATACACAACTTGTACATTGGCTGGTATGATTTTAGTCTGTCAAGTAGAAGGCTTATACGACATTTTTACAAATTCAAGGCTATAATACAATGTTATAAGTGGTATATTACCATCTCTATCTATGATGTACTTCTACTTATGATGCTTAATACAAATAATGGCCTCTGCTTTAAAAGACCTAAGTCACCATTAATGGAATCAATAGTTCCCATAAATACTTTTTTCAACTCATCATGATGCCTCAAGGACATGCTGCCAAACACTTATATGATGCTCACATTCTACTCACAACTTTCTCTTACATGAAGGAATCACAAAGGGCCATTCTCAAAAACCTCCATGGTTGTCCTCCCCTCATTATTCTTTATATTTCCTTCTTCTTCCCATGATTGGTCTTCAACCATACTCTGTTTATGTGCATTTAATTTCATATTAACAATCTCTATTGTTTTCTTCATGGAAATCTATAACTCCTCATGGCTTCCTTATTCATTTACATCTATTATTTCCTTCAAGGAAACATGTAGTGTTCTTTGGTTATTCTCAACCTTTCTTAACTCCAAAATATAAAATAAAAATGCATTGCCTACCAAGGAAAATTCTGAATTTTCCCATTTATGGGATATCATAAACTCAATCCCATCATCAAACAATGAGTCTCCTTCTTCCAGTTCAACAACTATCACATCCATACCCTCTTGCATGATCATCCCTTCCTTTATGTTCTACTCAAAAACCCATTTCTATTTATTGTTTTGAAAATAATATTTGAGTTTATCACATGGAAACCTCACTCTCTTATTGTCTTTAAATGCAACCTTATTCTCCTTGCTTTTATCCATCTCCTTGCTACTTCTCAAAGTAGACTTGAACTTCTCCCATGAAAAATTTACTCTCATTTTTCATTTTATGGAAATATTATTCTTATTCTCTTTTGTCTCAAGCTTAAAGACATTAATCTTATACAATCATTATTAAGTATACAACATGACCCATAAAGTTAGAAACTATATGTTCCATACTCATTATCTTATTTTGTCTTCCCCCTTGTCTCCTCTAGGAGATCTCTCCAATACACAACTACAAATCCAAATAATCTCCTACTTATAATATATACCCTCATGGGGTTTTCAATACACTTATCTTCAAAATACATTTATAACTTCACTATCCAATTAATGAGCACATTTGGGATCTATTTACAAAAAAAAAAATGTTAATAGTAGGCTTACCTCTTTTTTTCACCATGACCTTTATCTATCTCTTTCTTCTATTGGGATATTTTCCTCTACCTACTTGATCTCTATCCAAAGTATCTAGCCTTTATTTTAGGGACAAAAACCCTATCATCATTTCATCTTCATCCTCTATACTCACAGTTGAATAATCTTTACTTTTTGCATCTTCCATCATGTCCAATATTTCTTAGACTCCCTTCAACATATCAACCAAGTTTTCTACATCTAGTGTCCTTCTTCCTTTATGTGCCATATCCTCCTCAAAAATCATGATTATCTTTCAAAAATAGACTCAAAAAATATTCTATCTCACTTTCTCCACACTTGCATGAATTCTTTCACACCTGCAACAAACTTATCCTCTCTCTAATGCAAGCTCCTTTTTCACAACTTACTTTTCACAACCTGAAATTGACTCCTAAAAAAGCCTCACACACAAAAATAAAAAGGGAAATATTTTTATCTATTACCAAATGGTGAAATCATAGAGATATTATACACTTAAGTACAACCTTTAATTCTGTGATGCTTAGTTTTAACACACACACACGCACATAAAGATCAACTCAAAATTTTATTTGCAAAAATTTACCATAAAGAACACACTATATTAATTAATTTGAAGACATTACAATGTTTAAAATAATAAACATATTATCAACTATGTGCCTTAAATGTTTTAGAGTGTAAACATGTATAAAAACATTACCAACATAGTACAACATCTGAATAGTTCCTCTATAGCTTGTTGTTTTTCTATTTCTTTTCTTATATCTCTTCTTTGCCCCCTTTTGCATCATGTTTTTATCCTCCTCTCTTCTCCCCACTTCATGAGATTATTTACATTACCCTTTTTAAAATGTACCATGTATATTCACATTCACTTCAATCCACAAAACTCTCCAAACACATGCATTTTTCTTTAAAAACTATTAATTTTTGTCTGTTATGAGTTGTTACATTGATATCAATTCATTATCAAATATGTGTTCTTAGTTGTTTATTTATTTTTTTTTTTTGGTTGATGCAAGATTAATTGAACCCTTATATTCTCCTATATCATGCAGACTTTTAAAATACTCTCTAATACCTCTCTCTTTGATCTCTATTTTGACCCTTCTCTGGTCTGTAACCTCTACTTTGATATCGGCTCTTGATTTGTAAGTTTAAATCTCTGGTTCTTTCCTCAATCCTTCTAATGCCAACCTCTTGATCATTAAATGTTTACCTTTCCAATGTAAATATTTTTTTATATCTTGATCTCTCATATATCCCACATAAAAAAATCCTTTAACACTAGTGTGAGATCACTTTCCTTCTTTTTACAACTTTTTCCTATTTGAAACTTTTCTTGTAATTCCTTATGAATCTTGAAAGATATATTTTTAATAGTGGCTACGTAGTTGGGTTCAATATTTCATGGTGACCACTAGGTAAATATTCTCTTCCCGAGGTTTCTAATGAGACTTTATATGCCTAAATTAGTGCTTTAACATGAAATTTATAACCATTCAAAGATCTTCATGTTATTCCATTGTTGTGACCAAATTTGAAATTGCGATCATAAGTTGCATGTGATTGTGCCAAGTGCTAAGATCCCATGGATCTTGGATAATAGGATCCAAAGCCTTTCTTGTGGTATTTAAAGACTTCATGGACCCATGTAATTATAAAAACCATTTTATGGTCCCTCATACATTTGCCCCTTTTCATCATTACCTCTCTTTATGTTTGTGGTCCCATTAATCAATTAAATGAATTTAAGGATTCTAATACATTTTCATTACACTGTGACTATTAATATATCTTTTAACCCTCAATGATTATGACATGTGTTATAATCTAGGTTTTCAGAGTCATGTGATTGCTTTGTGGATTACTGTGGACCCATTGGAGTTATAAACTCAAATTTTAAATTGGTCACACGTCTACCTATGGTCCCTATTATGACTTGGACTTATGAACACACTAAGGCCTTGTGAATAATTATGACTGTGATACTTGACCTCCATGGTCTTTGTAAACTTTTGTGGTCTTGTGCATGAATCCCAAGAGTCTTGTAGACCTGTTAGAATTTATAAACCAATGTATATTTGTCAGGTCTAAAAATAAGCCTTAATTACAAAAAATAATTTTTATTGACTTAATTTAAAGAAATAATGTGGTTCCTGATACATATATATTACATATTCCCTATAAACTTAGAGACTTAAGACATAATGTACACAGCCTTTGACATTGCAACTTAAAGTTGCAGAGGAAAACATCTCATACCACCAATACAAAGAAACTTAGAGTTGTAATACTATAATATGAACTTATGACCTTGAGTGTGATCCATGTGATCTCTGGGACCTCAAAAACTACTACAAATCCATGAACCAAAATTGGATCTCAAAATGTGACCTGAGAACCCTGTTGATTTGATAAATTTACTTTAAAAGTATTTTTTGAAACTACACCAACTCCTATCTAATTTTGGTGATGTAATATTACCCATACACATTAGATTCTCATACATAAAATAGTCGAGGTAATTAAAAAATTGAGTCTTCTTCACATAAATGGAATAAATGGAAAATTTACTCTTTTGGCCATTGAGATTGATGATTATGATATTCCCTTCTAGCACACCAAACATTTCATCTACTTTTCTTTCTCTTCCACTTCCAACTTTTTGGCTTCCAATCCATCCTCTTCTGTTGATATTCACTTTATTCCCTTATGTGGAAATAGATTGACCATAGTTTGACCACATACACAAAGTATTTCTTTCTTCTTGCCCACTATTAGGGGATAGTCTATCCACTTTCACCAAATGATTTTTTCCCCATATTCATGTGGGATCGATCTCATATTTTTCCAACCATGTCTACCAAAATTTTATTTCTTGCATCATACTTTCTCTAGTGGGCTTAAAAACATGGCTATATTTCAACCACCTACTCCTAAAGAGTTTTTGTCTTTGTCCATTCACTATCCAACCTACTATTTGATTCTTCCTTCTGTCACTCATTTCTATTTTCAAATCCCCTTTTCTAATAGATTCCATTTCTTCCTTTTATCTCTTTTGTGACATCACCATTCTTCTTGTAGCTCTTTCATTCATTAGAGCCATCAAATAAAATACTTATTTATCTATTTCTTCACATGTTATAGTTGAAGTATAAATCAACTGATCCTCTTCACTTTCTTAAGTACATAATTTTTCACTTCTTAATTCACATATTCACCTTGAAAGGCCTCTTTTAATGCTTCTTTTTTATTCTTTTTTGCACATCGACAAATACTATATCCATAAATTAGCTTACAAACATGACAATATATTACCCCCATAGGTGCTCCATCCATATTCATATTATAATATTGATATCCCCCAAGTTCAGGCCTATCAAAGCCTTCATCATTTTGCCTCCTTCTCAGAATAGTGCTTAGTTTTTATGGTGAAAAAACATCTTTATATTTTTATGTGTTTCCTATCCCATTTTCATGATCACAATGCTAATTTCATTCTCCCTCTTTCTCTTCTTTTGCTTCTATGTCATGGGAATGATATTATTAACTTATCCAATCTCCTTTATGAGTCTTCTCTCCCACATCAAACTACTTTAAGTGAAATATTTATTTTCCACTTATTCATTTTGTCTCTTATGAACATAAGCACACTATATCAAACCATAATTTATCCTCTTCTTTGCTATATTCATCATTTTTGGACCTGCACTTATATCACCCACATTAAGGGAATCAATAGATCCCATAAATAGTGTTTCCAGTGCTTCTTCATGCCTTGAGGACACATTGTCCAACTCTTCTCTATTTCCCACATTTTCCTCTTGGATTTCATTCACATAGTGGACTTCTAAAGGTCCATTATAAAAAATCTCCATTACTATTATTACATCATTATTCAAACTATTTTCTTCCACTATAGTGGTCTTCAACTACACACTCCTTATGTGCATTCACTTGCACTTCCTTTACCTTCATTGTTTTCTTCATCAAAAACCTTAGCTTCTTCTTTGCAAAAGAGAAATATCAATTTTAGTACCTTTATCCTTTAATGATGACAACCTCTTCCCACTTAAAGGATTATGTAATTTCTTTCCCATCATCAATAATGAGTTTCCTTATTTTGGTGAATAATTTATTACTTTCACATCCTCTTAAATGAATATTTCTTCTTTTAAGGGATACTCATAAATTTCTCTATTTGATGCTCTTGAAAACATACTTGGGCTTCTCACTTGTAGATCTCATTTTCTAATTTATTTTCAAAGCACGCTTATTCTATTCACTCACATCTTTGAGCTTCTCATTTGGAAACATCCTTTTTCGATTGCCTAAAGGCAATATTCTTCACCTCTCTCTCAATTCTCAATGCTTAGAGCTTCTTCCAACATTCTCTCTACAATTTTGGATGCACAACATGATCCATAAAATTGGAAACCGTATGTTTTCAACTACTCAAATTTTTCTTTCTTTTCTCTTATCTCTTATTTTAGAGGTCTCTCTAATACATAGTTGCATGTCCACATAACTTCTTTCACGAAATTTTTATCCTCATCAGATCTATAATGTTTTCCTCTTAAATTTTTTTTTAACTCAACAATTCATTTCATGAGCTTATTTGGGTCTCTTTACCATAAAACAAAACAATATTTCAAGTGGACTTAACTCTTTATTTCACCTTCACCTTTGTTGGCCTCTTTTCTTTATTGGGATCTTATACTTCACTTGAATCTCTCTCCAAAGCATCCAACCTTTCTTATAGGGATAACCACCCCATCATCATTTCTTCTTCATCTTATTTACTCATAGTTGGAACATCTTCTCCACTTGTTCCATCCTAATCTTTCATGGAATTCCTTCAACATCTCTACTAGGTTTTATACTCCTATGAACTTCCTATTTTATATGTCATTTCATCTCTACAACCAATATTATCTTTCACAACTTGTAATTAGTTTAATCAATATTATCTTTTGAAACCTACATTGGACTCAAAAAATAGCCTCTCTTCTACTACTTTATTCACACTTGCATGAATTCTCACACACTTATAACAGTCTTACCCTCTGTCAAATGCAAGATTATGTTTCACAAATTGGAACTGATATAGGCAATGCTTATTTATTAAAACATACAATAGACTCAATCAAGAGTCTATGTCCCTTTCACACAACTATATCCTCTTATAAGACTTTCTCTTACCTACAAAAAATATGATATTCTTTTTCACAACTTGTAATTAACTAAAAGAAAAGAGTATCATAATTTTATCACATGGATCTTCTTCACTTGTAAGACTTTATCACATCTATAACAAACTCATGTGACTACTCTAAGATAAATTGGTGAAATTCATGGTAAGGATTCTTAGTGAAGGGGTGCCCTTAGCCATGCAGTCAAAGTCACAAAATGTAAAAAAATATGTATTCTCTATTTATTCAATGTAATAAATCCTTAATAACATCTTCATTCATAGTGAATCTTTGCACCTACTCTATTCCCATCTATCTCTAATTTTGAGCCTCTATGGGCTTTATATTCACTCTCTATTACATACTCTACAACTCCTCTCTTTTGTATCTCTATTATGGACCTTTTATGATATGTGGCCCCTCTATTTTAATCTTTGTTCTCTACTTGCAAGCTTAAAGCTCTAATTTTTTCTAAGATCTCCCTTCCTTCCTCAACCCTTTAAATATTGACCTCTTGGTATTTCAATGTTAACCTTTCTAATACAACCCTCAGTTGATTTCTTTATGTCCAATATATACTACTACAAAATCCCATTTAACGATTGCATGAGATCCTTTCATTGCTTTTCCCATTTTTTACTTGCTTGAACTTTCCTTATAATTGTCAGTGATTCCTAGAAGATCTTTTGGTAATATTTACTACATGGTGAGGTTAACTTTTATGTGACCATTAACTAAAATTTATCTTCCAAAGATTTCTAATGAGACCTTAAATGCCTAAATTAGTGACTTAATACAAAATTTGTGACCATCCAAAGATCTATATGTTTTTCTTTCATTGTTGTGACCAAATTAAAAATTGTGATCATAGGCTGTACATGATAAGTGTCATGTGGCAAGATCATGCGTCCTTACATAACTAGTTCCTAAGCCTTTCTCATGGTATTCAAAGTCTCTATGTATTCATGGATTTATTAAATTCACCTTATGGTCCCTTGTGCTCTGCTCCTTTTCATTGTGGCCTCTCTTTATTTATGTTGACTTGTGAATCATTTAAATCCATTAAAATATTTTAATGCATTTGTGTTACACTATGGCTAGCACTATATCTTGTGACTCTCATGATTATGACACATGTTGAAATCTCAAGATCTAAAACTCACGTAATTTATATATGGATTGTCATAGACTCATTTGAGTTATGAAATCCAGTTTGAAATTGGTCATGCACCCATGACCCTGCCATGACTTAGACTTACAAATAAGATAAGGCCTCTATGAATAATTATGCCTATGACACTTATCTTATATACCCATTAGACTTTGTAAAATAATTCATATATTTATGGGTTTAGAAAGAGTGTTTAGTTGAGAAAAATAATGTAGAAAATATAAAGTCCCCCATGGACTTAAAAACTTAGGGAAATAGTGTGGCCACTAACACAAAGATTATATAGTCTTTATGAAATTAAATACTTATGAAATGATGTGTACATGACTCCAAACATTAAAAATTGGATTATTGAGGGAGTATACATGTGAAAACCAATACAAACCAACTTGGGGTTGTTATATGTGAATGTGACAACATGACTCCCAATGTGATTGATGTGATCCCTGTGATTTTAGAAAACTATTGTAACTCAAACTGAATCAAAATCGAATCTATTATGAACCAAAAATTCTTTTGAAATAATAAATATTCCCTAGGAATTTTAATTTAAACTATGCCAACTCTTACCTTTTTGGTGATTCAATATTGTTTGTACACCTTGGATGCTCCTACATCAAGTTTTTTCCCACATGTATATAAGTGAGTTAGGATTTTGGTTTGTTTCCATTTTTTTTTAAATTTTATCTCTCCTTCCTTATTTCATTTTGTTAAATGCCCCATGTAATTACTTATTACTTTATATTCCAATGGATAAGGCACCATTTTAGAATAATGAAATTCTAGAGTCCAACCTATTTCCTTTCTAATTAAGGCTTTTCCCTAAGGGCACTAGTCTAGAACCATATCATTACCATTAGAGATTTTCCCTTGTTTTCACCTGATTAAAATCTCATTAATCACCTAAAACACTATTATTCAAATCCCCTCAATGAATAAATAATTTTATGGCTATTATCTAAAAATGTAATCTAGTTTTAAGCATTTTAGTGTATTTTAGGTTTTTGGTGTGTCTCAAGCACTTTAAAGCTTAGGTTAGACTACGTATCCACTTGGGGTAGTTTAAAAGGGTGAATAAAATATCTTTATGACCAACATAGCCTCTTATTTGAATTAACCTAAAACATTTTTTCATTCTAACTATGCCTATCAAAATCTCATAAGCTTGAGGAAGTTGCCTTTCACATAATTAAGCCTCCAAATATGAAACATAAATACATGAAATTTGAACCCTTATCCATTTTGGAGACAAGAATCCTAGAATTTGGTGATTCAAAGAGTGGTCATATAGATTTGGAAGAGTTTTGGAATAAAATGAAGAAATATAAACATTCGGTCATTGGTCAACACATATATGATAGTGGGATTTTTCAAGCTATTAGTTTCTTAACTTCAATGTAGTATATCAACTTGTTATTCACATGTGAAAAATGTTAAAACCCCAATCATCAGAGAAGACTAGAAAACACAAGCTTTACAAATTTCTAAACTTGGTGGTCATTATTTAACTGTCACACTTAGGATTCCTTCCCAACAAACAGTTCTTTTATTCTTACATTCGCTCTTTGCTTCTTCAATTTTTACTCATTTAATTGACATGAATATTAAAAAAAGTTAATACATTACTAACCATAGAATATTACAAAATTACAATGGGAAAATAGATTATGTTTTAATTATGAATACTTTCCTTGAGAAAGATGCCCACTTTCAGGGTTCATTCCCCTTATAGTCTACACAACAATAACTTGTTCTTCCTCCTTGATTTATTTAATTTAAAAAATTTCAACTTGGTTATAGAAAAAAATATACTATCATCTTTCAAAATCATTGTATTTGAAATGCATGTTCATGACCTTTGTCATTTCATCAACAATTTTGCACAAGTCAAGAATTTTTTTATCGAGTTCACAAAGAGCATTATATATGTTACTTAACTTATTCATTGTCTTCAACTCTCTTGAAATTCCTTCTAAGAGAAGTAATTTCTCATCAAAATGAGACATAACCTGATTTAGGAGGATTTAGGTCATTAGATATTATTGAAGATTACTGTTATTTCACATCTAAGCTTGTGCTAACATCAATAATACTGGGAGTACATTCCAAAGCTACATGAAAATTTGTTATATCCAATTATACTTATGCATTAACACAGATCTCCTATATTTTTAGTATTGTATCACTCAACTCATCAGTAATTATATCTAGTGATGTCACTACACTCTTCGAGGTATGTGCATAGAGTTGGGGAATAATTATGTAGACATTTCCCATAATGTGATCACATTATTTAATAAAATGAATGTGTTATTTAAATAGCTTGATCAAATTATTTAATGACATGAGCATGTTATTTAAATAATGGGATCACATTATTTAAACTATGGCTTGGTAATTACCTAGCCATAAAATGATTGTGTTATTAAATAATAAGATCATAATATTTAAAATAAATAACATGATTACATTAATAAAATGATCACATTCCCTATGTCACGATCATGTTTTGCCTAGTGAGGCCACACCTTATCCCAATTCATCCCAAAAATATGCTAATTGACGATGCTACCATGTAGAAGAGGTAAGTGCTAAAAATATATTCATTGTTTATTAATTTTTTATTATTTTCATTATTTAATTGGTAATTTATTTATTTTGTATAACCCATCCTACTAAACCTCATGTTACTCTACCTAACCCTCGTGTTCCTCTATCTAACCCTTTTATTACCTAGCCTAACCCTCCTCCTAACCCTCTCAACCCTCTTGTTCCTTACCTTAACCCTCCACCTAACTATCCTCCTAACCCTCCTCATAACCCTCATATACTTCCACAAAATTCCCTAGGTAGTTAAGAGAGTCTATTGGACCACATTATGGAGAATAAAATTGTAATTAAATAACTAATTGGGAGAACGAGGGATCATAGTTCCACCAACACGTACTTCACCTATCTAGCCAATTCCCTAGAGATATTATTATGTCAAATTGACTTTATAACGAGTCAAATTGACATATGGGCTTCATATCAAGGTACTTTTAGGACTTATTATGCTAAGAGATATTATTATGTCAAATTGACTTTATAACGAGTCAAATTGACATATGGGCTTCATATCAAGGTACTTTTAGGACTTATTATGCTAAAAAATTGTCATCACATGAGGTAAAGTACAAAGACATATAAAATCCCTCCATTTGTACCTTATTTATTAACCCAACCACCAATGAACCAATTCTAGTAACTACTAAACATTTTCCAATCCATCATTACCAACATAATTTAATCACAACCAATTTCTAAGACCGATGGTGGATAGTGTTTGATTATCCATCATGTAACAACCATGAGGTCCCATTGTATTTTTTGAGGAAACTCTACTATGACTTTGTCCTTGATGAAAATTTGAACTATTTTAATTTTAGTGAGTTTCAGGGCCAAGGGAAAGGCTTTGCACAAGATCTAGCAGGTGCATGTCATGCACTTAGTTGAACTACAAAGATATATGTCCAAAAGTCACTTGAACTTAAAATATCCATTATAGTTCAGTAGGTCATGGAGATTAACACTCTACATGCACTTAGTTGGTTCACTAATACACTCATTCAACATATGAGTAGGCTCTCATAGACTTATGCTAGAGATACACCATCTATTGTGCATACTCGATCCTACCCTTATAGATCTTGTGGAGATATATGCACTAGACCTTCTAATGATGATGGAATTAGTGGTTTAGAAAGTTTAGATAATATAATTAAGAGTGATGATTTTTTATCATGTATATTTGGTGTGCATATATTATCCACTACATAAATGCATGCATATTTTATATAAATGTCATTTTAAATTTAAGGTATAATTATAAATTTAATTTAGCTAAAAATTAATTTACATATAAATTGAATTGATATATATGTCATTTTTTATGTCCTAGGAGGTGACAGTGCCTCCATCATCACAATCGACATTTGTAACATTTGATTTTACAAAGACATTGTTTATATTTTTAGATCTAGTTGTTGGCCCATCCACTACTGCATTTATCTTTATTAGGATGACACCTTTTACTTATACAGAGATAAAATTTTGAGTTAATATTATGATCTATGTAAATTTAGTTTATGTATATTTGAATTCTAAGTTTAAGTTAAATTTATCTATCAAGGATCTCAAAATTCAAGTACAATGCTATAAAATACACTCTTGGTTTAATAAAGGAGAAAAAATTGCCATATATATCTTTGATACTTTATAAAAAAGTAAGTGAGACCTTGTTTACATTCAGTTGATGCTCAAGCAGACACTTCTCCATCATTATGAGCAAAAACAAACATAGGAATTATTACTACAATGTCATCTACATAGGCACTGATAGAGTTATATATTAACTTATAATTTTAAAATTTAAAAATAGACTGGTTTTAATAATTTTACTACATACTTGAGGTAAATATAACTTATGTGAATGTATTATGTTTTCAGGGTTGTACCATGACATCTGATAATACTATTCAGATAATTAGTAGGATAACTTCTCATGTTTCTTCCATATTTTAGACACTTATTCAAATAGTTGAGCCTGTCACTGACTTGTTGGAGCATCAAAAAAAGATTGATCCTGACTGTGAGCTTGAAGTAAGTGCATGCTTAAATGATTTTTATTCTAGTTTAAAATTAATTTATTAACAAATGGTGAATGTATTTTATGTTAATTTTGAAATAATATTTGTATTTAAATACATTCATTTGTAAGCAAGCTATGAGCATAGGATCCGTAGTCAGATCTTAGAGCAATCAAAGGCATTAGAGAGATCTCCATCTACAAATATGGCATTACAGGGAGATTCTTCTTCAAGGAAGGCAAAGAGACGGAGGCTATTTTATGATTAGGATGTCCTACATGAAAATTGATTTTTTGTATGCCTATATAGCAACATACACATTTTTGGCATTGTATATGTGTATATGACATTCACCTAACATTACATACTATGTTGGTAGATGTTATAATTTTATGTATGTCTATCATGGCAATATATGTATATTATTGACATTGTACATATGCCTATATGATTTTTTGGGAGTTTTAATCTAAATTATGTTAATATATCTAATTTATATTCATCTTTATTTTAAAATATTATTGTATAATGTTGTTTGATCTTCTAAACTTTTATCTATCAAATCTTGTATTTAATGTTGTACATAAATGAGGATTAAAAAATTATTCTTTTCAATGCTATAAATCTCTAATCTTCCATATTTTTTAAATTAAATTATTTTAATTGTGTATTGGAAATAATTTATGACACTCTTATCTATTTGGAATTTTCCATCACTAATTTACAACTTTTCAATTGATCATTAGCATGTAATTTGATTTCACTTAAGGCCTATACCCAATCATGTTCATACTTGTGTATTGCAGAGATGAAATTTTGCCTCACCTTGACTATACTCTCTTTATTTTGATAAAAGGCAACCTTACTAAATTGAGACAAAATATTCACTCATGAGATAATATCTTTGGCTAAAACCCTTTATCATCCCTAATATGACCTAATGCACAGTTTACTCTTCTATGTTTGATAAGGCTATGAAAGTTATATTAATATGCCCTAATATAATGAATAATTACAACCTCACTTATCTACTCTTCTTCTCAACTTGATTCAAAATCCACTCTCAAATAATCTTCTTTTAAACTAGTCAATTACTCATTAGGTTTGCTCTTAACTAGTCACTAATCTCTCAGATTTGATCTCCTTCCTTTGGATAATTATTCCTTAAAAAACATTGGATAGGTCTTAGGAAAACTTAATGATTTATTTATATGTCAAAACTTACAAGAAATAAACCAACTAGAGGTCTCTAAGATATTGAGCTTTCAATCTCAAATTCTATCTTTTTAAATTTCTAGGTCTCTAGAGCTAGTTATTGTTTCAATAGGTTAATTTATCAAAATAGAGTTTGTATCTATTAAAAATTATATTTATAGTAGTATTTTAGTAATTATAACATGTTCCAACCCTTACCCAAGTTTATAGAACTCAAATCAACCAAAAAATCATCTTATCTTATGCACAAGTTTTTTTAAAATGGTCTTTTATTGTTGTATAAAAAAATAGTCCTATGTACCTACAATTTAAAACATCTTATCAACCTAATGATACTTCTCATAAGTTATAAGATCCATTACCTAGCTTATTACAAATATTTAGACCTTATTGTTTAATTTTTTGAGTTTTAGAGGTGTTTTACCCATGAAACCCTTTGGATTTACTCCAAATTTTTGCAAGTCGAGAACTAATTATTGATAGTTCATAGAGATCACTAGGATTTTACATGATATAACACATGTATATTGGTATTAAAAATAATATTAAACTATTCCAATACTCTAATTGAGTTCATATAACAGTTTCTATGTGTAAATAAACCTCTAAAAATGACTGTAATAGTAAAAATATAGAATTCCTGAGGGTTTAATGACTATAACTAAGATTTAAGCTTGCAGT
This sequence comes from Torreya grandis, assembly GCA_037957365.1. Classification (NCBI taxonomy): domain Eukaryota; kingdom Viridiplantae; phylum Streptophyta; class Pinopsida; order Cupressales; family Taxaceae; genus Torreya; species Torreya grandis. The sequence continues at coordinate 4,064,775 of JARHVA010000018.1, forward strand.
CAATATGAAAGGATTATAATCAAATTATAAAAGGATAATACAATGGAAAAAATGCAATAAGACTAAAAAAAATTTATTATGTACAACAAAAAAACATTTACACAGTCCTCCTCCATTGAGACAGACCTACAACATATACTCTAACCTCTTCAAAAATGACATTTTTAATCCTTTTAAGCTCTTTGGTTGGTCTTGTACGGTTCCTCCTCATTAGGATTGAGGATTATCACTTTGATAGATTTTAAACCAAGATTAGTAATTTACTAAAATTACTTAGATTCTCTCTTATTCATTCAAATTAAACTTACTAAATAACCTAATTTATAGGTCGTAATAATTACTAAAGAATATTGTCAACATAGATTCTACATGTATTTGGTGATGCTCCTAAATTGTTAAAGCATTTTTAATTAAATAATAATAAGTTACTAATTACCATGAGGTGGAAACCTCATGTAAATAAATAACTATATTATATTTCCCTTCATATTTACATATAAATAGAGTTTTAACCCTATGGTGAATAATAACTCGATATCTTGACATTTGTGAGATATTTGATTTATTAAAAGGTTTGTGAAGACTTTGCTGAGAAAAAGTGAGAAGTTGGAGTTATATTAGGGTAAATTGTTTCTCTATAAATGAAAAATCACTTAATGGGTTTTTGACCTCTTTGAGGTTTTCCTAGGATAAATATCATGTCTCTCTATATTGAATTGATATGTCTTATGCTTTGTAATTATTATTCACTCTAGATCTATCATGTGCATTCATATTACTTGTATACATGAATTTCTTCATGGTAGTAAAGCCTAAGGGGTATTTATACTTGAAAAAGCAACCTCATTTGTAATTTGAGAGAGATTTTTTTTTCTAAGGATGTTTTACGACATTAGAAAGAGAAAAATTTCAAAAAAAAATCAATCCTCAATTTTTTCCTGATTTGTAAAGGGCCTTTCAGTATTTATATATCATTTATTAACATTAGAAGAGTCAAATTGAGGATTTTTGAAGTGGTTATTTATTTTCCATCTTCCCTGGGTGCCATAATATGACTTGAGCATCTAGAGGAAATTCAAAAACTACTTTTTTGGCCTCAAAGGTCCCAAAGTCTTAGTTTGGAAAATTCAAGGTGTTTTGCAAATTTTTAGAGCCTAAAAAGCTCTGTGTGGTGTTGTTCAATTTTTATCTCTACCTGGAGCTTTGAAACACCATAGTGTGCCTGAGAAATTGAAAAATCTATTTTTTTAGTCAAAGATCAATTTTTGAAGATTCAATTGGATTTATCTTGCAAAAACTAGGAGGGTTGCAAATTTTGGTGATCTCTAGCAATGTATTCCACTATTCCAAGCTTACCTACTTCACCTGGAGTGCCATTTCTAGCCATAGGTGTGATGCAGGTAAGTGAAATATTTATATATTTGATTAAAAATTATTTTTTTAAAATTCCAAAAATTTGCATGGAAATATAAAAGGGGTCCCACCTTGGCTAAGTTTTTTACCAAAAAGATTAAAACTATAATTATCCTAATTACTTTAAAAATTACATGTATGTAAAATATTTATTTTTTTATTATCAAAATCAGATTAAAAATAATTAAATATAATATTTTGCATGTTAATCTTTAAATTCACTCATAAATGAGTTGGTGATTATAATTTTTGGTAAAAAATTGTAAACAATAAGTCTAGTGTTCAAATATCACCAGCGTTTTTCTTTTTCTTTTATTTTTGACTTTAGTCAAAATTCATTATAAATTAAATTAATTTGAATTTCATTTCTTGGTTTGTGTTCCTTCCTTCTCACATGAAAACCTCCTAACCTGTTGACTTGTCCTTCTTTCGACATGATCTAGTCTAAACCTAAGCAAGTATAGTCATCCAACCAGTTGGTCTTAAGGTTTTGGCAGGTGTCAAACACATTGTTGTGGTCAATTTTTTATTTTACAACTTTTTATTATTAATTATATATCTTTTTTATTAATTATGCATAGGTGGTCATTTTGAGTGTGACTCTTTCGACACCTAAGATTGTGCAAATTTAATTATTATTTTTATTTAATTATCATCTAAATTATATATCTAAATATATTTTCATGCTCAATTGACTTTATTTTATAAATAATTCAAAAATTTTCAATTAAAAAGGTTAAATCATAAAATTGTTCTTATTTTAGTGTATTTTTGTGACACCTTGCTTTGTCACAAATTTGTGAAAATTTCTTGCTTTATCAAGATTTAATTTGAACAAATAGTGTGTATTTATTTTTTAAATTTTATTTTAATTATCAATAAATTTAAAATTCACATTTAAAAGGTTGTTTCTTAATTATTTGGATATTGTCGTGTTTGAAGGGAAGTCATGGCTTCACCTCACTTTTCCTTAGACAAATCCCAAATGTTTAATGAAATTAACTATAACATATGAAAAATTCATATTAAATATGAATTCATGGCCCATAAATTATGGAATATTATCATTAGGGCTGTTAAAGCCCTGTCTAGATGTCATGTGACTTCTGAGCTTACTAATGCATTTCAACAGAAATCATAGGAAGCTATGTCCATTATTTTAAAAAGTGTTAAGGATGAATTCCTTATCCACATTGGTATTAGGAATCTCCTTTCAAATATTGAAAACTCCTTGAATCCATGCATGAGAGCACTCATCTCTCAAAGATCATTAAGTTAATCCTTGAATTATTGACAACACATATGAAGGGTGATGAAAAAGTTGTGAATTTCCTAGATAAAATTAAGAACATGAAAGCTCAGTTAGATGGTTGTAATTATAATTTGATTTAGGATCAACTACTTTATTTTATCATTCAATTAAATATTCTTGAAAAATTTAGAAATTTTATTTCAATTCTAAATTTTAAGTATCAAATTGAGTAAGATATCCCTGACCTTACCACTTTATTTGCTCTCCTGATTCAAGAATAGAAAGTAATGACTAATGTTGATTCTAAAGAGAATGCCACTTAGGCACTTCTCACCTAAAATGATGTTTTTAATAAAAATAAAAACTAGGAATCAAACTCTAATTCTAGTAAAGGCAAAAATAGGAACAAGAAAATTGGTAATAAGAATCATAAACCTAAATTCAATATAAATTGTAATTTGTATGGTAAATTTGGTCATAAAAGGGAAACTTGTTATAAAAACAAGGATATAATTAACAATCGATCTTCTAAAAATAACAAAATGAATAAATATAATCAAAAAAATAGAAGAATCAAAACCTTAATCAAAATAACAATCAGGATTATAATGTTATTGCTTTATATAATGCTTTATTTGCTTCAAATAAAAATGAGTGGATTTTAGATAGTGGTGCATTGCACCATATGAGATGCTTATCTGATATTTTTTATGATTCTAGAGATATCTCTGAAAGAATTTATTTAGGATATAATTCATTTTTAGAAGCAACTAAACATGGAAAAGCAAAATTTTCAAATGTTATTATTAATGATGTTTTCCATGTACCTAAGCTTAAAAATAATTTGTTATCTTGTTCTCAACCTAGTAATGATAATTTAATTGCAACATTACTTAAATATAGTTGGTCCATTAGAAATCAATTTGGTTCTTTGATTTTTGAAGGTGTTCAAAATAATGGTTTATATATCTTCTCTCCTTCTGCATGTTTATTTTCATCACATAATAAGAATAAATCTCAATTATGGCATGAAACATTAGGACATGTTAATTTTATAATTTTACATGATATGTCTATAAACAATCTTGTTGTTGGAATTTGTTCTATCCCCTCTCATCATGAAAATTTTGAGGGTTGTTTACGTAGTAAATAACATACTAACCCCTTTCATAAGAATCATGATGCAAATTCCTCTCATCCTTTAGATTTAATTCTTAGTTATGTTGTATGACCTCTTGAAATTGTATCTCTTAATGGTTCTTTATATATTATTACATTTATTAATGATTATACTAGAATGATCTGGTCTTGTTTCATTAAAATAAATATGATGTTTTATCTAAGTTTAAAGAATTTAAAGTTTATGTTGAAAATGCATCTGATTTTTCTATTAAGAGATCAAAAACTGGTAATGATGGAGAATATGTTAGTAAATAATTTTATTATTTTTGTATTAGTTACAGTATTCAAAGGGAACTAACAACTCCCTATTCCTCTCAACAAAATGGTATTGTTGAAATAAAAAATACACCATCATAGAAATGGCTATAACATGTTACAATCTGCAAATATTATTAAACTTTTATGGGCCAAAGCCATGAATACCACTGTCCATATTCTAGATAGAATCCATGCTTAATAATTTCATTTTCCTACATCATAAATATATGTATGCATTTAGCATTTTATTTGTTTTGATAAAACTATTTTGTTATTACTTTATAGATACTAAATATATTGATAATGTCGCATCTATATTGTATTTGTTAGTAAAATGATTTAGTATTTATTCTTGAAAATAACAAACTATAAATATATCTCAAGAGATATATTTGTCTAAGATGATAAATCAAAGAAAATATATAGATATTATGATTATTTTTAATTCAGTTAGCATTGAAATACATTATATGCATAACATCATGCTTAAATTGATAAAATGATCATGTTTTAGTTGTTACATTTTGTAAGAAGATCATGATCAATGAGTTTGTATCTTTTGTGTTTCAATAGCTTAGATAATCTCATTTGATTATTTTATCATTTGATTATTTATTCTAACATCCTTATATGATTCTATTGATAATAAGATATGTGAAAAAAATGTAAAGTTTACATGGAGTTTGTATTATTAGCTCTTCATCATTTACTATACTAAGCATTTTTTTCATACATCTCTAACCTTATTTGTTTTGGTCTCATATCTATTTGATTATATGATGGCATCTCATGCTAAAATTATCCATATTTGATGTATGAGAGGTTATAACTCAATATTTTTGTTAAAGCATATTAAACTTGAATTTTTTTTTGATAAAACTCAAATGATAAAATGAGTTATTACTAATAGGATATCTAATGTTTGGTTTAATTTAGTCTCATATTACTAGTAAATTATTGTATGTGCATCATATGATAGTTGGGGATGTTCATCTTGTCAATATTGGAGACATCCAATAATGAATTTCATACAATAGTTTATGTCTTTTCACTAACTTTGTGATCAAATTAGTGAACTTGTTTGCGTTAAAAATGACATAGTTATTTTAAAATGTGTTTTACCATAGAAAAACATATATTGTATTTTATGTATGTGGTTATTGTGATTCTAACCATATTATTATATCATGAATATTTTTTTGGATGTGTTCAAGTTTTGTGTAGGTGCACAACACCAAAGAACTAAACATATTGAAGTTAATGTGCATTTCATCTGAGAGAAAATTTTCAATGGTAATATTAATCTGCAGTTTTATCCTATGGATGAATAAGTGGCTGACATCTGCACAAAGTCACTTGGTGCTACCAAGTTTTTTAAGTTTTGTGAAATTTTGGGCCTCTCAAAGTTGCCATTGAGGGGGAGTGTGCATGACAATTCCACATCCTAATGGCCATTTGTTACTTCTTCTTCTCTATACTTCTCCTTTGTAAAGCATTGTAAAAAATTCATGTGGAAGTTATTTGATTTAAGTAAACTTCATGTGAAAGTTTTACTTTTGTACCCCAATACATTAAAAGCATAATTTTTAATGGAGATCCTTATGTTATAAAAGGCTCCAAATATGCTTAGTTATTTTTCATGAGAAAAAGTGAGATGTAATCTCACAATCATGCTAGCCTAAACTTACTTTTGAGTAGTTTATGGATCATAAATCCTTTTATTTCAAAAGGTGACATTTGGCATGATGAAGGTTTTTAAATCCTTCAAATTTTTCATATAGTATAATTCTTTTATGGTGACTGGAATTTATTCTCACTTAGCATTAAGGGGGAGGGTTAGAGTATTTTTAATGATTAAGTGGTAATTTAACCATTAGCCTATATTTATAATTAATTAAATTATAGTAATAATTTATTTATTATCATGAGGCAGAAACCTCATGTAAATAAATAACCATATTATATTTCCCTTCATATTTACCTATAAATAGGATTTTAACCCTATGGTGAATAACAACTCGATATACTAACATTTGTGAGATATTTGATTTATTAAAAGACTTGTAAACACTTTGTTGAGAAGAAGTTAGAAGTTGGAGTTGTATTGAGGTAAATTGTTTCTCTATAAATGAAAAATCACTTCATGGATTTTTTTACCTCTTTGAGGTTTTTTCAAGATAAATATCATATCTCTCTATGTTGAATTGACATGTGATATGCTTTGTAATTATTATTCACTCTAGATATATAATGTGCATTCATATTACTTATATACATGAATTTATTCATGCATCACCTTTACTATCCTCCAATATACCCCTTTTGTCATTCACTCTTCACACTCTCTCACTATACATTCCCTAGGCTTGACTATGCCTAGATGTCTTCCACTTCTTTATTAATTTCCATAACACTTCCTCTAGCTCTTATATCCACCTATCCAGCCTTCATTTAACCCACTCAATTTACTTTCAAAGTCCTCCACACTCATTTACACTTTATTGCACTTTTGCCCTTCAAGGGCTATTTGGGTTAATAGGCCTAATACATGTTCTTGAGATTGGTTGCTAACCCTTCAACACCTCAGTCTTAACATACTTCAACTCCCCACTAAGGTCTATATACCTAAGTTAATGCCCATTAATATTTATACTGCTTTCTAGGCCTATCCCTTAAGGGTGTTAGGCCTCTTACAATTGATCTTTGACATTTGATCTTTGATAATATCAAAAACCTATTCTAGCCTTTAAATCACCTTGAACACTTAAAAAACAATTTAATGCAAAAGTGGGTGAGAAAAGGGATAGAGTGTTTCAAGAGGTGAAAAAAAATAATTAATTTACATTCAACAATACAAAGACTAACAATAAGTTCAAGCAAAAAATATTAGTTATAAGTAAAGTGCCAATATGCAAATACCTCATCTTGACTGAAAACTGACACTACCAACATGTTCAGGGGGGTAGATAACATCTAGGATCAAGTTATTGGCCTCCCATTAGGCTCGATCGACAAGCTAACCACCCATTCTAGCCTCAAGAATGCCCTTCCCAATATAATAAAAATGCATTTTTTATCTTAAGTTCAAATATGCATAAAATAATACCTGTAAGTCATTTATGGGAACTATCATATCCTTCCCCTACCTCTTTAATCCCTCTAATCATAACTTGAATCACTTAGGTGGAACCTTTGAGAGTAATTTGTTTGGCAAGTTATAGTGATGAGTCTAAAAATGTAACTTTTATACATTGAAAGGCAACTTCTTGAGAAAAACATGTTATAGAAGAGAGAGCATCATAGGAAGGTTATGAAACACTAGAAGGATCCATTGCCTTCAGTGTCACACAAAATAAAGAGGAACCTAAGTGATAATCAGTGTGATCGCCACTGCAAAAGCTCATACAATGATTTATAATACTACACAAAATAATATTTTGTTGTGTAGTTTACATTAGTTCCCACACAAGTGGATGACATTGATCTAGATACTAATTATTTAGGCACTAATATTAATACCATAGATATTTATGATGATAAGGGTGCTTTTTTACACCAAGTTTTGGGTTAAGGGGTAATCTCTTAACATCATCATTGACAATGGGAGCCTATAGAACATAATTACACTAACTATAACCCAACACCTAGCCCTACTATTGAATCACGTCCTTGACCAAATACTCTTCGGTATATTTCTAACAAGGGAAGGATGTCAAGGTTAAGCAACTTTGCATTTCTAAGTATGTAGTTAAACCCATGGATGTCAAATTCACAAGTGACATTACACAACTAGATGTGTGTAATAGTATTCTTTGAATATTGTATGTGTATGATGGTGATGCTACATATCATGCCAAGCCATGGTGGTAGACTGTTCATGTCAAATCTCACTTTATCAACATCTTAGAGTCACCTTCAAAGACTAAACTCACATTAGTATTCACAAATCAATGCTATAAGATCATTTTTTAACTGTAAAAGTTTTTTATACTAAAAATTTGTCCAAAATCACATGCATAGTTGGGAAAATGAGCATTGATAGCATGTCATGCCACTCAATCATTTTAGAAATAATATATTGACAAGTTAATATAACAATATGGAAACTTATTTGAAGATCCAAAGGCTTTACACACACATTATGCATAGTAAAACATGAGATCAATTTGTTTCTTGGATCCCTTGTTACGAATAATTTATAATACCATAGGTTCATTTGTGAGAATGATGAATTTTTATGCTAGATCCAAGAGCTCCTTGATCAAGGAAAAATTAGGCAAAGATTTTCTCCTTATGGTTTCTTGGTAGTCCCAGTGCCAAATAAAATTGGTATAATACTCTTCTACGTGGACTATCATGTGCTCAACAGGATAATGGTGAAAAATTGGTACCCATTATCATGAATTAATGATGTTTTTCACTAGATTTTAGCTATACAATAATTCACCAAGATTGATCAAATTTCAAGTTATCATCAAGGACTAGTCCAATTATCATATCCGCATGAAACTGAACTATCACATGAGTTGAAGATAAAAATTTTGTTAATCAGTCACATTTCTTCTCATTCAACACTACACTAACTTGTTTTAAATGATAAATATTCTCATCAAAGGTTTTTTGAAGAAAAAATATCATCCAATACATAATGAAAAAGGAATCAATAAATGACTTCATTATCTCATTCATCTACATAAAGGTAGTTTGTGCATTGCACATCCCAAAAGGTAGAACCAACCATTCATACAAACTTGCCTTATTTTGAATGTTGTCATCTAAATGTCTTCTTCTTTAACCCTAAATTGGTGATACTCAGATTTTAAATCCATCTTATTATATTTTTTGTCATGTTAAAGTTGATCAAGAATATCTTCAATCTATAGAAGAGGGTACCTATTCTTAATGGTTATATTGTTAAGTGCTCTATAATCAACACACATTATACATGAACCATGTTTCTAAGGTACTAAAACAATTTAATAACCACATGGAGAAGTATTAGGACATACATCTTAACTAATTAAAGACTGTAACTTTTATTTTACCTCATTTACATCCTTCAAGGACTGCCTATACAACTTACGATTTGGAGGCAAATTATTTGGTAGCAATTGAATTTTGTGCTCAATAGGTCTCACCATTGGCAACCCCATGGGCTTATGGAAGAATTCCTTGAATTATTTCACTAATTCTCCCATATTCTTGTGTTATTTGTTAGTAAATATGCTACAAATAGTTTTGTGTTCAACAACTTCTTTATCTTGAATATCTCTCAAAAGAAGTAAAGCAAACTTCTCGCTTGCATTAACAAGCCTTTTAACTTAAGAAGTATTTACCAAATATATCTTAGAATCACATTTGTAGGATAAAATGATGTAGCTCTTGAATTTTTTATAAAATGGTATTGATTGGCTATCCTCATGAAGATAACATCATGGACATACAAATAAGGGAAACCAAATGCTACACTACACACATCAAGGGGAACAATATCCACTATAAATTCATCAATGAAATGTGCATTAATACCAAACTTAATTTTACATTACTTAGTTACCTTGATGTTTACATGTTTCTTCACTAAACCTAAATCATACATGTTTGGATGATTGTAATTATCTATCCTCAATTTTACAACTAACTCCTTGCTTAAATTTTTTTTGGTGAGCAAGTATCAAAAAGAGCATCCAATTTTTTTTTTATCATCTGAATTTTAATATGGAAAATATTATAAAGTTCACTTTCTTTAGAATTAAGACTAGTCAAACATACATCTTTATTTACAAAAGTAAAACACAAACTCTCATCCACATCGAAGCTACAACCAATGTCTTCACCTTTGAGTGTGGTCATGTCATTATTTTTGTTATTGTAAAACAAATGCAATTTTGGATGTAATTTTAATAATTTTCCTTGAAATAGTTATCAACATCACAATTCCCATAATGCCTTGTAGTATCCTTCTTAGAAACAAATGTATCATTACTCTAACCTTTTCCTTTACCCTTATGCTTAGAACCACTTATTTCTTTGGAGTGATTTGAGAGGTAGATGTAGCCTTCTTTTTCTTTTCCATATTCAAGTAGTGAGATTTAGAAAAGGCCTCATTTACACTCATACATTGGGCCAAGAGGACAAGTTTCCTCAAAAGGATATGTAACCCACCAACATACTTCATCAAGATGTTATGGTTTGTTATATCTTTTCCCATTTGGATAGTCTTCTCGTGGACCACACTTGTGTACTCATACACGCTTAGGCCTTAATTTTACCTAATATATATACCATACATGGACCTCTCTTCCTCATAATAAATATTATAAGGATCCTTATTGATTAGTATTTTAAATCACCCCATTGAATAATAGGAGGAATATTCTTAAGAACCAAGGTATGACCATAACTTTCAAATTAAGTTGAAGCATGATTGGTTAATTTTAATCTTGCAAAATAAATTTGTTTTCTCTCATTGATCTAATGTAAACTAAAATATACTTCTAATTAGGCTAGATAATGGTCTAACTTATCCATGTTTATATGTTTATCATATGGATAAATCTCTATCTTTTCCTTAGCCTTGAAAGAAGGTGGATCTTGGTTAGAATAGGGTTATTCTTCCATATTCTCATGCTTGGGATCATCCTCCTTACTTGATTTCAATGTCTCTAAAAAACAGCAAGATTCTTCATGAGAATACCCATGATGGACTACAATCGATCAAGCTTACTCATAGAAAGAGAAATTATAGCCACTATTTTGAGCTTCTAAAATTTCTCTTCTACTATATAGGCATTTTATTCATTAGAATGAACCATACTTATAATCCCTTACTTCCACTAGCTCATCTTATTCTCGTGATAGGCATATACTACAATGTAGTCACTAACACACAAAAGGACACTAATACTAAACTAATTATGATACCAATATGATTAATAAATTAGGTGGATATTCCATACTAATATTTACCAACATAGATCATGTACTCCTAGTTCAACATATGATTAATATAAGAGTGTTATAGACTATTTTTATTTCTAAAATAGAGATAAATGATTAGAAATGAAATGTAAAACATATTGAATATATAAATTAAAGCTTAAGATAATCCAAAGCATAAAATAAAAACACTATATGACCTGGAGATACTCGGTGTGGGAAAAACTCAAGTGGATGAGGCAATTATACTTCTCTTGTACTATTTAATTCAACATTTGTAAAACTTACTACCAAAAATGGTCTTCATGGATAGATATTTCATTATTAAACTATCCAAATCTTGCACACATGATTGATTTTTACTTCTTATACACTTCATGTAATGATTCAACATAACTAGAACATCCATTCACAACTAGGATACAATGAGACAACATTAACCCAACTTGCAAACTATAATGTCAATCCAGCTTCAAAAAAATTCATCAAATTCTCTAATGATCTATGTTTTCAATAGAGATTGTGTTTATGCCTCTTCACCTTAGAACCCACCAAAGACTTCAAACAATCATCACCAAGAAGAAGCTTTTGCAACCACTCCTCTACCCATGTTTTATTCGATGGTGAAACCCTTAGATTCAAAGTCTACAAGTTTCTAACTTCATCAATATAATAGGCCTTTTTACCATCTCAACATTGATTCTACCACTACAACCTAACTAAATTGTTCATTTTACATAAACAAGCTTGAGGAAATGTCTTACATAGTGTTTTACATGAAATAATTACATAATTAAGTATAGTGGAAATGAACTAAACAAAATATCTAGTAAATTAGATTCATATTTTGGATTAAGAATCAAGGTCAACACTAACATGATTAACTATAACATCATGAGTAGACAAATCACCATCTTCAAGAGTGTATTTGACTCTCTTGTAGGATTTGGAAAACAAATGAATCTTATATCACTATCTAGAAGGATTATAAATTCTATAGGTGGATCTCATAGATAAAAATGATTGAATGATGAGTAATTTGATCATTTCCATGATATAAAAAGATGCACATCAAATAAATTGGTAGAGGGATGACCTTGACGTAAATAATGAGAACAATTTTGGACTTCACTAGATTTAGTACAAGGTGATTTTGGATGACTTGATAACTTTGAGGTTTGGATTTCACATGATTGACCAATAGGTGAAGACTCAGCTTGACATTTATTTATAAGGCCTCTTATTATAAATCTTAGAGTAACATGATGTTTAATGAGTTTAATTATCTTTCATATTTGTACAATAGGTGTAGACTTGACAATAGGATTACAAACATGTGTTTTATCCACAATTGGTTTACACTTCATTTGAACAATCTCAAGTTTACAAATAGTAGATTCAATATATTTTAGCTTGACATTCAACACAATAGGATTTGGGGAACTTGTATATGGTATAATAGGTTTGAATTATGACTTGAAAATAGATTTGATAGCTAGTTTGACAATAGGTTTGACAACATTTTTTTTGTGTGTATCTAATGTTGTTTACAACCTACAAATCCATTTTCAATAAACATAGTGCTAATGATAAAAAGGCATAAATAATGACTTGAACTAGACTCAACATTCTTCAGGCAAAGTAGCTTTGTGTGAATTTTAAAGTAGAATGTAAAGGGATACAATTATATCTATGTAATGTGTGGATGCCATGACACATATGCAAAAATAACTTAAAACAAAATAATAATTAACATAATTTGTGTCAGGCTCAACCAATAAAGCTAGAAAAATAAAATACTTGGTTTGTTAGGTCTTTGCACTTGAACCACATTTAAACAAGTCATTTGATAAATATTTACATCTCTATTTCTTCATAATATGATGATACATTTTTATTTCTCATTTATGTAATCAACTTTTCAATATATAATCAAAAGATGCATAAAGGCCAAAACATGCATTTACAAGAATCAAACACAAAAAGGACAAAAGCAACGTCAATCTAAATCCTATTTATAGAACATACAAGTGAGATGACTTCCAGTTAAGGATTTTTTTATTAGACATAAACATTAATAAATGCATCATGAGTCTACTATTTTCTCAAAAAATCATATTATAGAAGGGAAACATAACATTTGGTATTATTTATCTTTTATCAAACTATTTGTATAGGGATACCACCTTACAGATGTCAAGAAAATAATGCATAAAACATGTTCAGAGTCATATAAGTATAATTTAAACACATTATTTTAGATAAGATAACCATACATTACTCATAATCACTTGTCCCTATATATCATGCCTTTAATATATTCATTCTTAAAAAATAATTTTGCATGTAAGGGCTAAATTTTATGGCCATATGATTATATTTCCTCTCTTTTTTCATAAAGTAAAATCAAATTTTTTGCTCAACTAAATCAGATGCAAGGTGAAATTTTAGCCAAATATCAAAGTTTTATAAATTTTTAAACCTCATTATTCAATCATTTGAGTTTTAGAGATGTTTTACTCATGAACCCTTACCTCGGATTTACTCAAAATTTATACACGCTGAGAGCTAATTATTGATAGTTCATAGAGATCATTTTGATTTTATATGATCTAACACATGTATATTGGTCTTAACAAACTTATTAAACTATTCCAATACTCTAATTGAGTTCATATAATAGTTTCCATGTGTAAATAGGCCTCTAAAAATGACTATAATAGTAAAATATAGAATTCATGAGTGCTTCATCAATATAACTAAGATATAAGCTTACATTCAATATGAAATGATTATAATCATATTATAAAAGGAAAATACAATTGAAAACATTCAATAAGACTCAAAAATCTTTATTATGTGAAACAAGAAAACATTTACACAGTCCTCCATTGAGATAGACCTACAACATATGCTCTAACCTCTTCAAAAATGATTTTTTAAATCCTTTTAAGCTCTTTGGTTGGTCTTGTAAAGTTACTCCTTATTAGGAGTGAGGATTATCACTTCGTTAGATTCTAAACCAAGATTGGTAATTTACTAAACATTCTCAGATTCTCTCTTACTCATTCAAATTAAATTGACTAAACTAGCCTAGTTTATATGTCTTTATAATTACTTAAGAATATTGTCAACATATATTATACATGTATTTGGTGATGTTCCAGCATCACCTTTATTATCCTCCAACATACCAATTTTATCATTCACTCTTCACACTCTCTCACTATATATTCCCAAGGCTTGGGTATGCCTAAATGCCTTCTTCTTCTTTAATACTTTCAATAACACTTCCTCTAGCTCTTATATCCACATATTAAACCTTCATTCAACCCACTCAATCTAGTTTAAAAGGACTCCAAATGACTTTACACTTTCTTTCACTTTTTCCCTTCAAGGGATATTTGGCCTATAGGCCTAATACACATTCTTGAGACTGGTTTTTGACCCTTCAACTCCTCACTCCTTTAGCACCTTTAACACCTCACTCTTGAAGTATTTCAATTCCTCAGTGAGGTCTCTAGACCCAATTCAACTCCCATTAATAGTTCTATTACTCTCTAGGCCTATACTTTAAGGGTGTTAGGCCTCCTACAATTGATCTTTGATAATATCATAAACCTATTCTAGCCTCTAAATCACCTTAAACACTTAAAATACAAGTTCATGCAAAAGTGGGTGAAAAAAGAGAGACAGTGTTTCAAGAGATGAAAAAATAATTAATTTACATTCAACCATACAAAAAGTAGCAAAAGTTCAAGCAGAAAATATTAGTTCTAAGTAAAGTGTCAATATGCAAATACCTCATCTTGACTAAAAAATGGCACTGCCAACACATTTAGGGAGAGTAGATAACATCTAGGACCAGGTTATTGGCCTCTAATTAGGATTGATGAAAAATAGAACCACCCATTCTATCCTCAAGAACACCCTTCCCAATATAATAAAAATGTAGTTTTTAACCTAAGTTCAAACATGTGTAAAACAAAACTTGTAAGTCATTTATTCAAACTATCAAATCCTTCCCCTGCCTACTTAATCCCTCTAATCACACACTGAGGCACTTATGTGTAACCTTCAATAATAATGCATTGGAAAATTTTTAGTGATGGGTCCAAAAATGCAACTTTTTGACATTGAATAGGCAACTTCCTGAGCTCCAACTACCAATTTTTACCTTTGAGACCTCCATGTCATATAGGCCAAGTCAAAGGCTTTTGTATTAGACTCAAGGTTGACATAAGACCAAAATTGACCTATAAATTGTTTGGTGATTAAAATCAACATGTGTGTGAGTTATAACTTCTTATCCATAGCTACCTGGTTGTTACATTTACAAATACATTAGATTAAAACTATCCCAATGATTGCCACTTCAACACAATTTTTTTTGTCATGGTCAAACTAGATATTATTGTATAACCCTTGTACACTAGAGTGTACATTGCCCACCTAACAAGTAACATTCCTAAAAAAATCTTAGATCCCATGATCTAGCTCACAAATAAAGATAAACTTATTATATTCATCAAAAGACTAAGGAATTTATGTAAGTAAAATTAACTTTCTTTCTATAATTGAATTCCAGTGGAGTAAATGGTTTTATTCATAGTTGTCATGGCCTATAAATAATAGAATAATTGAAATGAGTGAATTTGATACATTTTTTGATAGCCCTTCAATATTTAAGCTCTTTCAGAGGATTTATGTCAAGATTTGTCTAAAACCATTTAAAGTTTACTTCCCTTTAGTTACAAACTATCTTATTTTTGTCTTTAGTGGGTATGTTGAGGAATTGGTTCCAATTATTAGTCACTAGAAAATATACTTAATAAATTGTGGGTGAGACCATGTTGACAAGTATTTAGATTATGAATTTTTTTTGAATTAAAACACCTATATATAGGGGTGGCTCATAATTTAAATGGATCAATACATCTAGAGCTAGGCATTTTTTGTACATCATTGACTCTGATAACTTGTTAGAATCTCAAGAAAGCATGAACTTATGAAATATTTCCAAAGTGTTGGAGCATTTAATTTTTTTATCTAAAGAATTATATTGATTTTTCTTAATTAAAAAAAAACCATTGTGACCAAGTTAAGGAGAAAGATAATGGGGAATTTGGGGTTAGGAAGATGATATTGTTGTGCCATATGTTCCATAACATATTTTAAAGGGGTAATAATAACATAATAAATGATGACCAGTTTATTTACTTTTTTCAAACCCTTTCCATGTTCGCATATTATACCTCATTATGCATGCACCAAGATGGTATGTCATGCGAGGAAGGCTCACTTGTAGAATTCCATCAATGACCCTAATTAACTTATTTATAGGATGTTTAAAGTATGATTTCTAGTACATGCACCAATTTGTAATTATAATATCCATATCTACCTTATTTTAATAATTTTTTCATTCATTTTTGTATCAGTAATGCTTTATAAATGAACCCTCTCATATTTTTTGATATGCTTACATACAATGTTAATCTCCTTTAGTGACGTAATATTCAACTAACTAAAATTATTGTAAATCTCCATTACATCCACAGCAAAATTGAAACATCTTATTGTGGATGAGTTATTTTTTATAACAAATTACACTACTTAAATGTGCCATGGGGATTTGAACTAATCTTTAAATTTTCAAGATCAAAGTTTGTTAGCTTAGTAATGAAATTATCATCAAGGAAATTTTAAAATGCCATTAAAAGTGTATTCCTTGTATTTAGGATGCATATATGTTATGGCAAGCCCAATCCTAGTTGTAATATGTGGCCTCCTCTTCTATTTCAGATTGGCTTATCATCCCACCAAAAAATTGTTGATCATGAGTATATTTATGTTATTTATGAATTCCTCTAAAATTGAGTGGTGTTAATAGAAACTAATCTTACCCAAACATCACATTGGGTTGGTTGATTACCAAGTTTACCTTTTGGTTAATAATTCCCATGGAAGTTGAAGGACCCAATTTATAGCCAAATATCCAAGTTAAATCTTATATTCCTCAATAGGATAATACCATAACAATTCCTCAAAAGGTTTTTTCTTGTCTTGTACTACTAATTCCCCAAGATTACCTTAGCCTACATCCATAATAAAATGTATAAATATACTTAGGGAATCCCAACAATGATTAAAAGGTAGATGAAGATAGGAAATGAGTCTGCTAAAATTGGTTGATTGATCATTTTATCGAGATTATGAATTTTATAATTAACAAAACATGTTACATGTTTGTCATTCTTTACAGTTGAAATAAAAAACAAATCGTTATTAAAATAATCCTCCTTATATTTCTCAAATATTTTGATTTTATATATATTATGAGGATAGAGGACACATAGAATAGAAATGTATCTTTAAAACCAGCAGGGTGGCTCCTTTTATACAACCAAAAAATGACATAATTTTATAGTCTGTGATATTTAGGGCTAATGCAAATTTCCTTCTATCCCACTAGATAACATCCTTATGGAAGTCACAAGGAGCATCACTTCAGCTACCAATAATCTCCATAATGATGTTCCAAAACTTGAAAATATATTATTTTTAAGGAGTTGGTTGAGGATAATTTCCATTCTTGGACATGATAATGGAATTTGAACTAGACTCTAACTTTTGAGGACCAAATGTTTTTCACCTTGCTTTGTACTTATCATCGGGAAGTGAAATTTTCAACCTTTAGACTAATATGGAAAATGTCAAGAGAAATCCTAGTTGCATTATCCACCCTCTTTTGGTAATTTGGATTGTTTTATACTCCCATGAAATATCCATCATATACATTATTTTCAATCAACAACCTATGTTGTTTCTATATATCATACCATGAAAATTAATTTTAAAAACAATACACATTTTATCAAATTGATAGTGTAATTATAAACTACTTATATCTAACTCCACCACATTGAGTGTATTGATGTATTACTAAAAATCACTACCTTTTAAAGCATGCATTTTTTTATGATTTTCTTAAGGCATTACCATGTACATGAAATTAATCCCACAAGCATAATTTAAGTCTTTGCCTTGAAGGGTAAATCACCAAATCTTCATTTCATGTTGTAAATATTTAAAATCCCAGTTCCTCACAAAAACATGATCAAAATATGTTTCAAACTAATACAAATTCTTAATCTTTAACCTTTTCTAGTTTTCCCACATTTCACATAATTGATCATGTGAATAAATCTAAAATTCAGATGTCTCAAAATGAATACCTAAAGTCTATTCTCGATCATCTTGATATATTAGTGAAATTTATTAGAGGAGATAATCCTAATAACCTTGGAAATGCATCCAAGGGTATCCACATAGTCCAATATATCTCAGTTTCTCAAAATCTAATGGCTACCTCTACCCTAATATTTAAAATTTAGAACCCTTCCATGTCTCCCATTATATTGAAAGTCTCAAGCTTAGTAACCATATCATAGACTTTGGAGACTTTTATGATTAAATGCCTAGTAAAGTTATGTGCAAAGACTTTTGGTTGATTTTTTTAATGGAGACCAAGATAATACCTTTTATTGTGAAGATTAAATATGTCCAGGTACATTTGGTTGCTTATCTTCCAAAGAGAGTCAAAATGACTAACTCCTAATGGAAAAAATTCCCTAACCTATGGAATGTTATTGAGAAAATTTTTGTGTAGAGATGTAGGAGACAAAATACAAATGGATTGGTTTCAAGCTATGATTCTGATGAAAGTAATTAAAGTAAGACTAGAACCTGAGCTTAAAGCACATACATAGTATAAAAATTATATGATCCTCCTGATGATATTTTATATGAAAAGACATGACACGATAAATATATGATGATGTTAGAGGAGACTTGAATATTCCCAAACTCATTAAAGTCGATATCAGTGATACATGGATGCTAGAGTTTGTTGGTAACCATTTCCTTATTGGTGTAGGTGTTAGAGTTGTCTTTATTTCCCCTACTAATGAGTTATTTCCTTTTTCATACAAGTTATTGTTATAGTTCATAAACAACATAGTAAAATATGAAGTTTTTCAAGGTTTAGAGGAAAAGATAATGGGAATATAAGATCTCAAGGTGATGCTGAACTAATTATCAAACAAGTATGAAATTAATATCAAGTGAAAAATGACCATTTGAGGAAATTTTGGAATAAAGTGTGGGATTGCATTGAATTTTTCAAGGCCTTATATGTAGTTATGGTACCTAGAGAAAATAATTCCAAGGTTGATGCCTTAGATGTATTTGCATCTTTACTAATTCCTCAATTAAGGATTGATGAGGAAAATTACACCATAGAACTTGTCTATGACTAAACATACCCAATAATTTAGAGCATTGGAATCTATTTAATAATGATGAATAGATCATAAGTTTCTTTGAAAAAGAAATATATACTTACAAGGGAGATATATAGCATATAGATAATATCTTTCTTATGCCAATAAATAAAAATTCAAAAGTAATGCTGAAGTTGGGGTCAAAATTAGAACCAAAGATGAAATCAAGGATGAAAAAGAGGATTATAGGGCTATCAAAATCAAGGGAATTAATATTCTTAAAGGATTGGTCTTGCTTGAAAAATTGCTCTATAAGCATGACATGTACATCAAGAAGAGAACTCAAGATGAACCAAATGGATATCTCAAATACGAAAAATTAAACATTGATATAAAAGGGTAGATATCTATGAACATTGGAAAATGTTGTTATAAAGAAGAAAGATGGGGATTTTTGAGTCTTTTCAACTTGTACTCAAATATTTTTCCTTGATTATATGCTGACTTGAAGTTTCTTAGACCTAAATAGATGAAGTGTAATATCTCATTAATACCTAGTGCTAACATTTGTAAGAAAAATAAAATGATTTAAAATCCCAAGACCATTCATAATATCTATGAAGAAACAAAGAACATTTTAAAATCCATGATCATTTTACCAATCCATCACTCAATCTGGGTAACAAAGATTGTACCTATAAGGAATAAGAGTTGAGAAATTAAGATCCCTCTTGATTTCCATAATATAAATTAGACATATCTCAAACATAAATATCCATTGCATAAAATAGATCAGGTTTTAGTAGTAACTCAGTCTAAAATTATTCTATGCTTGACAATTTTCTTGGATAAAATCATGTAGAAATGATGCCTAAAGGTCAACACAAGATTGCATTCACAACTTCATGGGGTACCATTTCATATAAGTGGAGTATTCATTTCTACTGGTGACACATTTTATAGGGGTATGGACCTATATTTGAGTGACATGAAAACAATCACAGTGGTTTATCTCAAAGATTTTATATTATTTTTTTAAAAGTGAGAAGATCATTATGAGCACCTCAAGATGGATTTTGAAAGGTGTTGATCTCAAGGAATATCACTAAATCCAAAGACGTACATATTATAAATTATCGAAGGGAAGCCATATAATTTTAAAAATAAATAAGTAAGATTGATTCTAAAATAGTAAAGGTAATTCAAGAACTATCTTTTCCTACCAGGAATCCTAGAACACACTCCTCGATAAGGTGAATCTATTACAAATATTTCTACCTTATTTTTATGAACTTATAGACACATCTCCTATATGATGAGAGGTAATGCGCATTTAAAATTGAGTGGTGATGGTAAGAAATATTTTGATAAGATTAAAAATTCTATGATAATGTTTTTATGTTAGTGTGACTAGACTTTAATAAATACTTCATTGTGTATAGTTACTATTCTTAACATATGTTGTCAAAAAAATTCATGTAAAATAATGAAGAGGGGATAGAATACTATATTTATTTCATGAGATATTCTTTGAATGTTCACAAGCTCAAGTATTATCCCATTGAAAAATAAGCTTTTGTTGTGGTCAAAGGTATGGAATATTTTAGATTGTATATCTTGAATTCCCATACATAGGTGATGGTACTAGACATGGTAGTCAAGCATATATTGATGAAATAATAGATTGGTTCAAAAATGGGTGTATAGATTACCAAAGTGAAAGAATACAACTTAGAAATAAATCCCACTAAGTGAAATAAAGTTAGAGGTTTGTGTCGACTGATTATAGAGGGAGTCGATGATTAGAGGAAGGCTGCACAAAAGGCCTTAACAAAGAATATTGTAAAGAGATTTCCTTGGTAGTATTCATTGGATCTATTGATGAATGTTACTAAAATATTGCCTTATTATTGACCCATGGAGAGTTCCCAAGGCATCTAAATGTTAAAGATAAAAGAGCAGTTAAATTGGGAGCCGATAGGTATGTAATCTATGACAATACTCTTTTAATAAAGGGTTAGATGTTTTCTTTTTGATATGTGTTGATAAGGAACAACATAAGTTATTAATAGAATATTTCCATAATCAAGGATGTGGTGGTTACTTTTCTTTGCTTGTCATGACATTTAAGAATCTAAGAGATCACCAATATTAGCTTACACTTCAAAAACTCTCAAGAATAGGAGTCAATATGTAAAGCATGCTAAAATTTTAATGGAAGAATTAAACTTGCCCATGTTTCCTTTAAACCTATATTAATATAATATCCAATTTAACAATGGGGTTTGAATTCCATCAGTACATTGAATATACATTCCAATTCAAGTCAAGCGCATGTCCTTAACATAATGGACTATTTCACAAAGTATGTTGAGGCTATTTCTATAAATAAGACTAGATCTGAAGAGATGTAATTTCATTAAAGAGAATATTCTATTTTGATTTTGAGGAATTTTTTTTTATAAATAATGCTTCCAATTTATCTTCTTCTGAACTTATGGTTTCCTAATATAGTTATGTGATATCCTTATCTCACTCTTCAGATTACTACCCCCAAGGAAATGATAAAGTAAAATGAAGTAACAACAATGTTGTTACCATCATATGATAACTAATGGATGAAAATTAAAGGAATTGGAATAAAATTTTAGATGATGCATTGTGAGAAAATAACACCACTTCAAAAAGAGTCATTGGCATTTCCCCATTTAAGCTATTTATGGTATAGATGTTGCAGTTCCCATTTATTTGGAGTTCCTTGTTTTTCAATTGGTGAAAACGATAGAATATGAGAATTTAGTAAATATTGTATCTAAAAAAATCATGTAATTAAGCAAGTTGGAGGAAGAGATAATTGCAGTTATATACTAAATCCTAGAATCCCAAAGTAAAGTGAAGAAGCTCTTTGATAAGAAGGCTAGAGAAAGAAACTTTTAGATTGGTCAATTAGCTATCCTCTAGGAGAAGAGGTGTAAAATTTAAATTTATATGGATGAGATTTTCCAAAGTCTATCCTTTGTGTAGAGATGATACATATTATTTGTCTTATGGATATGGAACTCATCTCCCATTTACCTATAGTGGAAAATATCTCAAACAGTTCAAACAATGCGAGTAGGTTGTGGTGAAATTCATAGTAGGGGTTCCTAGTGAAGGGATTCCTTTATAAATTGAAGCAAATTCACACAAATTAAAACAACATACAATCTATGTTTCTTCAATGAAATAATTCCTTAACGACATACATTTATAGGGACTCTCTACAACTACTCTATCCTTCTTTGTCTCTAAATATAAGCCTTTAACTCTTTGTTGTAGTGGTTAAAGAACAAATAGGGTGTATAATTAATGATAACCTTTAATTATATGATGCTTAGTTTGGGTGCACACATACAAAATACCAACTCATAATTCTATTTGAAGACATTCAACATAAATAACACATTATATTTATTGATTTAAAGACATTACAATGTTTAAAATAGTAGACACACTATAAAATATATGACTTAAAAGTTTTAGAGTGTAAAAATGGATAAAATGATCACCAATATAGTCTAACATTTGACTGGTTCATTTATAGTTTCTTATTTTTTTATTTTTTCTTGCAATTATCATTTTCCCCCTTTTGCATTGCATTTTTATCCTCCTCTCTTCTCCCCACTTCATGAGATTATTTCCTTGACCCATTATGATATGTACCATGTCTCTTCACATTATTTTAAGTCAATAAAACACTCTAATCTGATGCCTTTTTTAAAAAAACCATTACATTTTGTTACATATTCTATGTTGTTTTGTTGTTGTTGATTCGTTATTGAAATGTTGTTCCCAACTGTTTCTTTTTTTATTTTTATTTAATTTTTGTTTGATGCATGATTTTTCAAACCCTTTGATGCTCCTACTTATGACACTCAAGGTTATTAAAATGTGAAATTCTAATCACATGGATGGAATAAATGGTAAAACCACTCTTTTGACCATGAAGCATAATGGTCATGGCATTTTCTTCCAACACACTAAGTAATTATAGTTTTTTTTGTCAATCTTTCTCTTCCATTTATAGCTTCTCCTTTTTTGTTTTAATTGTGTTCTCATCTTCTTATCTCTCCTTACTCTTATTTTTATGGATTTAGACCCACCATAGTTGATCCTCCTCTGCTAAAGGTTTATCCTCTTTTCTCTCAATCTTGGTGTGGGCTAAAACCCACCCTCATCCGACCACCTCCACCCAAATGATCTTTCTAGAATCTTACTTTATATTGTGGGATGAAACACACCAATGAATTACCACCTCCTTCTAAACCCTTCTTATCTTTATTTACTCACTATCTAACCTATTATTGGATCCTTCATTCTTCACTCTTTGCTATTTTCACCTCCTCTTCTCTCATGGCTGTCATCTCCTCTCTTTCCACCATATTTCTTATGGATTATTCATTTACATGAGTCTTCTTCTTCTTTTACATATTATTCACATTCTCTATTTGATATAAAAATTAGTTGTTCCTCCTCTCATCCTTAAGTCCATAAATTTTCACATCTTGTTTGACCTCGTTTCCTTGAAAGGCCTCTATGAATGTCTCCTTTCCATCTATCTCTACACTTGCACAAAATATATTCATAAATTAGTTTAAAAACATATGAATTAACTATCCCCATAGGTTATTCATCGATCTTCACAATTTCATTAGATGATACCAATAATTTTCTCTTGCTTCTTTTCATCATCTTCATTTTAATTAATTGATTTAAAAACTAGTTACTCTTCTTCATTTCTCATCCTCTTTATATTAGCTCTAGGTTGATTTATTTCTCCTTGTTTTTCCTCTTCCATTTCATGTGTGAATAACCTTTCAATATATTTGTATATATAGGGATAATGCATACCTTCACTCATAATAGTTTGTTCTCCAATACCTATGTGGGATGCTACCACATATGCAACATCACTTTTATTCTTCATTCTTTTTGGTAGAAACAAGTCCACCATCTCTATCTCCATATTTTTTATAACTGTACATTAAATAAATACATTAATGGAATCAATAGTTCCCACAAATACTTTTTTTAACTCTTCATCATGCCTCAAGGATATGTTTCCCAATGCTTCTCTAATGCTCACATTCTCCTCACAACTTTCTCTCTCATTATGGACTCCTAAATGCCCATTCTCAAAAACCTCCATGGTTATCCTCCCCTCCTTATTATTTATATTTCCTTCTTCTTCACATGGTTGGTCTTCAACCATACTCTCCTTATGTGCATTAACTTGCATATCAACAATCTCTATTGTTTTCTTCATGGAAATCTGCAACTCTTCATAGTTGCCTTATTCATTCACATATAGTGTTTCCTTTAAGGAAACATGTATCATTCCTTGGTTGTTCTCAACCCTTCTTCCCTCCAAAATATAAAAGACAAATGTATTTCCTATCAAGGAAATTTTTTAATTTTCCCACTTGTTGGATATCATAAACTCAATCCCATCATCAAATAATGGGTCTCCTTCTTCAAGTTCAATAACTATCACATCCATATCCTCTTGCGTGATGATTCCATCCTCTATGTACTAATCAAAAACCTCTTTCTCTTTGTCATTTTGAAAATAATATTTGAGTTTCTCAAATGGAAACCTCACTCTCATGTTGCCTTTCAAGACAGACTTATTGTCCTCACTTTTATCCATCTCCTTACTACTTCTCAAAGTAGACTTGAACTGCTCACATAAAAAATTTCCTCTCATATTGCATTTTATGTAAATATTATCATTATTCTATTTTGTCTCAAGCTTCAAGACATGAATATTATACAATCATTCTACTTTCATTCTTGAGTGTACAACATGACCCATAAAGTTATAAACTATATGTTCCCAACTCCTTACCTTATTCCTTCCTCTCCCTTATCTCCTCTCTAGGAGATATCTCCAATACACAACTGCAACTCCACATAATCTCTTACTTGTAATCTATACCGTCATGGGGTTTTCAATACACTTCTCTTAAAAATACATTTATAAGTCCGCTATATAATTCATGAGCACATTTTGGATCTCTTTACCAATAAAACAATATTAATAGTGGGCTTACCTCTTTTCTTTACCTTGACCTTTATCGATCTCTTTCTTCTATTGGGATATCTTCCTTTACCTATTTGGTCCCTCTTCAAAGCATATAACTTTATTTTGGGGACAAAAACCCTATCATAACTTCCTCTTTTCTTTACCTTGACCTTTATCGATCTCTTTTCTTTACCTTGACCTTTATCGATCTCTTTCTTCTATTGGGATATCTTCCTCTACCTGTTTGGTCCCTCTCCAAAGCCTCTTTTCTTTACCTTGACCTTTATCGATCTCTTTCTTCTATTGGGATATCTTCCTCTACCTGTTTGGTCCCTCTCCAAAGCCTCTTTTCTTTACCTTGACCTTTATCGATCTCTTTCTTCTATTAGGATATCTTCCTCTACCTGCTTGGTCCCTCTCCAAAGCATATAAATTTTATTTTGGGGACAAAAACCCTATCATAATTTCTTCTTCATCCTCTATACTCATTGCTAAAACATCTTCACTTTTTGCACCTTCTATCATGTCTAATATTTGTTGGACTCCCTTCAACATATCAACCAAGTCTTCTACCTCTGATGCCATTCTTACTTTTTATGCCATATCCTCCTCAATATGTAAGCTTATCTTTCAAAAATAGACTAAAAAAAGATTTTATCTCACTTCCTTAACACTTACATGACTGCTTTCACACCTATAACAAACTTATCCTCCCTTCAATGCAAGCTCCTTTTTCACAACTTAGTTTTCATAGCCTATAATTGACTCATACAAGAGCCTCACACACCCAACTCAATAAGGAAAGATCTTGATCTAATACCAAATGGTGAAATCATAGAGAGATTATACACGTAAGGACAACATTTAATTGTATGATGCCTAGTTTTAGCGCACACACACATGTAAAGAGGAACTCAAAATTCTATTTGTAAACATTTACCATAAGGAACACACTATATTCATTGATTTCAAGACATTACAATGTTTAAAAAAATAAACAGATTATCAACTATGTGCCTTACATGTTTTGGAGTGTAAACATTGAGGAAAACATCACCAACATAGTCCAACATCTTACCAGTTCCTTTATAGCTTGTTGATTTTCTATTTCTTTTCTTGTAGCTCCTCTTTTCCCAATCTTGCATCATGTTTTTATCCTCTTCTCTTCTCCCCACGTTGTGAGATTATTTTCATTACCCTTTCTAACACATGCCATGTCTCATCACATTCATTTCAATCCATAAAACTCTCCAACCCCATGCATTTTTCTTTAAGAACTATTGTTTTCATTTGTTATTATGTGTTGTTCTATTACTATCAATTTGTTGTCGAAATGTTGATCCCAGTTGTTTATTTTTTCTTTTTTTTTGGTTGATTCAAGATTACTCAATCCCTTGGATGATCCCATATCATGTAGAATTTTTATCTTCTCTCTGATACCTCTCTCTTTGATCTCTATTTTGTCCCTTCTCTGGTCTATAGCTTCTCTACTTTGATATCGACTCTTGATTTGTAAGTTTAAATCTCTAGGTCTTTCCTTAATCCTTTCAATGCCAACCTCTTGATCATTCAATGTTGACTTTTATGATGTGACTTATTTTATATCTTGATATCCCATATATCCCACCTAAAAAAATTCCTTTAATAGTAGCATGAGATTACTTTCCTAATTTTAAATGTTTTTTCCTTTCTAAAACTTTTTTATAATTTCTTACGATTCTCAAAAGATATTTTTGTAATAGTGGCTGCATAGTTGGGTTAAATATTTCATGGTGATCACTAGGTAAATATTCTCTTCCATATTTTTCCAATGATACCTTAAATGCCTAAATTGGTGATTTAACATGAAATTTGTGACCATTCAAAGATATTCATCTTATTCCATTATTGTGACCAAATTTGAAATTGTGATCATAGGTTGAATATGATCGTGCCAAGTGCCAGAATTTTGTAGCTCCTAGATAATATGATCTAAAGCCTTTATCATGGTCTTCAAAGACTTTGTGGACCCATGGATTTGTTAGATCCATTTTATGGTCCCTCATGCATTTTCCCCTTTTCATCGTTGACTCTCTTTATGTTTACAGACCCATTAATCAATTAAATCCATTTAAGGATTGTAATACATTTGCACTATGCTATGGTTAATATATCTTATGACCCTCATTGATTATGACACATGTTGTAATCTAGGTTCTTAGAGTCATGTAATTATTTTTTGGATTGTTATGGACCCATTGGAGTTATAAAGTCAAATTTGAAATTGATCACACATCTACCCATGGTCCCTACCATGACATAGGATTATGAACACACCAAGTCCTTATGAGTGATTTTGACTATAACACCTAACCTCCATGGTATTTGTGAACTTTGTGGTCCTGTGCATGAATCCCAAGAGTCTTGTGGACTTATTAGACTTTATAAACTAATGTATATTTTTTTGGGTCTAGAAAGTAGCCTTAATTACAAAAAAGAACTTATGTAGACTTATAAACTTAGGGAAATAATGTGGACCCTAATAAATATATATTATGTATTCCCTATAGACATAGAGACTTAAGAAATAATGTATAATTAGCCTCCAACATTGAAACTTAAAGTTTTGAGGGAAAATATTTGAGACTAAAAATACAAAGAAACTTAGATTTGAGACATTGGAATATGACCATGTGACTTTGAGTGTGATCCATGTGATCCCTAGGACCTCAAAAACTACTATAAATCCATGAACCAAAACTGGATCTCAAGATGTGACTTGATAACATTGTTGATTTGATAAATTTATCTTGAAAATTATTTTTGAAACTAAACCAACTCGTACCTATTTTTGGTGATGTAGGATTACCCTTACGCCTTGGATTCTTCTGAATAAAACAATCTAGGTAATCAAAAAATTGAGTCTTGCTCAGATAGATGGAATAAATGGAAAATTTTATCTTTTGGCTACTAAGATTGATGATTATGGTATTCCCTTCTAGCACACCAAATATTTCATTTACTTTTTTCTCTCTTCTACTAATATTCACTTTCTTCCCTTATATGTAAATGGATCTACCATAGTTCCACCACAACCAACAATTATTTATTTCTTCTTAGTCATTGTTCGGGCATAGCTTGTCCACTTACACCAAATGATTTTCTCCCCATCTTCATGTGGGACTAATCTCATCTTTGTCCAACCATGTCTACCAAGATGTTCTTTCTTGCATCATACTTTATCTAATGGGATTGAACCTATGGCTATCTTTTAACCACCTACTCCTAAAGACTTCTTGTCTTTGTCCATTCACTATCTAACCTACTATTAGATCATTCCTTCTATCACTCATCTCTATTTTCAGCTCCCCTTTTCTAATATATACCATCTCTTCCTTTGATTTCCTTTGTGACATCACCATTCTGCTTGTAGATATTTTATTCATTAGAGTCCTCAAATAAACTACTTATTTATATATTTCTTCACATGCTCTAGTTGAAGTAAAAATCAGCTGCTCCTCTTCACTTTTTTAAGTACATAATTTAGTACTTTTGACATCACCTCTTCACCTTAAAAGGCCTTTTTTAATGCTTATTTTATATTCATTTATACACATCAACATAGTCCATAGACATAAATTAGCTTAAAAACATGACAATTTACATTTCCCATAGGTGATCCATCCATATTCATATTATAAGCTTGATATTCCCAAAACTCAGGCTTTTCAAAGCCTTCATCATTTTTCCTGCTTCTCAGAATAATGAATAATTTTTCTAGTGACAACACCTCTTTCTATTTTTCTTTATTTATTATCCCATTTTCACCAGCACAATGCTAATTTGATTCTCCCTTCTTCTCTTATTTTGACTCTATGTCACGAGAATGGCATTTTTCACTTATCCAATATCCTTTGTGAGTCTTCTCTCCCACATCAAACTACTTTAGTTGAAATATCTCTTTTTCTACTTATTTATGGTGTCTCTTATGCATATGAGCACACTGGATCAAACCATAATTTATCCTCTTCTTTGATATCTTCATCATTATTGGACCTACACTTAAATCACCCATATTAAGGAAATCAATAGATCCCACAAATAGTTATTTATCATTTATTCATGCCTCGAGGACATATTGTCCAACTCTTCTATGTTTTTCACATTTTCCTCTTGGACTTCATTCACATGATGGACTTCAAAAGGTCCATTATAAAAAATCTACATTACTATTTTTACATCATTCTTCAAACTATTTTCTTCCTCTATAGTGGTCTTCAACTACACAATCCTTATGTGCATTCACTTGCACTTCCTTTACCTTCATTGTTTTATTGATTGAAACCCTGAGCTTCTTCTTTGGAAAAGAGAAATATCAATTTTAGTACCTTTATCCTTTAATGATGACAGCCTCTTCCCACTTAAAGGATTCTATAATTTCTTTGCCATCATCAAATAATGGGTTTCCTTATTTTGATGAATACTTTATTACTTCATCATCCTCTTCCATTAAGGGCTACTCACAAATTTCTCTCTCTAATGTTCTTGAAAACATACTTGGGATTCTCACTTGTAGATCTCATTTTTTGACTGATTTTCAAATCAACCTTATTCTATTCACTCACATCTTTAAGATTCTCATTTGGAGACATCCTTTTCCGATTGCTTAAAGGCAATCTTCTTCACCTCTCTCTCAAGTCTCAATGTTTGGAGCTTCTTCCACCATTCTCTCTATAATTTTGGATGCACAACATAAACCATACACAATTGCATGTCCACATAACTTCTTTCATGCAATTTTTACCCTCACAAGATCTACAAATTTTTCCTCTTCAAGAAAATTTCTAACTCAACAATCCATTTCATGAGCTTCTTTGGCTCTCTTTACCACAAAATAAAATAATATTTCAAGTGCACTTAACTCTTTATTTCACCTTCACCTTTGTTGGCTTATTTTCTTTATTGGGATCTTCTACTTCACTTTCATCTCTCTCCAAATAATCCAACCTTTCTTATAGGAACAACCATCCCATCATAATTTCTTCTTCATCTTATTTACTCATAGTTTCAATATTTTCTCCACTTGTTCCATCCCAATCTTTCATATAATTCGTTCAACATTTCTACTAGGTCTTTTACTCATGAACTTCCTCTTTTGTATGCCATTTCATCTCCACAAACAATATTATCCTTCATAACTTGTAATTTATTTAAGCAAGCTTCTCTTTCACAACTTACATTGGACTCAAATAAGAGCCTCTCTTCCACTACTTGATTCACACTTGTATGACTTCTCACACACTTTTGAAAATCTTACCCTTTATCAAATGTAAGCTTATGTTTCACAACTTGGCACTAATATAAACAATGCTTATTTTTTAAAACCTACAAGAGACTCAATCAAGAGTCTCTGTCCATTTTACATAACTCTCTCCTCTTAAAATAATTTCTCCTACCTGCAACAAATACGAGACTATTTTTCAAAACTTGTAGTTAACTAAAATAAAAGAGTCTCACAATTTTATCACATGGATCTTATTCACTTGCAAGACATTATCACATCTACAACAAACTCATTTGACTAGTCTGAGACAACTTGGTGTAATTCATGGTAAGGATTCCTAGTGAAGACGTGCCCTTAGCCATGCAATCAAAGTCACACAATGTAAAACAATATGTATTTTCTATGTATTCAATGAAATAAAGCTTAATAACATCTTCATTCATAGTGAATCTTTGAACCTACTCTATCCCCATCTATCTCTAACTCTAAGACTTTATGGGTTTTACTTTCACTATCTATTATAGACTCTATAACCCCTCTCATTTTTATCTCTATTATGGCACTTTTATGATCTATGGCCACTCTATTTTAATCTTTCTTCTCTACTTGTAGGTTTAACGCTCTACTTTTTCCTAAGGTCTCCTTTCCTTCCTTAACCCTTTCAATATTGACCTCTTGATCTTTTGATGTTAACCTTTCCAATATGGCCCATAGTTGATATATTTATGTCCCATATATACTACCTACAAAAACACCTTTAGTTATTTCATGAGATCTTTTCACTACATTTCTCGCTTTTTACTTTCTTGAACTTTCCTTATAATTGTTGGTGATTCTTAGAATATCTTTTTGTAATATTTACTACATGGTTAGGTTAACTTTTATGTGACCACTAACTAAATTTCTCTTTCAAATCTTTCCAATGAGACCTTAAACACCTAAATTGGTGTTTAAATGTGTAATTTGTGACCATCCAAAGATCTATATGTTGTTCTTTCATTATTGTGACCAAATCTGAAATTGTGATCATAGGCTACACATGATAAGTGCCAATTGGAAAGATCATGGGTCTTTGCATAACCAATTATTAATCCTTTCTTGTGGTCTTCAAAGTATCTATGGACTCTTGTATTTATTAAATTCACCTTATGGTCCCTAATACTCTTCTCTTTTTCATTGTGGCCTCTCTTTATTTTTGTTGACCTATGAATCCTTTTTATCCATTAAAATATTATAATGCATTCATTTTACACTGTGGATAGTATTATATCTTGTGACCCTCATGATTGGGACACATGTTGAAATCTCAGGGTCCTAGAATCACATAATTGATATATATATATATATATATATATATATATATATATATATATATATATATATATATATATATATATATATATATATATATATATATATATTTGTAGACCTGTTTGAGTTATGAACTCCAATTTGAAATTAGTCATGCACCCATGACCCTACCATGACTTAGACTTAAAAACAAGATAAGGCCTCTATGAATAATTATGACTATGACACTTATCTTATATACCCATTATAATTTTTAAACTAATTCATATATTTTCAGGGTCATAAAGAGTGCTTAGTTGTGAACAAGAATGTAGAAAATTTAAATTCCCCCATGGACTTAGAAACTTAGTGAAATAATGTGGCCGCTGACATAGAGATTATATAATCCCTATGAAATGAAAGAATTATGAAATGATGTGTGCATGGATCCCAAAATTACAACTTATATTTTTGAGGTAATACACATGTGACCACCAATACAAACCAACTTAGAGTTGTGATATGGGAATGCAACCACATGACCCCCAATGCGATCGATGTGATCCATGTGATTTTAGAAAAATATTGTAACAATAACTGAACCCCAATCAGATCTCTTATGAACCAAAAACCCATTTGAAATAATAAATATTATCTAAGAATTTTAATTGAAACTATGCCAACTCCTACCTTTTTGGGTAATTCAAGATTGCTCGTACACCTTGGATGTTCCTACATCAAGTTTTTCCCCACATGTATATAAGTGAGTTGAGATTTTGGTTTATTTCCATTTTTTTAAAATCTCTTATTCCTAATTTAATTGTGTTAAATTCCTCATGAAATTACTTATTACTCTATATTCTAATGGATAAGGCACCAGTTTAGAGCTATGTGACTCTAGAGTCTGACTTATGTCCTTTCTAGTTAAGGCTTTTCCCTAAGGGCACTAGGTTAGAACCATATCATTCCCATTAGATATTTTCCAGTATTTTCACCTTATTAAAATATTATTAATAACCCAAAACCATACTATTCAAATTCCCTCAACTCATAAAGCATTTTATTGCTATTATCTAAAAATTTAATCTAGTTTTAAGCATTTTAGGTTTTTGGTGTGTTTTAAGAACTTTAAAGCTTAGGTTAGATAATGTATCCTCTTGGGATAGTTTCAAGGGGTGAATATAATATATTTATGACCACCATAGTTTCTTATTTAGATTCACCTAGAAAAAAAATTCATTTTGACTATGCCTATCAAAACCTCATAAATGTAAAGAAGTTGCCTTCTGCATATTTAAGCCTCCAAAAATGAAACACAAATACATGATATTTGAACCCATATCAATTTTTTAGATAATAATCCTAGAATTTTATGATTCAAGGAGTGGTCACATAGATCTGAAAGATTTTTTGAATAAAATGAACAAATATAAACATTCGGTCATTGGTCAACACATTTATGATAGTGGGATTTTTCAAGCTATTAGTTTCTTAACTTCAGTGTAGTGTATAAAATTGGTCTTCACATATGCAAAATTTTAAAATCCTAATCATCAGAGAAGACTATAAAACACAAGCTTTAAAATTTTCCAAACTTAGTGGTCATTCTTTGAATGGCACCCTTGGGCTTTCTTCCAAACAACCATTTCTTCAATTCTTACATTCTCTCTTGCTTCTTCACTTTTTAATGATTTAATTTAATTAAATATTAAAAAAAATTAATACATTCATAACCATATAATATTACAAAATTACAATGGGAAAATATATTATTCTTTAATTGTGAATACTTTCCTTGAGAAAGATGCCCACTTTTAGGATTCACTCCTCTATAGTCTACACAACAATAATTTGTTCTTCCTCTTTGATTTATTTAATTTAAAAAAATTTAACTTAGTTATAGCACCAAATATACTATCATCTTTAAAAATAAAATTATTTTAAATGGAGGTTCATGACCTTTGTCATTTCATCAATAGTGTTGCACAAGTCAAAAAAAAATTGTCGAGTTCATAAAGAGCACTCTATATATTTCTTAGCATGTTAATTATATTTAGATATATTGAAATGCCTTATGAGAGAATTAATTTCTCATAAAAATGAAACATAGCTTGATTTAGGAGGATTTAGGTCATTAGATCTTATTATATATTACCGTTATTTCACATCCAAGCTTGTGCTAACATCAATAATGTTGGGAGTAGATTCCATAGCTACATGTAAATTTTGTATATCAAATTCCACTTATTAATTAACACATATCTCTTATAGTTCTAGTATTGTAGCACCCAAATTATTATTAATTATATCTAGTAATGTCACCACATTCTTTAGGGTATGTGGACCGAGTTGGTAGACAATTTTATGGACACTTTTCATAATGTGATCTCATTATTTAATAATGTGAGTGTGTTATTTAAATAATGTGATCATGTTATTTACATTATGTCTTGGTAATTACCTAGACATAATGTGATTGTGTTATTAAATTACATGATTACATTATTTTAAAAAAATAACATGATTGTGTTAATAATGCCATTGTGTTTCCCGTGTCACCCAAAAAAATAAAAATCAAAGTGAATGAAAAAATCCCTCATTTTGCATTCATGATCTATCTTTTCCCTCACTCCCCTCCACTCTACAATCATGCTTTACCCTAATGAGGCCAAAAATTGCCCTAAGTCATCTCAAGAAGCTATTAATTAATGATGCCACCATGTAGAAGAGATAAGTGCTAAAAATCTATTCATTGTTTATTAAAGTTATTATTTTTTTTATTTTCATTATTTAATTGGTAATTTATTTATTTTTAACAGCCTATCCTACTAAACCTCATGTTACTCTACCTAACCCTCTTGTTCCTATAACTAACCCTCTTGTTCCTCAGCCTAACCCTCTTACATCTCAGCCTAAATATCCACCTAACCATCTTGTTCCTCTACTTATCCCTCCTCTTAACTCTCCACTTAACCCTCCTCTTAACCTTCCACCTAACTGTCCTCCTAACCCTCCTAAAATTCCACAAAATATTCCAAGTAGTCAAGAGAGTCTATTTGACCACATTATGGAGAATAAAATTGAAATTGAAGAATTAATGGGGAGAATGAGGGATCACAGTTCAACCAACACCCATCACACCTATCTAGCCAATTTCCTAGAGAAATTATTAGGTCAAATTGACTCTATAACAAGTCAAATTGACAAATGGGCTTCATATCAAGATAGTTTTAGGGATTATTATGCTAAAAAAAATTCACCATGTGAGGTAAAGAATAAATATATATAAAAATCTTACATTTGTGCCTTATTCATTGACTTAACCACCAATACACCATTTTAATTAACTGCTAAATGTTTTCCAATCTATCATTGCCAACACAATTTAATCACAACCAATTTCTTGGACCGATGGTGGATGGTGTTTGATTATCCATCGTGTAACAACCAAGAGGTCCCATTATATTTTTTGATTAAACTCTATTATGACTTTATCCTCTATGACATTTTTAACTATTTTAATTCTAGTGAGTTTTAGGGCCGAGGGAAAGGTTTTGCATAGGATCTACTAGGTGCATGTCATGCACCTAATCAACCTACAAAGATCCACATCTAAAATCCAAGTGAAACCAAAATATCCTCTACAGTTTAGTAGGTCATAAAGATTAACACTCTGCATGAACTTAATTCATTCATTGATACACTCATTCAATATACAAGTAGGCTCTCATAGACTGAAGCTAGAGATACACCACCTAGTGTGCATACTCAACCCTACCCTTGCAGATCTTATGGAGCTATATACACTAGACCTTTTGATAATGATTATGTTGGTGGTTTAGAGGGCTTAGATAGTATACTTATGAGTCATGAGTTTTTGGCACATATATTTGGTGTGCAGATATCAGCCACTACATAGATGTAGGTATATTTTATATAAATTTCATGTTAAATTTAAGTTATAATTATAAATTTGATCTAGATAACAATTAATTTACATAGAATTTAAATAATACATATGTTATTTTTGTCCCAGGAGGTGAACGTGCCTTCATCATCACAATCAACATTTGTAACAACTAATTTAAAAAAGCCATTATTTACATTTTCAGATCTAGCTACTAGCCCATCTGCTACTACATTTATCTCTGTTAGTATGACACCTTTTACTTATATAGAGGTAAAATTTTAGAGTTAATCTTATGTTCTGTGTATATTTAGTCTATGTATATGTGCCTTATAAGTTTTAAGTTAAAATTATCTATCAATGATCTCAAAATTCAAGTACAGTGTTATTAACTACACTCTTGGTTTAATAAAGGAGAAAAAATTACCATATATATCTTTGATACTTTATAGAAAATTAAGTGAGACCTTGTTTATACCCAGTTGATGACTCAAGTAGACACTTCTCCATTATTGTGAGCCAAGATGAACATAGGAATTACTGTTACAATGTCATCTTCACAAGCACTAGCAGAGGTATATCTTAACTTGAAATTTTAAATTGTAAAAATAGACTTGTTTTGATAATTTTACTACATACTTGGGGCAAATATAAATTATGTGAATGTATTGTGTATGTAGGGTTGTCTCATGACATCTGATAGTCCTATTCAAATGATTAGTAGGGAAATTTCTCATGTTTCTTCCCTATTTTAGACACTTATTCAAATAGTTGAGCTTACCACTGACTTGTTGGAGCATAAAAAAAACATTGATACTAATCGTGAGCTTGTAGTAAGTGCATGTTTAAATGATTTTTTATTCTAGTTTAAAATTAATTTCTTAACAAGTGGTTGATGTATCTTATGTTAATTTTATAATAATACTTGTATTTAAATAGGTTCAACTACAAGTGAGCTATGAGTGTAGGACCCATAGTCAAACCTTGGATCAATCCAAGGCATTAGAGAGATCTCTATCTACCAATAGGGCATCCCAAGGAGAGTCTTCTTCAAGTAAGTCAATGAAAGGGAATCTATTTTATGATTAGGATGTCCTACATGAGAAGTGCTTTTTTGTATGTCTATATGTCAACATACACATTTTTGGCATTTTATATTTGTATATGACATTCACTTGACATTACATACCATGTTAGTAGATGTAATTTTATGTATGCCTATCATGGAAATCTATATATATTATTAACATTGTACATGTGCCCATATGATTTTTTGGGAATTTTAATCTAAATTATGTTAATCTATATAATTTATATTCAGTTTTAATTTAAAATATTATCTTATAGTGTTGTTTTGATCTTCTAAATTATTATCTATTGGATCTCATATTTAATATTATACACAATTGAGGATTAAAAAATTGTTCTTTTCAATGCTATAAATATCTGATCTTCCCTATTTTTTAAATTAAAATTTTTATTTGATTGTGTGTAGTAAAAATAATTGTGACACTCTTATCTATTTTGCATTTGTCATCACCCATTTAAAACTTTTTAATTTATCATTAGAATGTAATTTAATTTCACTTAAGGCCCATACCCAATCATGTTCATACTTGTATAATGCAAAGATGAACTTATGTCTAACCTTGAATATAATCTCTTTAGTTTTTTAAAAGGCAACCTTACTGACTTGAAAAAAAAAACACTCATGAGATAAAATATTTGGCCAAAATCCTTTATCATCCCTAATACCACCTAATGCAAAGTTTACTCTTTTATGTTTCATAAGTCTATGAAATTTCTATTCATATGCTCTAATATCATGAAGAATTATAACCTCACTTATCTACTCTTCTTCTTGAATTGATTCAAAATCCACTATCAAATAATCTTCTTTTAGCTATTTAATTTCTCATTAGGTTTGCTCTTAACTAGTCACCAATCTCTCAGATCTTCTCTCCTTCCTTTAAATAGTTATTCTTTAAGACACTTTGGATTTATCTTAGGAAAACTTAAGTATTTATTTAGGTTTCAAAAATTTGGATTTATCTTAGGAAAAATTAATTATTTATTTAGGTTTCAAAACTTACAATAAATCAACCAAGTATAGGTCTCTAAGAGATTGAGCTTTCATTCTCAAATTCTATCTTTTTAAGTTTCTAGGTTTCTAGACCTAGTTGTTGCTCCAATAGGTCAATTTATCAAAATATATTTTTTAGATATTAAAAATTATATATATAATATTATTTTATAAATTATAACATGTTCCAACCCTTACCCAAGTTTATAGAACTCAAATCAACCAAAAACTCATCTTATCTTATGCACATCTTTCTCAAAAATGGTCTTCTATTGTTGTACAAAACAATAGTCCTATGTACCTACAATTTCAAACCTATTATCAACCCAATTATATTTTAACTAAGTTATAATATCCATTCCCATTATGATTACAAATTTTTATACTTTATTGTTTAATCATTTGAGTTTTAGAGGTGTTTTACTCATAAAATCCTTACTTCAGATTTACTCAAAATTTTGTAGGATTTGAGCTAATTATTGATAACTCATAGAGTTCATTAGGAATATATATATAATAACACATGTATATTGGTCTTATAATACCTATTAAACTATTCAAATACTCCAATGGAGTTCATATAATAGTTTCCATAGGTAAATAAGCCTCTAAAAATGATTATAACAGTAAAAAAATAGAATTCATGAGGGTTTCACAAATATAACTGAGATTTAAGCTTGGAGTCAATATGAAAGGATTATAATCATATTATAAAAGGATAATACAATGTAAAACATTTAATAAGACTCAAAAATATTTATTATATATAATAATAAAACATTTACATAGTCCTCTTCCATTGAGACAGACCTACAACATATGCTCTAACCTCTTCAAAAAAGATATTTTTTGTCCTTTTAATCTCTTTGGTTGGTATTTTATAGTTCCTCCTCATTAGGAGTGAATATAATCACTTTATTAGATTCTAAACCAAGATTGGTAATTTACTAAACTTGCTCAGATTCTCTCTTACTCATTCAAATTAAAATTACTAAACTAACCTAGTTTATAGGTCTTACTAATTACCCAAAAATATTGTAAACATAGATTCTACGTGTATTTGGTGATGTTCTTGCTTCACCTTTACTTTACCCCTTTTGTCATTCACTCTTCACACTCTCTCACTATACATTCCCTAAGCTTGGCTATGCCTAGATACCTTCCTATTCTTTAATACTTTCAATAACACTTCCTCTAGATCTTATATCCACCTATCCAACTTTAATTCAACCGACTCAATCTACTTTCAAAAGCCTCTACACTCCTTTACACTTTATTTTACTTTTGCCTTTCAATGGCTATTTGGCCTGATAGGCCTAATACACATTCTAGAGACTGGTTTTTGACCTTTCAACACCTCACTCCTTTATCAACTTCAACACCTCACTCCTAACATACTTAAACTCCCTATTGAGCTCTCTAAACCTAAGTTAATGCTCATCAATGGTTCCATTACTTTCTAGGCATGTCCCTTAAGGGTGTTAGGCCTCTTATAACTAATATTTGACAATTGTTCTTTGATAATATCATAAACCTATTATATCTTCCAAATCACCTTGAATACTAAAAATATAATTTCATGGAAAATAGGAGAGAAAAGGGAGAAATAATGTTGTAGGAGGTGAAAAAAATAATTAATTTCCATTCAACCATACAAAGATTAACAATAAGTTCAAGCATAAAATATTAGTTCTAAATAAAGTGCCAATTTGCAAATACCTCATCTTGAACAAAAACTAGCACTCCCAACATGTTTGATGGGGCAGATAACATCTAAGACTAGGTTATTGCCCTCCCATTAGGCTTGATAGACAAGCTAACCACCCATTCTAGCCTCAAGAATGCCCTTCCCAATATAATAAAAATGATGTTTTAGCCTAAGTTCAAACATGCATAAAACAAAACTTGTAAGTCATTTATGTGAACTGTAAGATCCTTCTCCTACCTCTTTAATCACTCTAATTCCACCCTAAAGCACTCAGGTGGAACATTTTAAGAATAATTCATTAGACAAGTTGTAGTGACAAGTCCAAAAATGCAACTTTTTGACATTGAATAGGTAACTTTTAAAGCTCCAACTTCCATTTCTACTTTAGAGACATCCATATCATATAGGCCAAGTCAAAGGATTTCCCCTTAGATTCAAGGTTAACTTAGGACCAAAATTGACCTATCAATTATTTGGTGATTAACATCAACATGTATGTGAGTTATACCTTCTTGGCCATAACTACTTGGTGGTTGCATTTACAAATACATTAGATTAAAAAACCCCCCATGATTATCACTTCAACATAAAATGTTTTGTCATGGTCCAACTAGATATTATTATACAACCCTTATACACTAGAGTGTACATTGCCCACCTAACAAGTAACATTTCCCAAAAAATATTAGATCCCATGATCTTTCTCACAAATAAAGATAAACTTGTTATCTTCAACAAAATACTAAAGAATTTATGTAAGTAAAATGAGATTTCTTTATACAATTTAATTTCAGTGTAGTAAATGGTTAGAGTCATAGTTTTCATGGCATATAACCAATAGAATAATTAACAC
The DNA here is from genome assembly GCA_037957365.1 of Torreya grandis. Lineage (NCBI taxonomy): Eukaryota > Viridiplantae > Streptophyta > Pinopsida > Cupressales > Taxaceae > Torreya > Torreya grandis. The sequence goes on from JARHVA010000018.1 coordinate 4,105,272, forward strand.
GAGTGAATTTGAAACATATGTTTCTATCCCTTTAATATTTAAGATTCTTCATAGGATTTGTGTCGATATTTCTCTAAAACCATTCAAAGTTTATGGCCCTTAATTTAAAAACTATCTTATGTTTATCTTTAGGGGGTATGTTGAGGAATTGGTTCCAATGCTTAGTCACTAAAAATATACTTAATAAATTATGGGTGAGACTAAGTTGAGAATCATTTTAGTTTATGAATTTTGTCTGAATTAAAACACCTATATATAGGGGTGGATCATAATTTAAATGGATCAATAGATATAGATCTAGGTATGTTTCGTACATCATTGAGTATGACAACTTGTTACAATCACAAGAAATCATGAACTTATAAAATATTTCCAAAGTGTCAGAGCATTTAAGTTTTTTATCTAAAGAATTATATTCATTGCTCTTAATTAGAAAAAATTATTATGACTAAGTTGAGGAGAAAAATAATGGGGAATTTGGAGCCAGGAAGGTAATGTTCTTGTGCCATATGTTCAACAAAATATTCAAAAGGGGTAGTAATAACATAAAAAATGATAACCAATTTATTTCATTTTCTCAAACCCTTTCCATGTTGGCATATAACACCTCATTATGTGTGCACCAAGATGGGATGTCATGTGAGGAGGTCCCACTTGTAGAATTCCATCAGTGACCTTAATTAACTTATTAATATAAGGTTTTAAGTATGGTTTCTAGTACGCACACCAAATTATAATTATAATAGCCATATCTACCTTATTTCAATAAAATTTTCCTTTAATATTTGTATCAATAATGCTTTATAAATGAACCCTCTCATATTTTTTGATATGCTTACATACAGTGTCCATATCATTTAGTGATGTAATATTCAACTACTTGCAATCATTATAAATCTCCATTACATCCACAACAAAATTGAAACATCCTATTCTAGAGGAGTTATTTTTTATAACAAATTGCACTACTTAGATGTGCCATGGGGATTTCAACTAATCTTTAACTTCTCAAGATCAAATTTTGTCAGCTTATAATGAACTTATCATCAAGGACATTTTCAAATACCATTATAGGTGTATTCCTAGAATTTAGGATGTGGATATGCTATGGAAAGAGCAATCCTGGTTTCAATATGTAGCCTCCTCTTCTAATTTAGATTGGCTTATCATCCCACCAAAAAACTATTGATCATGAGTATATTTATGTTAGTTATGAATTCCTCTGAAATTGAGTGGTGTCAATAGAAACTAATTTTACCCAAACCTCACACTGAGTTGGTTGATTACCAAGTTTACCTTGTCTAGAATAATGCCCTTATTAGTTGAAGGGGCTAGTTTGTACCCAAATATCCTTGTCAAATATTGTATTTCACAATAGGACAATATGATAACAACTCTTCAAAAGGATTTTTCTTGTCTTATCCTACTAATGCCCCAAGATTACCTTAGCCTACATCCATAATAAAATATCTACATATCGTTAGGGAAGCCCAACAATGATTAAAAGGTAGATGAAGATAGGAAATGAGTATGTTAAAACTGGTTGATTGATCATTTTAATGAGATTATAAATTTTCTAATTAACAAAACATGTTGCATGTGTTTCATTATTTGCAATTGAAACAATAAACAAATCATTATTAAAAGAATCATCCTTATATTTCTCAAATATTTTTATTTTATATATATTATAAGGATAGAGGACATAGAGAATAGAAATGTCTCTTCAAAAATAGTAGGGTGGCTCATTGAAATAATGTCATAATTTTATAGTCTGTGACATTCAGGGCTAATACAAATTTTCTTTTATCCCACCAGATAACATCCTTATGGAAGTCATAAGGAGCATCACTTTAGATACCAATAATCTCCATAAAAATTTTCCAATACTTGAAAATATATTCTTTTTGAGTTGGTTGAGAATAATTTTAGTTCTTGGATAGGATACTGGAATTTGAAATAGCCTCTAAATTTTGAAGACCAATTTTTTTCACCTTGGTGGTGTACTTATCATCAAGAAGTGAAATTTTCAACCATTAGATTAATGTGGAAAATGGAAAGAGAAATCTTAGTTGTATTATGACCCTCTTTTTATACTTTGGACTATTTTATGCTCCCACGAAATATCCATCATATACATTATTGTCAATTAACAACCTATGTTATTTCCATATGTCATACCATGAAAATTACTTTTCAAAAATAATGCATACTTTGCCAAATTGATAATGTAATTATAAACTACTTTATCTAACCCCTCCACATTGAGTGTATTGATGTAGTACTCAAAATCACTCCCTTATAAAGCATGTATTTTTTGTTATTTTCTTAAGGCATTACCATATACATTGAAATGAATCCCACAAGCATAATGGAAGTCTTCACCTTGAAGGGTAAATCACCAAATCTTCATCTCATGTTGTAAATCTTTAAAATCCCAATTCCTCACAAAAACATGATCAAAATATCTTTCAAACTAATACAAATTCTTAAGCTTTAGCCTTTTCCAGTTTACCTACATTTCACATCATTTATCATGTGAATAAATGTAAAATTTAGATGTCTCAAAATGAATACCTAAAGTCTATTCCAGATTAGCTTTATAGATTTAGTAAAATTCATTAGAGGAGATAATCCTAGTAGCCTTGGACATGCATCCAAGGGTATCCCCATAGTCTAATATATCTCAAATTATCAAAATCTAATGGTTGCCTCTACCCTAATATTGAAAATTTAGAACCCTTCTATGTCTCCCTTTATATTGAAGGTCTCATTCTTAGTAATTATATCATAGACTCTAGAGGCTTTGATAATTTTATGTCCACTAAAGTTATTCACGCACTTGAGCTTACATGTGAAAAGACTTTTGGTTGATCTTTTTTTATGGAGAAAAAAATAGTACCTTTTAGTGGGAAGATTAAAGATGCCCAGGTACCTTTGGCTGCTTCTCTTTAAAAGAGAGTTAAAATGACTAACTCTTAATGGTAGACATTTTTGTAACCTATGGAAAGTTATTGAGCAAAAGATTTTGTAGAGATTTAAAAGGAAAAATTAAAAAGGATTAGTTTCAAGCTATGATTTTGATGAAAGGTATTAAAAAAATACTAGAACCTAAGTTCAAAGCACATACACAGTACAAAAATTAGATGATTTGCTTGATGATATTTTATATGAAGAGACATGACATGATAAATATATGATGATGTTAGAGGAGACCTAAATATTTACAAACTCATTGAAGTTAATATCAATGATACATGGATGCTAGAGTTTTTTGGTATCCATTTATTTATTGGTGTAGGTTCTGGAGTAGTTTTGATTTCCTCTACTAATGAGTTATTTCCTTTTTCCTACAAGTTATTGTTCAAGTGCACAAACAACATAGTGAAATATGAAGTTTTTCAAGTTGTAGAGGAGATGGGTATGAGAAATCTAAGGGCTCAAGGTGATGTTTAACTAATTATTAAACAAGTGTGAAATTAATATCAAGTGAAAAATTACCATTTGAGGGACTATTGGAATAAAGTGTGGGATTGCATTGAAGTTTTCAAGGCCTTCTATACAGTTTTGGTACCTAGAGAAAATAATTCCAAGGTCGATGCCTTAGATGTATTTGCCTCTTTGATAATTCCTCACTTAAGGATTGATGAGGAAAATTACACCATAGAACTTATCTATGGACCAAATGTACCCAATAATTCAGAGCATTGGAATTTATTCAATAATGATACACTAGTAACTTCAGAAATATACACGTCCAAGGGAGATATATAGAGTATAGTGAATATCATTCTTATGGAAATAAATAAAAATTCAAAAGTAATGCTAAATTTGGGGTCAAAATTAGAACCAAAGATGAAATCACGAATGAAAAAGAGGATTATGGGGCTATCAAACTCAAGGAAAATAATCTTATTAAAGGTTTGGTCTCACTTGAAAAATTGATCTATAAGAATGACATATACATCAAGAAGATAATTAAAGAGGAACCAAATGGATATCTCAAATATGAAAAAGTAAACATCAGTAGAAAATAAGGATAGAGATCTGTTAACATTAGAAAATGTTGTTATAAAGAAGAAAGATAGGGATTTGTGAATCTTTTCACCTTCTATTCAAATATTTTTGCTTGGTGATATGTTGACTTAAAGTTCCTTAGACCTAAAAAGATGATGTGAAATATCTCGTTAAGACCTGGTGTTAACCTTTATAAAAAAAATCAAGGATTCAAAATCCCAAGATCATTGGTAATATCTATGAAAAAATAAATAAAATTTCAAAATCCATGATCATTTTACCAATCCAGCGCTTAATTTGGGTAGCAAAGATTGTACCTATGAGGAATAATAGTTGAAAAATTAGGATCCATGTTGATTTCCATAACCTAAATTAGACATATCTCAAAGATAACTATTCATTACATAAAATAGATCAAGTTTTAGAAGTAGTATCTTGGTCTAAAATGTTTATATGCTTGACAATTTATTTTGATACAATCACGCAGAAATAATTCCTGAAGGTCAACACAAGATTGTGTTCACAAATTCATGGGGTACCATTTCATATAAGTGGATGTTTTTGTAATCATGTATGTCAGTGCCAAATTTAATAGTATTATGGACCTATATTTTAGTTACATGAAGAAAAAAATCATAGTGGTATATCTCGAATATCTCACCATGTTTTCAAAAAAGTGAGAAGATCATTATGAGCACCTTAATATGGATTTTGAAAGGTGTTGAGTTGAAGTAATCTCATTTAATCCAAATAATTCCATCTTATAAATTATTTAATGGAAGACATATAATTTTAAAGGAAATAAGTAATATTGATTTTGAAATAGTGAAGGCAATTCAACAACTATCTTTTCCTACTAGGAAGCTTGGAACACACTCCTCAATAAGATGAATTTACTATAAATATTACTACCTAATTTTTATGAACTTATAGAAAAATCACATAGATGATGAGAGGTAATATGTATTTAAAATGGAGTGGTGATTGTAATAATTTTTTTGATAAGATTAAAAATTCTATGTTCATGCTTCTATGCTACTATGACTAGACTTTAAGAAATACTTCATTGTGTATAGCTACTATTATTAACATATGTTGTCAAATAATTTGGTACAAAATAATGAAAAGGGTATAGAATACTCAATTGATTCATGAGATATTATTTGAATGTTCACAAGATCAAGTATTCTCCCATCAAAAAATAAGCTTTTGTTGTGGTCGAAGGTATGAAATATTTTAGATTCTACATCTTGAATTTCCATACATAGGTGATGGTACCAGACATGGTAGCCAAGCATATATTTACACAAAAATATGTTGGTTAAAAAATGGGTGGATGGATTTCCAAAGTGAAATAATATGACTTAGAAATCAAACCCACCAAGCTAGACAAATGTAAATGTTTGTGTCAACTAATTGTAGAGGGAGTTGATGATTAGAGAAACGCTACACAAAAGGCCTTAACAAAGAATATTTTAATGAGATTTCCTTGGTAGTATTCATTGGCTCTATTTATGAATGGTACTAAATATTTCCTTCTTCTTGACCCATGGAGAATGCCCAAGGCATCTAAATACTAACGAGAAAAGAGTGGTTAAATTGAGAGATGATAGGTATGTAATCTATGACAATACTCTTTTTAAGAAAGGTTTAGATGTTTTATTTTTGAGATGTGATAATAAAGAACAACATAAGAGATTACTATAAGATTTCCATAATCAATTATGTGGTGGTAACTTTTCTTTTCTTGTCATGACATTTAAGAATCTACGAGCTCACCAATATTAGCCTACGATTCAAAAAATCTCAAGAATCAGACTCAATGTGTAAAGCATGCTAGAATTCTATTGGAAGAATGAAACTTTCCCCACTTCCCTTTATACCTATAGTAATATAAGATCCCTTTTAACAATGGGGTTTGAATTTCATCAGTACTTTAAATATACATTCTAGTGTAAGTCACACTCATGTCCTCAACAAATGGACTATTTCACAAAGTGTGTTGAGGATATTCCTATAATTAAGACTACATCTAAAGAGATGAAATTTCATTAAAGATAAAATTCTATTTATATTTTAAGTACAATTTTTTTTATAAACAATTCTCCCAATTTATCTTCTTATGAACTTATGGTTTCCTACTATGGTTATGTTATATCCTTATCTCACTCTTCAGATTACTAACCCCAAAGAAATTATAAAGTAAAATTATGTAAGAATAATGTTGTTACCATCATCCATAAACTAATGGATGAAAATTAAAGGAATTGGAATAAAAGGTTAGATGATGCATTATGAGCAAACTGAACCACTTTAAAAAGAGTCATTGGCATTTCCCCATTTAATTTATTTATGGTATAGATGTTGCAGTTCCCATTTCTTTGGAGTTATTTATTTTTAAATTGGTGAGAGTGATAGAAGATGAAAATTTAAGAAATACTCTAGATAAAATAATCTTGTACTTAATCAAGTTGAATGAAGAGAGAATCATGGTTATATGACTCGTAGAAGCCCAAAGTAAAGTGAAGAAGATATTTGACAAGAAGGCTAAATAAATATACTTTAAAATTAGTGAATTAGTTATCCTCTAGGATGTGATGTGGAAAATTAACTTCCTATGGATGGTATTTTCCAAAGTCTATCCTTTCTATAGAGATGATACATATTATTTGACATATGGATATGGAACTCATCTCCCATTTCCCTATAGTGGGAAATATCTCAAATAGTTCAAGCAATGAGAGTAGGTTGTGGTGAAATTAATAGTAGGGGTTCCTAATGAAGGGATTCCTTTGGTAATGTAACCAAAGTCACACAACTTAAAACAACATACAATCTATGTTTATTCAATGAAATAATGCCTTAATGACATCTACATTCATGGGGACTCTCTACAACTACTCTATCCCTCTTTGTATCTAAATATAAGACTTGAACTCTCTATTGCAGTGGTACAAGAACAAAGAGGGTATCCAATTAATGATAACCTCTAATTATGTGATGATTAGTTTGGTACACACATACAAAATACCAACTTAGAATTTTATTTGTAGACATTAACCACAAATACCATAATATATTTGTTTATTTAAAGACATTACAATGTTTAAACCAATAGACACACTATAAATTATATGCCTTAAAAGTATTAGAGTGTAAACATGGATAAAATGATCACCAATATAGTTTAACATCTTATTGGTTCGTTTATAGTTGCTTGTTTTTCTATTTTTTCTTGTAATTATCTATTTTCCCCTTTTGCATCAATTTTTTATCCTCTTCTCTTCTCTCCACTTCATGACATTCTTTCTTTAACCCCTTATGATATGTACCGTATCTCTTCACATTCCTTTAATTACATAAAACACTCTAATCCCATGCATTTTTTTCAAAAACCATTACATTTTGTTACCTATTTTATGTTGTTGATTTGTTGTTGATTTGTTATTGAAATGTTATTCCCAACTATTTCTTTTTTATTTTTATTTATTGGTTGATGAAAGATAGCTCAAACCCTTGGACATTTCTACTTCAGACACTAAAGATTTTTAAAATGTGAAAGCCTAATCACATGGATTGAATAAGTGGGAAAACCACTCTTTCTACCATGAAGCATAATGGCCATGGCATTTTATTCCAACACACTAAGTACTTTTAGTGTTTTTTCAATCTTTCTCTTCAATTTCTATCTCCTCCTTGTTAGTTTTAATTATATCCTCTTTTTATCTCTCCTTACTCCTCTTTTTATGGGTTTAGACACACCATAGTGCATCCTCCTCTGCTAATGGCTTATCTTCTTTTGTATCAGTCTTTGTGTGGGATAAAACCCACCCTCATCTGACCACCTCCACCCAGATACCCCTTATATCATCTTAATTTCTCTTGTGGGATGAAACACACCACTGAATGACCACCTCCTCCCAAAGCCTTCTTAGCTTTATTTACTCACTATCTAATCTATTATTAGATCCTTCATTCTTCACTCTTCACTATTTATATCTCCTCTTCTCTCATGGATACCATCTCCTCTCTTACCACCATATATATTATGTCTTATTCATTTATAATAGTCTTCCTCTTCCTTCACATATTATTCATATTTTTTGACTGATATACAAATTAGTTATTCTTCCTCTCTTTCTTAACTGCATAAATTTAGTCTTAATTATATCATCTTCTTATCTCTTCTTACTCCTCTTTTTATGGGTTTAGACTCGCCATATTCTATCCTCCTATGATAAAGGATTATCCTCTTTTGTCTCAATCTTTGTGTGGGTTAAAACCCACCCTCATATGACCAACTCCACCCAGATGCCCCTTATATCATCTTAATTTCTCTTGTGGGATGAAACACACCACTGAATGACCACCTCCTCCTAAATCCTTATTAGCTTTATTTACTCACTATCCAACCTATTATTGTATCCTTCATTCTTCACTCTTCGCTATTTATATTTCCTCTTCTCTCATGGCTGCCATCTCCTCTCTTGCCACCATATTTATTATGTCTTATTCATTTATAAGAGTCTTCTTCTTCCTTCATGTATTATTCATATGTTATGACTGATATAAAAATTAGTTTTTCCTCCTCTCTTTCTTAAGTACATAAATTTACACATCTTATTTCATCTCTTTTCCTTGGAATGCCTCTATGCATGCCTCCTTTTTCTCTATCTCTACACTTGCACATAAACTATAGTCATAAATTAGTTTAAAAACATATGAATTAATATTCCCCATAGGTTCTTCATCTATCTTCATAAATTCATTGGATAATATAATAATTAGCTCTTGCTTCTTTTCCTCTTAATCATTTTTATTAGTTGATTCAAAAACTAATTACTCTTATTCATTTCTCATCCTCTTTATATCAGTGCTAGGCCGATTGCTTTCTCCTTATTTCTCCTCTTCCATGCCATGTGCAAATAGCTTTGCACTCTCTTTGTATATATAGGGACAATGCATACCTTCACTCATAATAGTTTTTTCTCCAATACCTATGTGAGATGTTACCACATATGCAACATCACTTTTATTCTTCATTCTTCTTGGTAGAAACAAGTCCACCATCTCTATCTCCATATTTGTTAGAACTACACATTATATAAACACATTAATGGAATCAATAGCTTCCACAAATACCTTTTTTAACTCTTCATCATGCCTCAAGGACATTTTTCCCAACACTTCTCTGATGCTCACATTCTCCTCACAACTTTCTCTCTCATGATGGACTCCCAAAGGCCCATTCTCAAAAACCTCTATGGTTGTCCTCTCCTCATTATTATTTATATTTCCTTCTTCTTCACATGGTTGGTTTTCAACCATACTCTCCTTATGTGCATTAACTTTCATATCAATAATCTCTATTGTTTTCTTCATGGAAATCTGCTACTCTTCATGGTTGACTTATTCATTCATATGTATTGTTTCCTTCAAATAAACATGTAACATTATTTGGTTGTTCTTAACCCTTCTTCCCTCCAAAATATAAAATAAAAATGCATTGCCTACCAAGAAAAATTATGAATTTTCCAACTTATGGATATCATAAACTCAATCCCATTATCAAATAATGGGTCTCATTCTCCCAGTTCAACAACTATCACAGCCATATCCTTTGACATGATGATTCCTTCCTTTATGTGTGACTCAAATACCTATTTCTATATATATATATATATATATATATATATATATATATATATATATATATATATATATATATATATATAAAATAATATTTGAGTTTTACACATGGAAACCTCACTCTCTTGTTTTCTTTCAAGATATCCTTATTCACCTTGATTTTATCCATCTCTTTGCTACTTATCAAAGTAAACTTGAACTTGTCCCATGAAAACTTTCCTCTCATATTGCATTTTATGGAAATATTATTCTTATTCTCTTTTGTCTCAAGCTTAAAGACATAAATATTATAACATCATTATACTTTCATTCTTGAGTACACAACATGACCCATAAAGTTATAAACTATATGTTCCATACTCCTTATCTTATTCTTTCCTCTCCCTTGTCTCCTCTCTAGGAGATTTCTCCAATACACAACTGCAACTCCACATAATCTCTTACTTATAATCTATATCCTCACGAGGTTTTCAATATACATCTCTTAAAAATAAATTTATGGCTCCATCATCCAATTCATGAGTACATTTGGGCTCTCTTTACCACAAAAAAAAATAATATTAATAGTGGCCTTGCCTTTTTTCTTCACCTTGACCTTTAATCTCTCTATTATAGTGGGATATTTTCCTCCACCTGCTTGGTCTCTCTCCAAATCATCTAACATTTTTTTTATGGACAACAACCCTATCATAATTTATTATTCATACTCTATACTCACATCTGAAATTTCTTCCCTTTTTGCATCTTCTATCATGTCCAATATTTATTGGACTCCCTTCAACATATCAACCAAGTCTTCTACCTCTGGTGCCCTTCTTCCTTTATGTGTCATATCCTCCTCAAAAAGAAGAATTATCTTTCACAAATAGACTTATAAAAGAGTCTATCTCACTTACTCAACACTTGCATGAATTGTTTCACACTTGTAACAAAATTATACTCTCTCCAATGCAAGCTCATTTTTCAACTTAATTTTCATAGCCAGTAATCGACTCATACAAGAACCTCACACACCCAACTCAAAAAGGAAAGATATTTATATAATACCAAATGGAGAAATAACAGAGAGATTATACACTTCAGGACAACATTTAATTATATGATGCTTAGTTTTAGCATGCACACACACACACACACACACACACACACACACACAAAGCAACTCAAAATTCTATTTTCATACATTTACCACAAGGAACACACTATATTAATTGATTTAAAGACATTAGAATGTTAAAATAATAAAAATATTATAAACTATGTTCCTTACATGTTTTGGAGTGTAAAAATGGAGGAAAACATCACCAACATAGTCCAACATCTGACTGGTTCCTCTAGAGCTTGTTGTTTTTCTATTTCTTTTCTTGTAGCTGCTTTTTTCCCCCTTTTGCATCACATTTTTATCCTCCTCTCTTCTCACCACTTCATGAAATTATTTCCATTACCTTTTATAAAATGTACCTTGTCTCTTCACATTCATTTAAATCCATAAAACTCTCCAAAACCATGCATTTTTCTTCAAAAACTATTAATTTTTGTTTGTTGTTATCTGTTGCTATGTTACTGTCAATTCATTGTCAAATTGTTTTTCCCAGTTGTTTCTTTTCTCTTTTATTTGTTAATGTAATATTAATCAAACCCTTTTATGCTACTATATCATGCAAATTTTTCAAATTCTCTCTAATACCTCTCTCTCTTTGATCTCTATTTTGTCATTTCTCTGGTCTGTATCCTCTCTACTTTGATATCGGCTCTTGATTTGTAAGTTTAAATTTTTGGGTCTTTCATCAATCCTTCCAATGCCAACCTCTTGATCATTTAATGTTGACATTTACAATGTGACTCTTATTTTATATCTTGATCTCCCATATATCCTACCTAAAAAAATTTGTTTAACAGTAGCATGAGATCACTTTCCTACTTTTTCCTTTTTGAAACTTTTCTTGTAATTGCTTATGATTCTAGAAAGATATTTTTGTAACAGTGGTTGTAGAGTTGGGATAAATATTTAATAGTGACCACTAGGTAAATTTTCTCTTCCAGAGTTTTCCAATGAGACCTTAAATTCCCAAATTGGTGCTTTAACATGAAATTTGTGACCATCATAAGATATTCATATTATTCCATTATTATGACCAAATTTGAAATTATGATCATAGGTTTTATGTGATCATGCCAAGTGCCAAGATCATGTGGCTCCTAGATAATAGGCTCCAAAGCCTTTCTCGTGGTCTTCCAAGACTTTGTGGACCCATGGATTTATTAAATCCATTTTATGGTCCCTCATGCATTCACCCCTTTTCATCATTACCTCTTTTTATGCTTATGGACCCATTAATAAATTAAATCCATTTAAAGATTATAATGCATTTGCATTACCCTATGGTTTTTACTATATCTTGTGACCCTTAGTGATTATGACACATGTTTCTTTAAGTCATGTGATTCCTTTGTGGATTATTACAAACTTATTGGAGTTATAAACTCAAATTTGAAATTGGTCACACATCTACTCATGGTCCCTATCATGAATTAGAATTATGAACACACTAAGGCCTCATGAGTAATTAGGACCATAACACCTGATCTCTATGGTCTTTGTGAAATTTTGTGGTCCTGTGCATGAATCTTAAGAGTCTTGTGGACCTGTTAGACTTTATGAACCAATGTATAATTTGTTAGGTCTAGAAAGAAGCCTTAATTACAAAAAATAATATTTTTTGACTTATAAAATTAGTTAAATAATATGGACCCTAATACATATATATTATGTAGTCCATATGAATTTAGAGACTTAAGAAATAATGTACACTTGGCCTCCAACATTGCAACTTAAAGTTGTGAGGGAAAATATCTGAGACCACTAATATAAAGAAACATAGAGTTGTGACATTAGAATATGAACATGTTACCTTGAGTGTGATATATGTGATCCCTAAGACCTCAAAAACTACTAAAAATCCATGAACCAAAACTAGATATCAAAATGTGACCTGAGAATCCTGTTGATTTGATAAATTTGCCTTGAAATTATTTTTTGAAACTACACCAACTTGTACCTATTTTTGGTGATATAGGATTACCCGTACACCTTGGATGCTCCTACATAAAACACTTGAGGTAATTAAAAATTTGAGTCTTACTCACATAGATAGAATAAATGGAAAACTTACTTGTTTGGCCACTTAGATTGATTACTATGGTATTCCCTTATAGCACACCAAATATTTCATCTACTTTTCTCTCTCTTCCACTTCCAAATTTTTTGCTTTGAATCCATCCTCTTCTACTTATATTCACTTTCTTCCCTTATGTGTAAATAGATTGCCTAAAGTTCCACCACATCAACAAATTATTTCTTTCTTCTTACCCACTATTTGGGCATAGTCTATCCACTTCCACCATATTATTTTTTCTCCATTTTCATGTGGGATTGATCTCATCTTTGTCCAACCATTTCCACCAAGATGTTCTTTCTTACATTGTACTTTATTTAATGGGCTTGAACCCATGTCTATCTTTCAACCACCTACTCCTAAAGACTTCTTGTCTTTGTCTATTCACTATCCAACCTACTATTGGATTATTCCTTATGACACTCATCTATATTTTCTACTCCCCTTTTCTAATAGATGTCATCTCTTCCTTTGATTTAATTTATGACATCACCATTATGTTTTTAGCTCTTTCATTCATTATAGTCCTCAAATAAATTACTTATTTATATATTTCTTCACATGCTCTAGTTGAAGTAAAAATCAGTTGCTTCTCTTCACTTTCTTAAGTGCATAATTTTGCACTTCTAGATTCACCTCTTAACCTTCAAAGGCCTCTTTGAATGCTTCCTTTCCCTTAATTTCTACACGTTGACAAAGAATATATCCATAAATTATCTTTAAAAAATGAGAATTTACAACCCCCATAGGTGTTCCATCCATATTCATATTATAAACTTGATTTCCCTTAAGCTCAAGATTATCAAAGCCTTCATCATTTTGCCTACTTCTAAGAAAAATACTTAGTTTTTATAATGACAACACATATTTCTATTTTTTTCTCTTATCCTTTTTTCATCATCACAATACTAATTTCATTCTCCCTCTTTCTATTATTTTGCTTTTATGTCCTGGGAATGATATTTTTCACTTATCCAATCTCCTTTATGAGTCTTCTCTCTCACATCAAACTAGTTTAAGTGAAATATCTCTTTTTCCACCTATTCATGTTATCTCTTATGCATATGAACACATTGGATCAAACCACAATTTACCCTCTTCTTTGATATCTTCATCATTGTTGGACCTACACTTAAATCACCCACATTAAGGGAATCAATAAATCCCACAAATAGTTTTTCCGGTGCTTCTTCATGTCTTAAGGATACATTGTCCAACTCTTCTCTGTTTCTCACATTTTCCTCTTGGATTTCATTCACATGATGGAATTCCAAAGGCCCATTCTAAAAAATCTCCATTACTATTTTTACATCATTCCTCAAACTATTTTCTTCCTTTATAGTGGTCTTTAAGTACACACTCCTTATGTGCATTCACTTACACTTCCTTTAGCTTCATTATCTTCTTCATCAAAAACCTGAGCTTCTTTACAAAAGATAAATATCAATTTTAGTACCTTTATCCTTTAATGATGAAAAGCTTTTCCCACTTAAAGGATTTGTTAATTTCTTTCCCATCATCAAATAATGGGTTTCCTTATGTTGGTTAATAATTTATTACTTTCACATCCTATTCCATAAATATTTCTTCCTTTAAGGGCTACTCAAAAATTTATCTCTCTGATGCTCTTGAAAACATACTTGTTATTCTCACTTGTATATCTCATTTTATGATCGATTTTCAAAGCAACCTTATTATATTCACTCACATATTTGAGCTAATCATTTGGAAACATCCTTTTTCAATTGCTTAAAGGTGATCTTTTTCACCTCTCTCTTAAGTTTCAATGTTTGGAGCCTCTTCCACCATTCTCTCTATAATTTTGGGTGCACAAAATGATCCATAATCAATTTCATGTCCACATAACTTATTTTATGCAATTTTTACCCTCACCAGATATATGATGTTTGCCTCTTCAAAAATAAATTATAACTCAACAATCCAGTTCATGAGCTTTTCTGGCTTTCTTTACCACAAAACAAAACAATATTTCAAGTGGACTTAACTCTTTCTTTCACCTTCACCTTTGTTGGTCTTTTTTATTTTTCAGGATCTCCTACTTCACTTGCATATATTTACAAAGCATCCAACCTTTCTTATAGGGACAACAACCCCATCATCATTTCTTCTTCATCTTATTTACTCATAATTGTAACATCTTCTCCACTTGTTCCATCCTAATCTTTCATGGATTTCCTTCAACATATCTATTAGGTCTTCTAATCCTATAAAATTCCTCTTTTATATGCCATTTCATCTCCATAAACAATATTATCTTTCACAACTTGTAATTTATTTAAGCAAGCTTCTCTTTCACAATCTACATTGGACTCAAATAAGAGCCTCTCTTACACTAACTACTTGATTGACACTTGCACGACATCTCACACACTTGTGACAACCTTACCCTCTATAAAATGCAATCTTATATTTCATAACTTGGCACTAATATAAGCAATTATTATTTTCTACAACCTACAATAGACTCAATCAAGAGTCTCTATCCCTTTCACACAAATCTCTCCTCTTATAATACTTTCTCTTAACTACAAAAAATACGAGATTCTTTTTCACAACTTGTAGTTAACTAAAATAAAAAAGTCTCATAATTTTTATCACATGGATCTTCTTCACTTGAAAGAATTTATCACATCTACAACAAACTCATATGAATAGTCTAAGATAATATGGTGCAATTCATGGTAAGGATTCCTAGTGAAGGGGTGCCCTTGGCCATGCATTCAAAGTCACACAATGTAAAAAATATGTATTCTCTATTTATTCAATGAAATAAATCCTTAATAACATCTTCATTCATAATGACTCTTTGTACCTACTCTATCCCCATCTATCTCTAACTCTGATCCTCTATGGGTTTTACATTTACTCTCTATTACATAATAAACAAATCCTCTCTTTTTGATTTCTATTATGGCCCTTTTATGATTTATGTCCCATTTATTTTAATCTTTGTTCTCTATTTGCATGCTTAAATCTCTACTTTTTGCTAAGATCTCCCTTCCTTGCTCAAACCTTTCAATATTGACTTCCTGATCTTTTGATGTTAACCTTTCCAATATGACTCTTAGTTTATTTCCTTATGTCCCATTTATACTATCTACAAAATCCCCTTTAATGATTGCATGAGATCCTTTCACTACTTTTTCCCACTTTTTACATTCTTGAACTTTCCTTATAATTGTTGGTGATTCCTATAATATCTTTTTGTAATATTTACTACATGGTCGGGCTAACTTTTTTTTTACCACTAACTAAATTTTCTCTTCCATATCTTTCTAATGAGACCTTAAACCTCTAAATTGGTGATGTAATGAAAAATTTATGACCATACAAAGATCTATATGTTGTTCTTTCATTATTGTGACCAAATCTAAAAGTGTCATGTGGCAAGATCATGGGTCCTTATATAACCAGTTCATAAGCCTTTATTTTGTTCTTCAAATTCTCTTTGGAATCTTGGATTTATTAAATTCACCTTATGTTCCCTCATGCTCTACTCCTTTTCATTTTGGCCTCTATTTGTGCTAACCTGTGAATCATTTAAATCCATTGAAAGATTTCAATGCATTCATGCTACACTATGTCTAGTATTATATCTTGTGACCCTTGTGATTGTGACACATGTTAAAATATCAAGTTCCTAGACTCACGTAATTTATATATATATATTATGGTAGACCCATTTGAGTTATGAACTCCAATTTAAAATTGGTCATACACCTATGACCCTTCCATGACTTAGAATTGCAAACAAGCTATGACCTATGTGAATAATTATGACTATGACACTTCTATTATATACCCATTATAATTTTCAAACTAATTCATATCTTGTCAATTTTAGAAAGATTTCTTACTTGTGAACAAGAATGTAAAAAATATAAAGTCCCTTGTGGACTTTGAAACTTAGGGAGATAATGTGGCCACTAACACAAAGATTATATAGTCCCTATGAACTGAAATATTTATAAAATGATGTGCACATGGATCTAAAAATTATAACTTGGATTTGTGAGGGAATATACATGTGATCACCAATACAAACCAACTTGGAGTTGTGATATGGGAATGTGACCATATGAACCCCAATGCGATCGATGTGATCCCTGTGATTTTAGAAAACTATTGTAACTCCAATTGAACAAAACTTGGATCCCTTATGAACCAAAAACACTTTTTAAATAATAAATATACCCTAATAATTTTAATTTAATGTATGATAACTCCTACCTTTATAGGTGATGCAAGATTGCTTGTACCCCTTGGATGCTCCTACATCAAGTTTTTCCCCAAATGTATATAATTGAGTTATGATTTTAGTGTGTTCCCTTTTTTTATTTTTTATTTATCTCTCCTTCCTAATTTTATTATGTTAAATACCCCATGTAATTACTTATTAATATATATTCCAATGGATAAGGCACCGGTTTAGAACTATGCAATTCTAGAGTCTGACCTATGTCCTTTCTAGTTAAGGATTTTCCCTAAGGGCACTAGTCTAGAACCATATCATTCCCATTAGATATTTTCCCTTTTTTTCACCCTATTTTAATCTTATTAATCACCCAAAACAATAATTTTCAAATCCCCTCAATGCATAGAGCATTTTATTACTATTATGTGAAAATGTAATCTAGTTTTAAGCATGTTAGTGCATTTCAAGTTTTTGGTGTGTCTCAAGCACTTCAAAGCTTAGGTTAGAATACGTAATCTCTTGGGATAGTTTCAAGGGGTGAATATAATATATTTATGACCAATATAACCTATTATTTTCATTCACCTAAAAAAATTCTTCATTTTGACTATGCCTATCAAAATATCATAAGCTTAAGGAAGTTACATTCTGCATAATTAAGCCTCCAATAATGAAACACAAATACATGATATTTTAACCCATATAAAGTTTAGAGACAATAATCATAGAATTTTATAATTCAAATATTGGTCATATAGATTTGGAAGAGTTTAGGAATAAAATGAACAAATATAAGCGTTCAGTCATTAGTCAACACATATATGATAGTGGGATTTTGAAAGCTATTAGTTTCTTAAATTCAATGTCATGTATCAAATTGGTCTTCACATGTGAAAATTTTTAAAATCCCAATCATTGTATAATACTATTAAACACATAGTTTACAAATTTCCAAACATGGTGGTCATTCTTTGAATGTCACCCTTGGGATTCCTTCCTAATAAACATTTCTTCTATTATTACATTTGCTCTTCGCTTCTTCACTTTAAATAATTTAATTGACTTGAATATTAAAAAAAGGTAATACATTCATAACCATAGAATATTAAAAAATTAAAATGGTAAAATAGATAATGTTTTAATTGTGAATACTTTCCTTGAGAAAGATGCCCACTTTCAGGGCTCACTCCATCTATAGTATACACAACAATAATTTGTTATTCCTCCTTGATTTATTTAATTTAAAATTTTTGAACTTATTTATAGCACCAAATATACTATCATCTTTCAAAATCATTATATTTGAAATGCAAGTTCATGACCTTTGTCATTTCATCAATATTTTTTTAGAAGTTAAGAATGTTTTTGTCAATTTCACAAAGAGCACTCTATATGTTGCTTAGCTTGTTCATTATCTTTAGCTCTCTTGAAATTCCTTATAAGAGAAGTAATTTATCATAAAAATGATAAATATCTTGATTCAAGAGGATTTGGGTCATTAAATCTTACTGAAGATTACCATTATTTCACATCCAAGCTTGTGCTAACATAAATAATGTTGGGAGTAGGTTCCATAGCTACATGCAAATTTGTTATATCCAATTCCACTTATGCATTAACACATAGCTCCTATAGTTTTATTTTTTTAGGACCCAACTCATTAGTAATTATATATATTGATGTCACCACACTCTTTGGGGTATGTGCACATAATTGGTGGATAATTCTATGGACACTTCCCATAATGCAATCGCATTATTTAATAACATGATCATATTATTTAAATAACATGATCACATTATTTAAATTATATATTACTAATTACCTATCCACAATGTGATTGTGTTATTAAATAACTGATCACATTATTTAAAATAAATAATGTGATTATTTTAATAACGTAATTGCATTTCTTGTATGACCCAAAAAATAAAAATCAAATCGAACGTAAAAATTCTGCATTTTGCATTCAGATTATCTTTTCCCTCACTCTCCTCTACTATGTGATCAATTTTTTACCTAGTGAGGCCAAACCTTTCCCAAATTCATCCAAAGAATATACTAATTAATGATGCCACCATGTAGAAGAGATAAGTGCTAAAAATCTATTCATTGTTTAATTGGTAATTTATTTAGTTTTAACAACCCATTCTCCTAAACCTCATGTTACTCTACCTAACCCTCTTATTTTTCTACATAACCCTCTTGTCCCTCATCCCAAACCTCCTCCTAACCATCTTAAACCTCTTTCTCATCAACCTAACCCTCTTGTTCCTCTACCTATACCTCTTGCTAACCCTCCACCTAACCCTCCTCCTAACCCTCCACCTAACCATCCTCTTAACCCTCCACCGAACCCTCCTCTTATTCCTCTCCCTATAGCTCCGTCTAACCCTCCACCTAACCCTCTTGTTCCTCTACCTATACCTCCTCTTAACCCTCCTCCTAACTCTCCTCCTAACCCTCCACCTAACTATCTTCCTAACCCTCCTCCAAACCCTCCTATAGTTGCACAAAATCCCCTAGGTAATCATGAGAGTCTATTTGACCACATTGTAGAGAATAAAATTTAAATTGAAGAATTAATTGGGAGAATTAAGGATCACACTTCCACCAACACCCATCACAACTATCTAACTAATTCTCTAGAGACATTTTTAGGTAAAATTGACTCTATAATGAATCAAATTGACAGAGGGGATTCATATTAGGATATTTTTAGGGATTATTATGCTCAAAAATTATAAAAATGAGAGGTAAAGAGTAAAGACATATAAAAATCCTCCATTTACACCTTATTCATTTACCCAAACACTAATTCACCATTTCTAGTAACTGCTAAACATTTTCCAATCCATAATTGCCAACATATTTTAATCACAACCAATTTTTGAGACTGATAATGGATGGTGTTTGATTATCCATCATGTAAAAACCAATAGGTCCCATTATATATTATTAGGAAACTCTATTTTGAATTTTTCCTATATGAAATTTTGAACTATTTTAATTTTAGTGAGTTTTAGGGATAAGGGAAAGGATCTGCACCGGATCCACTAGGTGCACATCATGTGCCTAATCGACCTACAAAGATCCATATTCAAAAGCCACATAATCCTAAAATATCCTCTATATTTTAGTAGTTCATGGATATTAACACTTTGTATGCACTTATTTCATTCACTAATACACTCATTCAACATACGAGTAGGCTCTCACATATTGATGCTAGAGATACACCACCTAGTGTGCATACTAGACCCTACCCTTGTAGATCTTGTGGACCTATATGCACTATACCTTCTGATGATGATGAAATTGGTGGTTTAGAGGTCTTGTATAATATATGTATGAGTGATGAGTTTTTGGCACGTATATTTGGTGTGTAGATATCAGCCACTACACAGATACAGGTATATTTTATATAAATGTCATGTTAAATTTAAGTTATAATTATAAATTTGATTTATCTAAACATTAATCTACATAGAAATTAAATAATATATATGTCATTTTTTATGTTCTAGGAGGTGATGGTGCCTTCATCATCATAGTCAACATTTGTAACATTTGATTTGAAGACGCTATTGTTTATATTTTTAGATCCAGCTACTGGCCCATTCACTACTACATTTATCTCTGTTAGGGTGACATCTTTTACTTATATAGAGGTAAAATTTTGAGTTAATTTTATGCTCTATGTATATTTTCCTTCTATGTTTAAGTTAATTTTATCTATCAATGATCTCAAAATTCAAATACACCATTATTAAAAAGACTCTTGGTTTAATAAATGAGAAAAACTTGCCATATATATCTTTGATACTTTATAAAAAATTAAGCGAGACCTTGTTTACATTTAGTTGATGACTCAAGTAGAAATTTCTCAATCATTTTGAACAAGGACAAACATAGACATTGTTGATACAATGTCATATGCATAGGCACTAACAAAGGTATATCTTAACTTGCAATTTTAAATTGTAAAAATAGACTTGTTTTAATATTTTTACTACATACTTGGGGAAAATATAAATTATGTGAATGTACTGTGTATGTAGGGTTATCCAATGACATCTGAGAGTCTTATTTAGATGATTACTAAGGCAAATTCTCATGTTTCTTCCCTATTTTAAACACCTATTTCCCTATGTAGGGTTGAGCCTATCACTGACTAGTTGGAGCATCAAAAAAATATTGATCCTAACTACGATCTTGTAATAAGTGCATATTTAAATGGTTTTTTATTCTAGTTTAAAATTAATTTCTTAACAAGTGGTCGAATGTATTTTATGTTGATTTTACAATAATACTTGTACTTAAATAGGTACACCTTCAAGAAATCTATGAGCGTAAGACTCATAGTTAGACCTTGGAGCCATCCAAGGCATTAAAGAGATCTCCATCTACTAACATGGCATCATAGAGAGAGTCTTCTTTGAGGAAGGCAAAGAGAGGGAGGTTATTTTATGGCTAGGATATCCTACATGAGAAGTGATTTTTTGTATGCCTATATGGCAACGTACATATTTTTGGCATTTTATATGTGTATATGACATTCACCTAGCATTACATACTATGTTGGTAGATATGGTAATTTTGTGTATGCCTATCATGGTAATCTATGTATGTTATTGACATTGTACATGTGCATATATATATATATATATATATATATATATATATATATATATATATATATTGGAGTTTTCATCTAAATTATGTCAATCTATCTAATTTATATTTGATTTTAATTTAAAATATTATCATATAGTGTTATTTTGATATTTTAAACTATTATATATAAGATCTCGTATTTAATGTTGTACAAAAATGAGGATTAAAAAAATATTCTTTTCAATGATATAAATCTCTGATCTTCCATATTTTTTAAATTAAAGTTTTTATTTTATTGTGTGTAGTGTATATAACTTATGACACTCTTATCTATTTTGCATTTGTCATCACCCATTTACAACTTTTCAATTGATCATTACCATGCAATTTGATTTCACTTAAGGACCACACCCAATCATGTTCATACTTCCATAATGCAGAGATGAACTCATGCTTGACCTTAACTATAATCTCTTTAGTTTGATAAAAGTCAACCCTTACCGACTTGAAACAAAATATTCACTCATGAGATAATATCTTTGGCCAAAACCCTTTATCATCCTTAATACCACCTAATACATAATTTACTCTTCAATGTTTAATAACGATATGAAATTTTTATTCATATGATATAATATCATAAATAATTATAACCTCACTTATCTACTCTTCTTCTCAACTCGATTCAAAACCCACTCTCAAATAATCTTCTTTTAAACTAGTCAATTACTCATTAGGTTTACTCTTAACTACTCACTAATCTCTTAGATTTGCTATCCTTCCTTTGAATAATTATTATTTAAGAGACTTTGGGTAGGTCTTAATAAAACTTAAGGATTTATATATGTTTTAAAACTTACAATAAATCAACCAACTATAGGTCTCTAAGAGATTGAGCTTTCATTCTGAAATTTGATCTTTTTAAGTTTCTAGGTCTCTAGACCTAGTTATTGCTCTAATAAGTCAATTTCTCAAAATAGAGTTTGTATCTCTTAAAAATTATATTTTTAGTATTATTTAATAAATTATATCATGTTACAATCCTTACCCAAGTTTTTTAAAACTCAAATAAACCAAAAACTTGTCTTATCTTATGCACAACTTTCTTAAAAATGGTCTTCTATTGTTGTACAATAAAATAGTCCTTTTTACCTACAATTTAAAATCTCTTATCAACATAATGATACTTGGAATAAGTTATAATATCTATTCCCCAATTGATTACAAAGTTTTAGACCTTATTTTTCAATCGTTTGAGTTTTAGAGGTGTTTTACTCGTGAAACCCTTTGGATTTACTCAGAATTTATGTAGGCCAAAAGCTAATTATTGATAGTTCATAGAATTCATTAGGATTTTCTATGATCTAACACATGTATATAGGTATTAAAATACCTATTAAACTATTCCAATAAACAAATTGAGTTCATACAATATTTTCCACATGTAAATAAGCCTCTAAAAATGACTATAATAGTAAAAACATAGAGTTCTTGAGGGTTTCATAAATATAATTGAGATTTAAGATTGCAGTCAATATGAAAGGATTATAATCATATTATAAAAAAATTAAAAAAATGGAAAACATGGAATAAGAATAAAAAATCTTTATTATTTTCATCAAGAAAACATTTACACAGTCCTCCTCCATTGAGACAAACCTACAACATACTCTAACCTCTTGAAAAATGATTACTCCTCATTAGGAGTGAGTATTATCACTTTGTTAGATTATAAACCAAAATTGGTAATTTACTAAACTTACTTAGATTCTCTCTAACTCATTCAAATTAAACTTACTAAACTAACCTAGTTTATAGGTCTTAATAATTACAAAAAAATATTGTAAACATAGATTTTACATGTATTTGGTGATGTTCTTGCATCACCTTTACTATACCCCATTTGTCATTCACTCTTCACACTCTCTCACTATACATTCCCTAGGCTTGGCTATGCTTAGATG
Organism: Torreya grandis; assembly: GCA_037957365.1. Lineage (NCBI taxonomy): Eukaryota > Viridiplantae > Streptophyta > Pinopsida > Cupressales > Taxaceae > Torreya > Torreya grandis. The sequence continues at coordinate 4,128,911 of JARHVA010000018.1, forward strand.
CCTTCCTCTTCTTTAATACTTTCAATAACACTTCCTCTAGATCTTATATCCACATATCTAACCTTTATTCAAACCACTCTATCTAATTTTAAAGGCCTCCACACTCCTTTACACTTTATTTCACTTTTGCCCTTCAAGGGATATTTGGCCTAATAGGCCTAATACACATTCTTGAGACTTGTTTTTTACCCTTCAAAACCTCACTCCTTTATCACCTTCAATACATCACTCCTAACATAATTAAACTCCCCATTAAGGTATTTAGACCCAACTCAATGCCCATTAATAGTTTTATTGCTTTTTAGGCATATCCCTTAAGTGTGTTAGGCCTCCTACAACCAATCTTTGATAATATCACAAACAAATTCTAGTATCTAAATCACCTTGAACACTTAAAATAAAATTTCATGCAAAATTGGTTGAGAAAAGGGAGAGAGAGTGTTTCAAGAGGTAAAAAGAAATAATTAATTTCCATTTAACCATACAAAGATTAATAATAAGTTCAAGCAAAAAATATTAGTTCCAAGTAAATTATCAATATGCAAATACCTCATCTTGACCAAAAACTGGCACTGCCAACACATTTAGGGGGTTAATAAAATCTAGGACTAAATTCTTGGCCCCTCATTATTCTTGATTGAAAAGCTAACCACCCATTTTGGCCTTAAGAACACCCTTCCCAATATAAGAAAAATGTAATTTTTAGCCTACTTTCAAACATGCATAAAACAAATCTTGTAAGTCATTTATATGAACTATTAGATCCTTAACCTACCTATTTAAGCCCTCAAATTACACCCTAAATAAATTAGTTTAAACCTTCGATAATAATTCATTGGACAAGTTGCAGTGATGGATCCAAAAATTTAACTTTTTCACATTGAATAGGCAACTTCTTGAGCTCCAACTACCATTTCTACCTTCGAGACCTCCACTTTAAAATCTATCACTTTGATCACATTTGAATAGGAAAATTACATTTCATAACACCTCTACAATTTTAAAATCCACCTGAAAGTGCATTTTCATTATCGTTTAGGAGCGTGGAAACACTGATAATAAATGCTCTCAAAGTTTAATTTGTGGTTGCAAAACTCTTATTTTGATGCTTCTTGATAAAAAATGGCACTACCAACACATCTTATGGGGTAGATAATGTTCATTACTAGGTTAAAAATGGCACTACCAACACATTTTTCCTCCCATTAGGCCCTATCAATAATTCCACCACCCATTCCACCCTCAAGAATGCTCTTCCCAATACAAGAAAAATGCAATTTTTAAGCCTAAGTTCAAACATGCATAAAATGAAACTTGTAACTAATTTATATAAATCATAAGATCCTTCACGTTCATATTTAACTCCTATAATTTCACCTTGGATCACTTAGGTGGAATATTCGATAATAAACCATTAGATAAGTTGTAGTAATTGGTCCTAAAATGCAACTTTTTGGCATTGAATAGGTAACTTCTTGAGCTCCAATTGCCATTTCTATCTCTAGGACCTCCACTTGAAAATATGTCACTTTTATCATGTTTATATAGGAAAATTACACATGATCACACCACCATAATTTTCAAATTCACCTAGAAGTGCATTTTCACTACTATTCAAGAGCACGGAAATGCTGACAATAAATATTATCAAAGTTTAAGTTATGGTTACAAAACTCTCATTCTGATGGTTCTTGAATAAAAAATATAAATTTCAACATTTTTTGGGGGAATATAATGTCCATGAATAGGTTTTTGGCCTCCCATCAAGCTCGATCAATAAACCCACCACCCATTATGGCCTTAAGAATGCCCTTCCCAATATAAGAAAAAGGCATTTTTTTAGCTTAAGTCCAAACACGTGTAAAAAAAAAACATGTAATTCATTTATATGAAATTTTAGATCCCTCCCATTCCTATTTAATCCCTATAATCTCACCCCAAATCACTTAGGTTTAACCTTTGAGAATAATCTATTGGACAAGTTGGAGTGATGGGTCTTAAAATGTAACTTTTTAGCATTAGATTTGCGACATCTTAAGCTCCAATTACCATTTTTTCCTCTAGTACCTCCACTTTATAATCCTCACTTTGATCACATCTATATAGGTATATTAAATGTGATCACACTACCATGATTTTCAAATCCATTCGAAAGTGCATTTTCATTACCGTTCAGAAGTATGGAAACACTGATAACAAATGTTGTTAAAGTTTAAATTATGGTTGCATAACCCTCATTCTAATGTTTCCTGACCAAAAAATTGCACTTCCAACATATCTAAATGGTTGTATAATATCTAGTACTATGTTCTTTTCCTCCCATCAGGCCCAATCGAAAACTCACCACCCATTTTAGCCTCAAGAACACCCTTCTTAATACAAGAAAAATGAAATTTTTAGCCTAAGTTCAAACACACATAAAATAAAACCTATAATTTATTTATATTAATAATTAGATCCCTCCCCTACCCATTTAATCCCTCTAATCTCTCACTTAGGTGTAACCTTTGATAATAATTTGTTGGATAAGTTGTAGTGATGGGTCCTAAAATGTAACTTTTTAACATTGAATAGGCAACTTCTTGAGCTCCAACTACCATTTTTAATTCTGACCTCTAGTTGATATTTTTTCACTTCAATAATTTTTATATAGTAAAATTACATGTGATCACACTACCACAATGTTTAAATCCACTTGGAAGTACATTTTCACTACCATTCAAGAGCATAGAAACACTAAGTACTTAAAAAGTTAGCTTCCCTTAGCTTGAATAATATGGAATTCTTTACTGATAGTGATAGCCATATGAAGGTTAATAATAAAAAAAATGTTTATCTATACACTATCCACCTTGGTTACACTAATGAGGTGGATTGGTGTAGTCAAGAATCAAGAGGAGCTAGTTTGCCTCTCCAAGGAAAGAGGTCCTTATTTTGAGGTTTTTAATCAAATTTAGAGATGTAATAAGACTTAAAAATATTCCTACACTTACTTTACATGCTTAAGGTGGAGGAATGGACATAAGTGGGGATACTAAATTGAAAATCATGCAATATCATGAATATGCTAGTGAATGCAATGAGAGAGTGGTAACTTGAGAGTTGATAATCAACTACATGCAAGTAACAAGGAATAAATGTTGATTGAAGAGATACTTATACCACTATCTCCTAATAAATACAATTTCAATAATGTCAATCATGCTACCCCTATGCTTTGAGCAAGAAAATAGTCATTTGATGGAGTCAAAGAAGCATTTAAGGTCTTTAAAACTACCCTATAATAATGAAACTACTTCATGAGAGTTGAAAAGAAGTTGGTTGAAGAATAAGTGAAGCATTGAAGGCAAGGACATGGTGAGGTAAGATCAAAATTGAATCAAGGAGACCACCATCCCCAAATATAGGTCAACTCATGAAGGTATTTGACCATATCAAACACTTCAAGTAGTCATGATGATCCTTATATGCTTTCCTTGATTAAAGGCAACCTCATTTTAAGGACAAATGATAAGTACTTTTAGCAAGCTCATTTTAGCTTCAAGAATATTAAATTATTTACTGGTAGTGCCAACCACATGAAGGTGGAAGCTTATCTGGCACAACTAACCTACAATAAATTGTTAGTAAGTAATTAAAAAAGAAATTCATATGTACTACCTAGAAAAAAAAAACATTTCATAGAATTTATTACATCTACATTAGAAAATTCAACATACATATATATTTTAATCTAATGAACCACTAAGATCTACTCTAACCTTGATAGTATCAAGAATATCTTCATGGTCTGACTCCCTAACTTTCATAGTTTCATGTTTAATGGCCTCCCATGATATTTTTGTAATTGAATATTCATTGTAAGAATCAAATTTGAATAGTGAAATATATTCCTATGCATTTTAAACACTTAAAACAACCATTGATCTAAAAAATGTATGCTATATTTTCAAATCTAAATTCCATTGACTACCAATGACCTAGTGGGATAGTCAATGTTTTCTCCATATATAACTAGGGAAGTCAAAAAAAAAATTCTCTCTACACACCAACACAAGTAGTAATATGTTCCCTTTTCATTATCCTCATCTACAATAACTACAAAAACATGCCATGTATCATAAAATAATATTTTTAGTGACATTATGAAGATATATAATGAGAATAAATTGTACATAATGAAAAATATTCTACCTAGTTGCACTAGATTAAATACATAGTCAAAGTCATCTGATAATGTCATATCTATAATTTAAAATGATGTTGAAACATGATATGTGTTGATTGTAATTATATTTTTAGAACTCCAATCATCCACACACTCTTATAAATCACACTCATTCCAAATAGAGTCCATGCATGCAGAACAAAAACATGCCAAGTGTCTCATATGGATAGTCTAAGAACTTGTATTTGAGATATGAAATGAATGGATCTCACTTGAAACTATTAGAGTCATAAAATCCTCATAATTTTTCAAGTGTTCTTATTAAATTAATCAAAAATGTCTATGAATAATATAATTTGGTTGATCACTATGACAAATGTTCAGATTACACCATTCAACCATGGTTTTTCCATATATCAATTCAACACGCTCTTCAAATTTCAACTCATCCCTTTCAACAGCTCTTTTTACACATGCTCTAGAACCATCATGCTCCCATTTTCCATGTCCAACCTCGGTGAAACTCTAAATGTGTTATACACTAGTGGTAACATGCATCTTATTAAAAAAATAAAGCATCTATGCATTTTTTAATTATGATGTGTAATTGTCCAACCAAATGTAATTTTGATTTAAAGTAATGTTCCTCTGACTCAACTATTCATAGAACTTATAAAAACAACTTTACACATAATCTAAACAATGTAATTGGTCATCACTAATATAGAAATGGTACTCCCTTAATATTTTATATTGTTACTTTTTACTATTAAGTGCATGCATGAATGTTATATGTATAAAAATGATAACTTGTGATGAGTTGTAATACTGTGATTGAACTTCCATTTGGGGTTTGAATGTGTAATTTTCAAAAAAGTCCACTATTAAAACAAAATAACCAAGTTAGAATGTATCCTTGTTTATCTTGAAATGTTCATCCAACCATCTATCCCTATGTGTGTGCCTTGCATACTCATAAATAATTTTCTCCCTAAGTTTGAACAAAAATTAAAAAATAGGTATATTTTTTATAATAAGCTCACACCTTTTAGATTATTTTCCATCTTTTACTTAATAGTGTTAGATTAGGTATTTTTTCCCCATATTTATTTATTATGGCCCTTTTCCCCTTATTTGGAGTTTTCCTACATTCATGGATAAGCTTGATTAGGTGTCTTGGTAGTTACATGTTGGTCAGATGAATAGGAAGTAACTCCCCTAAATAACTATTTTAGATATGGAAGTTACTCTTCTATTATTGGCTCTACGACTGCCTATCTTGGGAGGAGTTACTCGTGCACACCTGTATGTACATCTCTCTTTGTGAGCTATTACTCTATGAAAGATTGGTTTTAAATTTATTTTGTTTATGCAATATTCTTGTATTTGTGATTCTATTTTATTACAGCTATTGTATTGTGTATATTCTTAAAGTATCATTATCATAAACCTATGCATTTATTTGATCCAAAGATCTTGGGGTCCACCCTAATATGGTATCAGCTCCACTCTGGTATTTGATTGTCTAGTTTTTTATTATTTTTAGTTTTATTTCAAATATTTAGATTTTTTATTTGCAAATAAAATCTAGTTTTCACAATCTATTTGTAAGATTTTTTTTCATCATTGGTGGAGTCATATTTTTTCAAAACTGGTTCATTGGCATCCATTAATATAGTTTATATGGTTTATTTTTGACTACATGTTCAGTGTGTCTTGGTGTATTTTTTCTACAAAAAAATTTTGTGCCTTCATACAGCCTTGAGTTTGGTCTCCTCTATTTGGTATCAACTTGTGTTCGGCCTCGGTTGGTTCTATGTGTTTGACCCTAGTTTTTCATTTCTTCTAAATGGATCACAACAACAAATTTTCACTTGTTGAGACTAATCTTATTGTTTACCAGTTAGGACTACCAATATATGTAGCCTCTATGACAAAATCATTTGGCTTAGCCAAACAATCTCACCAAAAATAACCTTTGGTTGTAGTAGGGGGCTACAAACCACCCCCTAAAACCCCCTAGCTAGGCCTTCAGCCATGATTGGCGCATGTAATTCACATGTGAGTTAGTCAATAAGCATCACAAAAGACTCTTACTATTTCAAAGGATTGAAACTTTCTTCCAAAACATGCCAAGTCTATTCTAATTTTCCCTAAAAATTTTAGCATGTTAATTTTTTTAATAGCTTAATTTAAAATAAGGGTAAATAGGATACTTTAGTGCACAAGCAATGCATAAGAATATTGGTTAAGTTTAGAATTGTTATTGGATATTTTTTATTATTTTTTAAAAACAATATATTTTGGGCAATATTTAAAAATAAAGTGTTACTCATTTTTTTAATTTCTCATATTGTACTTTCTTCCTTAGAGGCACTATCGATTGAGTCTGACATCTTTTGAGCATGTATTTGTAACATTTATTGTGGTTTCACCATTTCATAGTTTAGGGGGGGTGTATTGTGCCTTTTTAGTCTCTCTTTACATTTTACTTGCACTTTCATTTATGTAATTACTTTAACTTAAAATACTAATACATCTCATTTCTACACTAATAGATTCAAATTCAATCAACCCACTAACTCCCTTTAACTATCATGAATGGAAAATCAAGATGAAAATCATTATAAGGAGTAAGGTTTTATATAAGATAACTATGAATGATGAAACTAAACCTAACATAGATGTAGAGATAGTTAAGTGATTTAATCATAGTGATGAAGCCTATGGGCTATTATATCTATTTATAGCACCTCATCTCTTATTTCATTTAGAGCCTACCAAATCACCTCAAGATATATGGACCATTATGGGTAAACTATTTGGGGAACTTGATGTGATAAGTGGTCATGAGATTAAGAATAAACTCTTTAGCCTAAGTCTTTATAAATTTTACATCCTTTAATATTTCTTCACTAAGTTCAAGTCCTTGATTTTACAGTTGAAATAATGTGGGATAAAGAAAGAAGATGACCAAATTGTTATTTCTATACTCTCTAAACTATGTCCTGAATATTTAGTCTTTGTCTCCACTTTCCATGCCACTAAAAATGCTTTAGGCATTTCATGGAAAATGCCCTCTTTAGATGTTTTCATTGCCAAATTAACTAGGGAACACAACAAGTTAATTTAGATGGGCACATTGAAGTCCACAAAACCTCAAGCCCTAATTATTTGGAATGGGAAAGCAAAGACTTTAATTAAATATACGAAGAATAATAAGGATAAATATAAGAATAAAGAATCAACCTCTACCAAAACCAACATTGAAGCCTCCTATTCCAATGGCAAATTTAAGAAAGAGAATGTTAAGTGTGCCTACTTTAAGAAAAATGGACATGAAGAAAGCAAGTGCATGAAAAAGAAAATAGATCACCTAACTCATCTCCTAGAGAAGAATAACATAGGTCTTCCTGAGTCTATCAAGCAAAATTCATCTACCCAAGATTCTACTAAGGTAAAGGGCAAGGGGAAAGAGAAATAAAATGTCAAGGCTCTTGTAGCAATTATAGATTCAACATCTTCATGGGTCATTGACTCAAGTTATTTTCACCACATGGGCTATTCACTTATTTAGTTTTATTCCTTATATACTTGTAGCATAAAAACCTTGAGCTTCAACTACACACTTCTTATGTGCATTCACTTGTACTTCCTTTACCTTCATTATTTTATTCATCAAAACCCCGAGCTTCTTCTTTGCAAAAGAGAAATATCAATTTTAGTACCTTTATCATTGAATGATGACAACCTCTTCCCACTTAAAGGATTATTTAATTTCTTTCCCATCATCAAATAATGGGTTAACTTATTTTGGTGAATAATTTATTGCTTCCACATCTTCTTTCATGAAGATTTCTTCATTTAAGGGATACTCACAAATTTCACTCTCTGATGTTGTTGAAAACATACTTGGGCTTCTCACTGGTAGATCTCATTTTTTTATTGATTTTCAAAGTAACCTTATTATATTCACTCACATATTTGAGCTTCTCATTTGGAAACATCCTTTTTGATTGCCTAAAGGCAATCTTGTTCACCTCTCTCTTAAGTCTCAATTTTTGGATCCTCTTCCACCATTCTCTCTATAATTTTGGATGCACAACATGATCCATACACAATTGCATGTCCACATAACTTATTTTATACATTTTTTACCCTCACCAGATCTATGATGTTTTCTTCTTAAAAAAAAATTATAACTCAACAATCCATTTCATGAGCTTATATGGCTTTCTTTACCACAAAACAAAACAATATTTCAAGTGGACTTAACTCTTTATTTCACCTTCACCTTTGTTGGTATTTTTTATTTTTTGGGATCTCCAACTTCACTTGCATATATTTAAAAATCATCCAACCTTTCTTATAGGGACAACCACCCAATCATAATTTCTTCATCTTATTTACTCATAGTTGCAACATCTTCTCCACTTGTTCCATCCCAATCTTTCATGGAATTCATTCAACATATCTATTAGGTCTTCTAATCCTATAAACTTCCTATTTTGTATGCCATTTCATCTCCATAAACAAGATTATCTTTCACAACTTGTAATTTATTTAAGCAAGCTTCTCTTTCACAACCTACATTGGACTCCAATAAGAGCCTCTCTTACACTAACTACTTGATTCACACTTGCATGACATCTCACACACTTGTGACAATATTACCCTCTATAAAATGCAATCTTATATTTCATAACTTGGCACTAATATAAGCAATTCTTATTTTCTTAAACCTACAATAGACTCAATCAAGAGTCTCTATCCCTTTCACATAATTCTCTCCTCTTATAAGACTTTCTCTTAACTAAAAAAAATATGAGATTATTCTCCAAAACTTGTAGTTAACTAAAAGAAAAATATATCATAATTTTATCACATGGATATTCTTCACTTGAAAGACTTTATCACATCTACAACAAAATCATATGACTAGTCTGAGATAACTTGGTGCAATTCATGGTAAGTATTCCTAGTGAAGGGGTGCCCTTCGACATGAAGTCAAAGTCACACAATGTAAAACAATATGTATTCTCTATTTATTTAATGAAATAAATCCTTAATAACATCTTCATTCATAGTGACTTTTTGCACCTACTCTATCCCATCTATCTCTAACTCTGATCCTCTATGGGTTTTACATTCACTCTCTATTACATAATATACAACTCCTCTCTTTTTGATTTCTATTATGGCCCTTTTATGATCTATGGCCCCTTAATTTTAATCTTTGTTCTCTATTTGTAGGCTTAAATCTCTACTATTTACTAAGGTCTCCCTTCCTTCCTTAACCCTTTCAATATTGACCTCCTGATCTTTTGATGTTAACCTTTCCAATATGACTCTCATTTTATTTCTTTATGTCCCATATACACTACTTACAAAATCCCCTTTAACGATTGCATCAGATCCTTTCACTAATTTTTCCCACTTTTTACATTCTTAAACTTTCCTTATAATTGTTGGTGATTCCTAGAATATCTTTTTGTAATATTTACTACATGGTCAGGTTAACTTCTTTTTTACCACTAACTGAATTTTCTATTCCATAGCTTTCTAATGAGACATTAAACCCCTAAATTGGTGATTTAATGTAAAATTTGTGACCATACAAATATATATATATATGTTGTTCTTTCATTTTTGTGACTAAATCTAAAATTATGATCGTAGGATGCACATGATAAGTGTCATGTGGCAAGATCCTGGGTCCTTATATAACCAGTTCATAAGGCTTTCTTGTGGTCTTCAAAGTCTCTTTGGAATATTGGATTTATTAAATTCACCTTATGGTCCTTTGTTCTATGCTCCTTTTCATTTTGGCCTCTCTTTATTTATGCTGACATGTCAATCATTTAAATCCATTAAAATATTTCAATGCATTCATGTTACACTATGTCTAGTACTATATATTGCGGCCCTTGTGATTATGCCACTTGTTAAAATATCAGGTTCCTAGAATCATGTAATATCTATATGGATTATGGTAGACCTGTTTGAGTTATGAACTCCAATTTAAAATTTGTCATGCACCCATGACCCTTCCATGACTTAGACTTGCAAACAATATAAGGCCTATGTGAATAATTATGACTATGACACTTGTATTATATACCCATTAGAATTTGTAAACTAAATCATATCTTGTCAAGTTCAGAAAGAGTTATTACTTGTGAACAAGAATGTAAAAAATATAAAGTCCCTTGTGGACTTTGAAACTTAGGGAGATAATGTGGCCGCTAACACAGATATTATATAGTCCCTATGAACTAAAATATTTATAAAATGATGTGCACATGGATATAAAAATTATAACTTGGATTTGTGATGGAATATACATGTGACCACTAATACAAACCAACTTGAATTTGTGATATGGGAATGTGACCATATGAACCCCAATGCAATCGATGTGATCCCTATGATTTTAAAAAACTATTGTAACTCCAACTGAACAAAAATTGGATCTCTTATGAACCAAGAACACTTTTTAACTAATAAATATACCCTAATAATTTTAATTGAAACTATGATAACTCCTACCTTTTTAGGTGATGCAAGATTTCTTGTACCCCTTAGATGCTCCTACATCAAGTTTTTCCCCAAATGTATATAATTAGGTTATGATTTTCATGAATTTACATTTTTTTTATTTTTGTTTTATCTCTCCTTCCTAAGTTTATTATGTTAAATACCCCATGTAATTACTTATTAATATATATTCCAATGGATAAGGCATCGGTTTACAACTATGCAATTTTAGAGTCTGACCTATGTCCTTTCTAGTTAAGGATTTTCCCTAAGGGCACTAGTCTAGAACCATATCATTCCCATTAGATATTTTCCCTTTTTTACACCCTATTTGAATCTTATTCATCACCCAAAACAATAATATTCAAATCCCCTCAATGCATAGAGCATTTTATTACTATTATATGAAAATGTAATCTAGTTTTAAGCATGTTAGTGCATTTCAAGTTTTTGGTGTGTCTCAAGCACTTCAAAGCTTAGGTTAGAATACGTAATCTCTTGGGATAGTTTCAAGGGATGAATATAATATATTTATGACCAATATAAGCTCAAATTTTCATTCACCTAAAAAAATTCTTCATTTTGACTATGCTTATCAAAATATCATAAACTTAAGGAAGTTACCTTCCGCATAATTAAGCCTCCAATAATGAAACAAAAATACATTATATTTTAACCCATATCAACTTTAGAGACAAAAATCCTAGAATTTTTTTATTCAAAGAGTGGTCATATAGATTTATAATAGTTTAGATATAAAATAAACAAATATAAACGTTTGGTCATTGGTCAACACATATATGATAGTAAGATTTTGAAAGCTATTGGTTTCTTAACTTCAGTGTCACGTATCAAATTAGTATTCATATGTGAAATTTTTTTAAAAACCAATCATTAGAGAAGACTATAAAACACAAGGTTTACGAATTCCCAAACATGGTGGTCATTCTTTGAATGTCACCCTTGGGATTCCTTCCCAATAAACACGTATTCTATTCTTACATTTGCTCTTTGCTTCTTCACTTTAAATCATTTAATTGACTTGAATATTACAAAAATGTAATACATTCATAGCCATAAAATATTAAAAAATTACAATGGGAAAATAGATTATGTTTTAAATGTAAATACTTTCCTTGAGAAAGATGCCCACATTCAGGGCTCACTCCCTCTGTAGTATACACAACAATACTTTGTTCTTCCTCCTTGATTTATTTAATTTAAAAAAATTTAACTTAATTATAGCACAAAATATACTATCATCTTTCAAAATCATTGTATTTGAAATGCAGGTTCATGACCTTGTCATTTCATCAATAATTTTTCACGAGTTAAGAATGTTTTTGTCAAGTTCACAAAGAGAACTCTATATGTTTCTTATCTTGTTCATTGTCTCTAGATCTCTTGAAATGCCTTTTGAGAGAAGTAATTTATCATCAAAATGAGACATATCTTGATTTAGGAGGATCTGGGTCATTAGAACTTACTGAAGATTACCATTATTTCGCATCCAAGCTTGTGCTAGCATTAATAATGTTGGGAGTAGGTTCCATAGCTACATGCAAATGTGTTATATCCAATTACACTTATGAATTAACACATAGCTCCTACAGTTATAGTGTTTTAGGACCCAACTCATTAGTAATTATATCTATTGATGTCACCACACTTTTTGGGGTATGTGCACATAGTTGGTGGATAATTCCATGGACACTTCCCATAATGCAATCAAATTATTTAATAACATGATCATATTATTTAAATAACATGATCATATTCTTTAAATAACATGATCATATTATTTAAATAACATGATCACATTACTTAAATTATGGATTAGTAATTACATATCCATAATGTGATTGTGTTATTAAATAACATGATCACATTATTTAAAATAAATAATGTGATTATGTTAATAACGTGATTACATTCCTTGTATCACCCAGAAAATAAAAATCAAATCTAACATAAAAATTCCTCATTTTTCATTCACATTATCATTTCTCTAACTCTCCTTTACTCTATGATCATTTTTTTACCTAGTGACACCAAATCTTTCCCTAATTCATCCCAAGAATCTACTAGTTAAAGATGCCACCATGTAGAAGAGATAAGTGCTAAAAATCTATTCATTATTTAATTGGTAATTTATTTATTTTTAACAACCCATCCTACTAAACCTCATGTTACTCTACCTAACCCTCTTATTTTTATACCTAACCCTCTTTTCCCTCATCCCAACCCTCCTCATAACCTTCCTAACCTTCTTTCTCATCAACTTAACCCTCTTGTTCCTCTACCTATACCTCCTCCTAACCCTCCACCTAACCCTCCTCCTAACCCTCCACCTAACCATCCTCATAACCCTCCTCTTATTCCTCTACCTATACCTCCTTCTAACCATCCACCTAACCCTCTTGTTCCTCTACCTATACGTCCTATTAAACCTCCTCCTAACCCTCCACCTAACCCTTCTCCAAATGCTACTATAGTTACACAAAATCCTCTAGGTAATCAAGAGGGTATATTTGACAAAATTCTGGAGAATAAAATTGAAATTGAAGAATTAATTGGGATAAGTAATGATCACACTCCACCAACACCCATCACACCTATCTAACCTATTCTCTAGAGACATTTTAAGGTAAAATTGACTCTATAATGAGTCAAATTGAGAGATGGGATTCATATTAGGATAGTTTTAGGGATTATTATGCTAAAAACTTATTAGCATGTGAGGTAAATAACAAAGACATATAAAAATCCTCCATTTACACCTTATTCATTTACCCAAACAATAATGCACCATTTCTAGTAATTGCTAAACGTTTTCCAATCCATCATTCCCAACATAATTTAATCACAACTAATTTATGAGACTGATAATGGATGGTGTTTGATTATCCATCATGTAAAAACCAAGAGGTCCCATTATATTTTTTAAGGAAACTCTATTGTGACTTTTTCATCTATGAAATTTTAAACTATTTTAATTTTAGAGAGTTTTAGGGCCGAGGGAAAGTATTTGCACAGGATCCACTAGGTGCATGTTTTGTTCCTAATCGACCTACAAAGATCCATATTCAAAAGCCACATAATCCTTAAATCTCCTCTACAACTCATTAGTTCATGGAGATTAACACTTTGCATTCACTTAGTTCATTCACTGATACACTCATTCAACATACGAGTAGGCTTTTACAGATTGATGCTAGAGATACACCGCCTAGTGTGCATACTAGACCCTACCCTTGTAGATCTTTTGGACCTATATACACTAGACGTTCTTATGATGATGAAATTTATGGTTTAGAGGTATTGTATTATATAATTATGAGTAACGAGTTTTTGAAACATATATTTGGTGTGTAGATATCAACCACTACACAAATGCAAGTATATTTTATATAAATTTCATGTTAAATTTAAGTTATAATTATAAATTTGATTTATCTAAAAATTAATTTACATAGAAATTAATTAATAAATATGTCATTTTTTATGTTCTAGGAGGTGATGGTGCCTTCATCATCATACTAAACATTTTTAACATTTGATTTGAAGAAGCCATTATTTACATTTTTAGATCCAACTACTGACCCATTCACTACTACATTTATCTCTATTAGGATGACACACTTTACTTATATAGAGGTAAAATTTTGAATTAATTTTATGCTCTATGTAAATTTAATCTATGTATATTTGCCTTCTATGTTTAAGTTAAGTTTATCTATCAATGATCTCAAATTTCAAAAACACTGCTATTAAATACACTCTTGGTTTAATAAATGAGAAAAACTTGCCATATATATCTTTGATACTTTATAAAAAAATTAATCGAGACCTTGTTTACATTCAGTTGATGACTCAAGTAGAAATTTATCCATCATTGTGAGCCAAGACAAACATAGATATTACTATTAGAATTTCATATGCATAGGCACTAACAAAGGTAAATCTTAACTTGAAATTTTAAATTGTAAAAATAGACTTGTTTTAATATTTTTACTACATACTTGATGAAAATATAAATTATGTGAATGTATTGTGTATGTAGAGTTATCCCATGACATCTGATAGTCTTATTTAGATGATTACTAAGGTAAATTCTCATGTTTCTTCCCTATTTTAAACACCTATTCAAATAGTTGAGCCTGTCACTGACTAGTTGGAGCATAAAAAAAAGATTGATCCTAACTACGATCTTATAATAAGTTCATGTTTAATGATTTTTTATTCTAGTTTAAAATTAATTTATTAACAAGTGGTTGAATGTATTTTATGTTAATTTTTCAATAATACTTGTATTTAAATAGGTTCACCTACAAGCAATCTATGAGTGTAATACCCATAGTCAGACCTTGGAGCAATCCAAGGCATTAAAGAGATCTCCATCTACCAACATGGAATCCCATGGAGAGTCTTCTTTGAGGAAGGCAAAGAGAGGGAGGTTATTTTATGACTAGGATGTTCTACATGAGAAGTGATTTTTTGTATGCCTATATGCCAACGTACGTGATTTTGGCATTGTATATGTGTATACAATATTCACCTGGCATTACATACTATGTTGGTAGATGTGGTAATTTTGTGTACGCTTATCATGGTAATCTATGTATGTTATTGACATTGTACATGTGCATATATGTTTTTTTTTGGAGTTTTCATCTAAATTATGTCAATCTATCTAATTTATATTTGATTTTAATTTAAAATATTATCGTATAGTGTTATTTTGATATTTTAAAATATTATATATCAGATCTCATATTTAATGTTGTACACAAATGAGGATTAAAATAATATTCTTTTCAATGATATAAATCTATGATCATCCATATTTTTTAAATTAAAGTTTTTATTTGATTGTGTGTAGTGGAAATAACTGATGACACTCTTATCTATTTTGCATTTGTCATCACCCATTTACAACATTTTAATTGATCATTGCCATGCAATTTGATTTCACTTAAGGACCATACCCAATCATGTTCATACTTCCATAATGTAGAGATGAACTTATTCCTGACCTTGACTATAATCTCTTTACTCTGATAAAAGGCAACCTTACTGACTTGAAATAAAATATTCACTCTTCACACTCTCTCCCTATACATTCCCTAGGCTTTGTTATGCCTAGATGCCTTCCTCTTCTTTAATACTTTCAATAACACTTCCTCTAGCTCTTATATCCACATATCTAACCTTCAATAAAACCACTCTATCTACTTTTAAAGGCCTCCACACTCCTTTACACTTTATTTCACTTTTTCCCTTCAAGGGATACTTGGCCTAATACACATTCTTGAGAATTTTTCTTACCTATCAAAACCTCACTCCTTTATCACCTTCAATACTTCACTCTTTACATACTTCAACTCCCCATTGAGGTCTTTAGACCCAACTCAATGCCCATTAATAGTTTTATTGCTTTCTAGGCATATCCCTTAGGTGTGTTAGGCGTCCTACAACTAATCTATGATAATATCACAAACATATTCTAGTATCTAAATCACCTTAAACACTTAAAATAAAATTTCATGCAAAATTGGTTGAGAAAAGGGAGAGAGAGTGTTGCAAGAGGTGAAAAGAAACAAATAATTTCCATTTAACCATACAAAGACTAACAATAAGTTCAAACAAAAAATATTAGTTCCAAGTAAATTGTCAATATGCAAATACCTCATCTTGACCAAAAACTGGCACTACTAACACATCTAGGGGGTTAATAACATTTAGGATCAAGTTCTTGGCCTCTCATTATTCTTGATCGAAAAGCTAACCACCCATTTTGGCCTTAAGAGTACCCTTCCCAATATAATAAAAATGTAATTTTTAGCCTAAGTTCAAACATGCATAAAACAAAACTTGTAAGTCATTTATGTGAACTATTAGATCCTTAACCTACCTATTTAAGCCCTTAAATTAAACCCTAAATATATCAATTGGAACCTTAGATAATAATTCATTGGACAAGTTGCAGTGATGGATCCAAAAATGTAACTTTTTGACATTGAATAGGCAACTTCTTGAGCTCCAACTACCATTTCTAACTTTGAGACCTCCACTTTAAAATATATCACTTTTATCACATTTGGATAGGAAAATTAAATTTCATAACACCTCTATGATGTTTAAATTCACTTTAAAGTGCATTTTCATTATCATTTAGGAGTGTGGAAACACTGATAATAAATGTTGTCAAAATTTAATTTGTGGTTGTAAGACTCTTATTCTAATGCTTATTGATCAAAAAATGGCACTACCAACACATCTTTTGGGGTAGATAATTTTCATGACTAGGTTATTTGCCTCCCATTAGGCCCTATCAATAATTCCACCACCCATTCCAATCTCAAGAATGCTCTTCCCAATACAAGAAAAATACAATTTTTAAGCCTAAGTTTAAACATGCATAAAATGAAACCTGTAACTAATTTATATAAATCATAAGATCCTTCCTCTTCATATTTAACCCCTATAATTTGACCTTAGATCACTTAGGTGTAATATTTGATAATAAACCATTGGATAAGTTGTAGTAATTGGTCCTAAAATGTAACTTTTTGGCATTGAATGGGTAACTTCTTGAGCTCCAATTGCCATTTCTACCTCTAGGACCTCCACTTAAGAATATGTCACTTTTGTCATGTCCATATAGTAAAATTACACATGATCACACCACCATAATTTTCAAATTCATCTAGAAGTTCATTTTCACTACTATTCAGGAGTGTGGAAATGCTGACAATAAATATTATCAAAGTTTAAGTTATGGTTGTAGAACTCTCATTCTGATGCTTCTTGAAAAAAAATAAAAATTTCAACATGTCTGCGGGGAATATAATGTCCATGACTAGGTTTTTTGCCTCCCATTAGGATCCATCAATAAACCCACCACCCATTATGGCCTTAAGAATTCCCTTCCCAATATAAGAAAAATGTATTTTTTTAGCTTAAGTCCAAACACATGTAAAACAAAACATGTAAGTCATTTATATGAAATTTTAGATCCCTCCCATTCCTATTTAATCCCTATAATCTCACCCCAAATCACTTAGGTTTAACCTTTGAGAATACTCCATTGGATAAGTTGCAGTGATGGTTCCTAAAATGTAACTTTTTAGCATTGAATTTGTTACATCTTAAGCTCCAATTACCATTTTTGCCTCTAGTACCTCCACTTTAGAATCTTCACTTTGATCACATCTATATAGGCATATTAAATGTGATCACACTACCATGATTTTCAAATCCATTCGAATGTTCATTTTCACTACTATTCAGGAGTATGGAAACACTGACAACAAATGTTATCAAAGTTTAAATTATGGTTGCATAACCCTCATTATGATGCTTCCTGACCAAAAATTGGTATTTCCAAAATATCTAAATGGGTGGATAATATCTAGGACTAGGTTTTTGTCCTCCCATCAGGCCCGATCAAAAACTCACCACCCATTTTGGCGTCAAGAACACCATTCTTAATACAAGAAAAATGCAAGTTTTAGCCTAAGTTCAAACATACATAAAATAAAACCTATAATTTATTTATATGAATAATTAGATCTCTCCCCTACCCCTTTAATCCCTCTAATCTCACCCTATAGCACTTAGGTGTAACCTTTGATAACAATTTGTTGGATAAGTTGTAGTGACGAGTTGTAAAATGTAACTTTTTAACATTAAATAGGCAACTTCTTAAGCTCCAACTGCCATTTTTACTTCTAACCTCCACTTGATAATTTTTCATTTCAATAATGTTTATATAGTAAAATTACATGTGATCACACTACCACAATGTTTAAATCCAATCGAAAGTACATTTTCACTACCATTCAAGAGCATAGAAACACTAAGTACTTAAAAAGTTATCTTCTCCTAGCTTGAAGAATATGGAATTCTTTACTAATAGTTCCAACCATGTGAAGGTCAATAATAAATAAAATATTTATCTATACACTATCCACCTTGGTTACACTAATGAGGTGGATTGGTGTAGTCAAGAATCAAGAGGGGCTAGTTTCCAATGAAAGAGATCCTTATTTTGAGGATTTCAATAAAATTTAGAGATGTAATAAGACTTAAAAATATTCCTACACTTGCTTTACATTCTTAAGGTGGAGGAATCGACATAAGTAGGATAATACATCGAAAATAATTTAATACAATGAATATGCTAGTGAATGCAATGAGAGAGTGGTAACTTGAGAGTTGATAATCAATTACATACAAGTAACAAGGAATAAATGTTGAATGGAGAGATAATTAGACCATGATCTCCTAATAAATAGGATTTCAATAATGTCAAACATGATACCCCTATGCTTTGAGAAAGAAAATGGTCATTTGATGGAATGAAAGAAGCATTTAAGGTCTTTCAAACTACCCTATAATAATGAAACTACTTCATAGGATTTTAAAACAAGTTGGTTGAAGAATAAGTGAAGAATTGAAGGCAAGTACATGGTGAGGTAAGATCAAAATGGAATCAAAGAGACCACTATCCCCAAATATAGGTCAACTCATGAAGGTATTTGACCATATCAAACACTTCAAGTAGCCATGATGATCCTTATATGCTTTCCTTCATTCAAGGAAACCTCATTTTAAGGTCAAATGATAAGTACTTTTATAAAGATTATTTTAGCTTAAAGAATATGAAATTATTTACGGGTAGTGCCAACCACATGAAGGTGGAAGCTTATCTAGCATGACTAACCTACAATAAATTGTTAGTAAGTAATTAAAAAAGAAATTCATATGTACTACCTAAAAAAATAAAAAACATTTCATAATATTTATAACATCTACATTGTAAAAGTCAACATACATGTATATTTGAATCTAATTAACCAATAATATCTACTCTAACCTTGATAGTATCAAGAATATCTTCATGGTCTGACTCCCTAACTTTTCATAGTTTCATGTTTAATGGCCTCCTATGATATTTTTGTAATTGAATATTCATTGTAATAATCAAATTTGAATAGTTAAATATCTTCCTATGAATTTTAAACACTTAAAACAACCATTGATCTAAAAAAACTATACTATATTATTAAATCCAAGTTCCATTGACTACCAATGACCTAGTGGGATAGTTAATGTTTTCTCCATATATAACTACGGAAGTCAATTTTTTATTTCTCTCTACACACAACACAAGTAGTAATATGTTCCCTTTTCATTATCCTCATCTACAATAACTAAAAAAACATTCCATTTATCATAAATAACATTTTTAGTGACATTATGAAGATATATAATTAGAATAAATTGTAAATAATAAAAAATATTCTTCCTAGTTGCACTAGATTAAATACATAGACAAAGTCATCTGATAATGTCATATCTATAAGTTGTAATGGTGTTGAAACATGATATGTGTTTATTGGAATTATAGTTTTATAACTCCCATCATCCATGCACTCTTATAAATCACACTCATTCTAAATAGATTCCATGCATGCAGAACAAAAAACATGCCAAGTGTTTCTTATGGACAGTCTAAGAACTTGCATCTGAGATATGAAATGAGTGGATCGCACTTGAAACTATTAGAGTCATACAATCCTCATAATTTTCCAATTTTTCTTCTTAAATTAATCAAAAATGTCTATGAATAATATAATTTGGTTGATCACTATGACAAATGTTTAGATTACACCATTCAACCATGGTTTTTCCATCTATCAAATCACCACCCTCTTCAAATTTCAGCTCATCCCTTTCAATATCTCTTTTTACACATGCTCTAGAACCATCATGCTCCCATTTTCCATGTCCAGCCTCAGTGAAACTCTAAAAGTGTTCTACACTAGTGGTAAAATGCATCTTATTCAACCAATAAAGCATCTATGCATTTTTTTAATTGTGATGTGAATTTATCCAACCAAATTTAATTTTGATTTAAAGTAATGTTCCTCTGACTCAAATATTCATATAATTTCTAAAAACAACTTTACACATACTCATAACAATGTAATCAGTCACCACTAATATAGAAATGATACTCCCTTAATATTTTACATTGTTACTTTGTACTATTAAGTGCATGCATGAATGTTATACACACAAAAATGATAACTTGTGATGAGTTGTAATACCATGATTGAACTTCCATTTTGGGTTTGAATGTGTAATTTTCAAAAAAATCAACTATTAAAACAAAAGAACCAAGTTAGAATGTATCCTTGTTTATCTTGAAATGTTCATCCAACCATCTATCCCTATGTGTGTGCCTTGCATACTCATAAATAATTTTCTCCCTAAGTTTGAACAAAAATTTAAAAATAGGTATATTTTTTTATAATAAGCTCACAACTTTTATATTATTTTCCATCTTTTACTTAATAATGTTAGATTAGGGATTTATTTCCCCATATTTATTTATTATGGCCCTTTTCCCCTTATTTGGAGTTTTCCTACTTTCATGGATAAGCTTGATTAGGTGTTTTGGGATTTACATTTTGGTCAGATGAATAGGAAGTAACTCACCTAAATAACTATTTTAGATATGGAAGTTACTCTTCTATTATTGGCTCTATGACTGCCTATCTTGGGAGGAGTTACTCGTGCAAACCTATATGTACATCTCTCTTGGTGAGCTATTGTTCTATTAAATATTGGTTTTAATTATATTTTGTTTATGCAATATTCTCATATTTGTGATTTTATTTTATTACAGCTATTGTATTGTGTACATTATTAAGCTATCTTTGTCATAAACCTATGCATTTATGTGATCCAAAGATCTTGGGGTCCACCCTGATATGGTATCAGATCCACTCTAATATTCAATTGTCTGGTTTTTTATTATTGTTAGTTTTATTTCAAATATTTTGATTTGTTATTTGTAAATAAAATCTAGTTTTCAAAATCTATTTGTAAGATTTTTTTCATCTTTGGTGGAGTCATCCTTTTTTCAAAACTGGTTCATTGGCAGCCATTAACATAGTTTCTATATTTTATTTTTGACTACATGTTCAGTGTGTCTTGGTGTATTTTTTCTACAAAAAAATTGTGTGCCTTCATACAGCCTTGAGTTTGGTCTCCTCTATTTGGTATTGACTTGTGTTTGGACTTAGTTGGTTCTATGTGTTTGACCCTAGTTTTTCATTCCTTCTAAATGGATCAAAACAACAAATTTTCACTTGTTGAGACTAATCTTATTGTTTACCAATCAGAACTACCAATATATGTAGCCTCTATGACAAAATCAGTTGGCTTAGCCTAACAGTCTCACCAAAAATATCCTTTGGTTGTAGTAGGGGGATAAAAACCAACCCCTTGAAACCCCTTGACTAGGCCTTCAGCCATGATTGATGCATGCAATTCACATGTGAGTTAGTCAATAAGCATCACAAAAGACTCTTACTATTTCAAAGGATTGAAACTTTATTCCAAAATATGCCAAGTCTATTCTAATTTTCCTTAAAAAAATTATCATGTTAGTTTTTTTAATAGCTTAATCTAAAACAAGGGTAAATAGGCTACTTTTATTTTAATGCACAAGTAATGCATAAGAATATTGGTTAAGGTTAGCATTGTTAGTGGATATTTTTTATTATTTTTTATAAACAATATATTTTTGGCAATATTTAAAAATAAAGTGTTACTCATTTTTTTTAATTTCTCATTTTTTAATAATAAGAATCAAGAGAAGAATAAAGAATCAACCTCTACCAAAACCAACATTGAAGCCTCCTATACCAATGGAAAACTTAAGAAAGAGAAGGTCAAGTGTGCCTACTTTAAGAAAAATGGACATGATGAAAGCAAGTGCATGAAAAAGAAAATAGATCACCTAACTCATCTCCTAGAGAAGAATAACATAGGTCTTCCTGAGTCCATCAAGCAAAATTCATCTACCCAAGATTCTACTAAGGCAAAGGGCAAGGGGAAAGAGAAAGAAAAGGTCAAGGCTCTTGTATCAGTTATAGATTCAACACTTCATGGGTCATTGAATCGAGTGCTTTTCACCACATGGGATATTCACTTGTTGATTTTTATTCCTAATAGACTTGCATCATGTCTTTTATCAGTTTGGGTGATACCACTTCTATACCAGTTATAGGGAGAGGGTGTATTGAAATGGAAGGAGGAACATTCAATATTGTTCTATGTGTCCCTTTTCAACCAATCTCTTATTAATGTATCAAATCACTCATATCAACAAAGGTATGAGGGTTGAATTTTACTTAATTCACTTATCATCAGAGAGTTACAGAGTGATACTATAATGGTAGTGGGTAGGGAAAATCACCAAGCTAGGTTATACACCTTCTCATATTTTGCACCTAATTCTTCTTTGATATAAATGTTGACTCATTTAAATAGAGTTAGAAAATTATGGCATGAACAGTTTGGCACCTTAGTATTGGGCCTAAGCCATTAATAATGCTTATTATATTCAAAATAGGGTTCCTCACAAATATTTGAAAAACATAACAACCTTTAAATCTTGGCATGGAAGTAAACCTAATGTTGAGCATCTTGGGGTTTTTGTATCTCAAGCTATGGCACATATACTAAAGAAGATATGCAAAGCTATATAACCTCAATCCAAGCCTTGCATATTTATAAGTTATCTAGATGGTGTTAAGGGATACCACCTTCTACATCCAACCACAAATGAGTTTTTCATAGAGAGAAGTGTTCACTTTTAGGAGAGTCCCAAAGACTCAACACTTGACACTTATTCTCTTTCATTATATTCACTTAGACTTGATGATTCTTCTTCTAACTCAGATCATCCAGATCAGGTTCTTCAGATAGGGTCTTCTTCTTCTACCAATTTTTATAGTGAGGGTAGTGATGGGGAGTCTTATACATCCACCTATAGTCATGTTTTAGAGGATGGGGAATCCACACTTGACTCACCCACATATGTGGCCCTTTGGACCAAGTAGACACTTAACAGTGCAATCACATGGGTAGGGGATCTAGAAGATGACAAACATACTCAAGTAGATTATTAGAGTGATACACATGTTTTATTTTCTTCAATTTTTAATCCACATACATTATAAGAGGATTAAAGCATATCTAAGTAGGATAATGTTATGCAGGAAGAATATTCTTCTTTGATCAAAAATCACACTTGGGATTTGACTTCACTTCCTAAGAGAAAGAAGATGGTTTAATGTAGGTGGATATATTGGACCAATATTGTAACAAATGGGTCAATAGATAAGTATAAGGTATTATTGGTCACCAAGGGTTTTTCATAGGTAGTCAACATTGATTACTCGAAGACCTTTGCACTTATTAAAAATATGACTTCGATCTGACTCACATTAGTTATAGTTGTAACACATGATTAGGATGTGTACCAGATGGATGTGAAGAGTGTCTTTATTCATGAAGACCTTGAAGAGGAAAATTACATGGATAAGCCACATGGGTTTTTTTAAGAATCATCCTTAGTTTTTGGACTTAAAAAATCCATCATTTCCTCAAACAAGCCCCTCAAGATTGGTATGCCAAGATGGATTCCTTCTTCCTTAATTCAGGTTTCACCAGGTGTCATTCAGATCCCAATGTATACTTTTTATGGTAGGATGATTATTAATAAGATTCTTGATGTTTCTACAGTCCATTAGAGTGAGTAGTGCTTGTTTTTGGGTAAAATTGTGTGGTTTATTTTTGTTTGATGCATTTCAAGTCATGATCTATATTTCATCATCAAGAAAAATTCATGATTCTTTATTGATACTAGTATTTTATGTTGATATTTTGATCACCAGGTGTTACTCATCATCTATTAAAATAGTGAAGATAGCTCTACATGATAGATTTGACATGATATACTTGGGTATTTTGCATTACTTCCTTGACATCAAGATTTCACGGTCTGATTCAAGGTTTTCACTTGCACAGCCCAAGTATGCTCTTGATATTTTAGATCAATTTAACATGGTTGATTATAAGCCATATTCAACTCCATTTTTATCTATATTCCAAATTGAGGCTTACTATTCTACACCTTTAGTTGATGCCACTTGGTATCGATAGCTTGTTTGCAGCCTCATTTATCTAACTCATACCAGGCTCGATATTTCATATGCAATAGAACTTTTCTCTATATTCACACTAGAACCCCATGAGTTATACTAAAGAATAACTAAGAGGATATTACACTACATTCAAGGCTCTTATAGATTTTAGATTCAATATCTATTTGGCACAAAGGTTGACTTGCTTGGTCTTACGGATTCAAATTGGGCTGGTGATACTCAGAATCACAATTCCATTCTAGGTTACAACTTTGCTTTAGGTTTTAGTCCCATTAGTTGGTCTATCAAGAACAAAAATGTTATTTATATAACATATATAGAGTCATAGTATATGGGATTTGTTAACATAACTATTAAGGATTTTTATATTTAGGAGATTCTATTTGAGTTTGGCATTCTTTTCAAACAATCCACCATCATCTATTATGACAACCAAAATAACATACAGATATGTAGGAATCTAGTTTAGCACCAACATACTAAACACATTGAGATTCACATGCATTTTATCTAGGAGCTTATTCATGGTCAAGTCATTAGCTTTTTATTTTTCTAGTATTTAGAGTAGGTTGTAGATATCTTTACCAAACTATTCACTAAGATCAAATACATTTATCTATGACCTCTTCTTGGGGTGTGGTCTACATCAAAAATAGTATCATCTTTAGGGGGCATTTTATCCTCTTATTTTCTTCTATGTCTCTCTTTTGGGGGGGATTTTTTACTATGAGTTTTATCCCTTTCTCTACTTTATGAGAGATTACTTTATATTGGGTACCTAATCAGGCCTAGTTATCGAGACCCATTTATTTTTTGTACACTACCCACCTAAGCTATGTTTATGGGGGTGTTAGAGTAGGGGTTTTCACCCATATTTATTTATTATGGGATATTTCCCCTTATTTGGAATTTTCCTACTTTTATGGATAAGCTTGCTTAGGTGTACTTGGAGTTATATTTTGATCAGATAAATAGGAAGTAACTCCTTCAATTGGCTATTTTAAGTATGGGATTTACTCTTCTATTATTGGCTCTCTGAGAACTTATCTTGGGAGGAGTTACTCATGAACTCATATATGTACATCTATCTTGATGAGATATTTATTATGTAATATTAGTTTTACTCTTATATTGTTTATGAAATATTCTTGTATTTTTTATTTCATTTTCTTATAGCTATTGTGTTGTGTACATACTTGGCTTGTGCCTATCACAAACCTGGGCATTCATCTAATCTAAATATATTGGCTTCCACTCTGATAGATAAGTTAATTATTTATATTTTTTTAAATCAACTAATTCATGTCTAATTTAAATTTTTATCTCCTCATGGATACATTTTTTTTTATTTTGGAAATCCACCACAAATGTTACAATTTTCATCTAAACATGATTTGTTATAAAAAAAAAATCCATTCGATCTTTTACAAAAAATAGTTGGAATAAATTCCTTGGCTAAATTTGGTATAAATTCAATTCCACACTCATGCTAAATATTTTTAGTATGCAAAGTACAATGATTCTATAAAAAAACATCATAGTGCATTGAAAATTCAACATGTTTCCTACAATAAAAAGTGGTGTGTGTGTGATTTATTTTTATAGAAAAAGGTTTGGCCATCTCAAAATATATTTGAAAAATATAAATTTGTGGATGTTTTTCCAAAACTTAGAGTAAAATTGTGTTTAAGTCATACCCAATAAATGTTTCAGATGTGGTTCTTGATTATGATAAACAACTCTTCTTCTCACTACATCTCTTGCTTTAGGCAAAACTCTTGTGATGTATTTTCAAAATTGAGCAAGTAACTCTTTGAGAGCATTAGTTATAGCCTTGTCCTTTTATGTAAGTCTACCAGAGAATGCCTAGAGATTTTTGGTATTATGTTCATTAAGTCTTTCACGTCTATCAATTACTTTCATTAATATTTTTCTATGTATATTAAGTGTTTGGCTTGTTTTTAAAAGCATGCATTCTTTCCCTATTTGGCCACTTACTGCATAAGTTGTAAGTAAATGTTGGGCAACATTACAATCTTGGGTGCATAATTTTAGGCCTATAGTATGATATGAATCATGTATCTTTTCAAAAATTTCATTATTTTCATTATCCATGCTATATGTTCTTAGTCATATTATGTACATTATAGGTCTCATCTTAATCAATTTTATCAATGAAACAAATAATTGACATCTTTGACTATCATAATCCAAATTATGAAAGAAACTATCCCAGATTTGCTGAGCCAATCTTCTTGAATGGCGATCAAACATTTTATTCCGCATTAGTTCTAAAATATTTTCATCAAGTTCAATTAAGTACTTGTCTTTTCTATGTACAATTCTTAGAGTTGTTATTAATGGTGGAATTTGTTGAGAGGTTATTTCAAAATCATTATTACTTTCATCATTTAGAAGTGGGATGACATTTTATTCATTGTTTATTTCTTCATTATATATTTCCATGAAGTTTTACTGATTGTTAATTTCATAATTATTTTTTTCCATTAAATTTTATTCATTCATGGGGGGTGAAGCATCATACATAGACTCATCATCAACAAAATTAAAAACTTGAAACTTTGAATGTAAACTTCCAAAATTATCTAATTAATTATTGTTAATTTCATTATGGTCAATTTCATCATTATTTAATTCATTATGGCCAATTTCATCATTGTTTAATTCATTATTATTAATTGGCTCATTATCTATGGCATGTGGTTCATCAGGATTAAGGTTTGTACCTTGTCTACCATAATTTTTTTGCATTTGTATCTTGTGTTTCTCTCTCAAATCTTCTAATTCTTCCAGTGTTTTATTCTTCAATATCTTCCTCTTCCTCGAGCATGATTTTCCACCCATCAAGGACAATTGAAAAAATTTTAAAGGTGGGGTCAAAATTACATAGGTACCGTAAGTCCTGTAAAGGTACATAGAGAATGTTTTTGGGGATAAAATTATCGATTTAGGTTAAAATAGACATTTAAAAGTGAGTTTTATCTATATTAATAATAATGTGATCACATTATGCCATAACATGATCATGTTATATAATGTGATCGGGTTATTTAATAACATGGTCACGTTATTCTTAATACTTGATTTGAGTTAAACATAGACTTTTAGAAGAGAGTTTTGTGTATATTAAAAATAACACAATCACGTTATACTTAATATAGATTAGGTATTAGGGATTAGGGCATTAGTGTATAGGAATTAGGGCATTAGTGCCTAGGGATTATGGATTAGGTCATTAGGGAATTAAGGCATAGGGCTTACAATTTATGTTTTAGGGAACTTAAGGAATAGGGATTAGAGCATAGGGTTTAGGTTTAAGTGTGTATATAAGGTCTAATCACTCTATTCCATGTGAAATTAATTCTTAATACAAAGTATATTAATTGGGGCTAAATTGATTGGTAAATAGCTAAAGTTTATGGTTTATAATTTAGGGTATAATGTTTAGGGTTTATGGTTTAGGGCTTAGGGTTTAATGTATATATGTTTTAGGGTGTACATAGGGTCCACTATGTTTTCGAGATCAATTAGCCCCCACATCATCATAGATTGAGACAATTAGTTAATTGGGATAATGAGTAATGTAATTCAGGCCAAATTAAGTAATGCATATACCTAGTTATTACTCTAAATGATGTTAATTAGTGTTAAGCCAATTGATCAAGTTTAAAGTATAGGGTACATATGGTTTATAGTTTAGGGCTTAAGGTTTAAGACATATAATTTTTAGGGTTTAAGGTACATAGGGTCAATAAAAAATATAATTAAGGATAATTTAAATCACATGGACTTATTTGTGACTATAGAATGTATTTTTGGGTTGTCATTATATGCCATGTCATCATGAAGATTGAGTGAATTAGTCAAATGGGGTAATTAGTCATGTGATTTAGGATAAATTGAGCCCTATGAACTTAATTCTTAGTCTAAATGATGTTAATTTGGGCTAAAATGATTGGTTCAAGGTTTACAAAGTTTATATTTATGGTTTAGAGTTTAGGGATTAGGCTTAGGGTATAGGTTCTAGGGTATATAAGGTACAATCATGAAGGTAATTAGTGAAAATTTGAGCTCATTAAGCCTAGATATATGAGTAAATAATGTGATTTTGGGATTAATTAGTCCCCACATCATCATAAATTGAGCCAATTAAGTCAATTGGAGTAATGAGTGATGCGATTTTGACCAAGTTGATCTTTGTGAAACTAATTATTACTATAAATGATGTTAATTGGGGCTAAATTGATTAATCTAGGGTTAAAGGGTCAATAATTTAAATGGTTTGGGGTTTAGGGCTTATGTTAAAGGGTTTAGGGTTTAAGGTAAATGGTACAAGGTTTAGGGTTTAAGCTATAGGATATAGGGTTGAATCACTAAGGTAATTGAAGAAAATTTTAGCTTTTTGTTCACCTATTTGTGACAATTGCCATCATGTTTGAAATTCTAATAAAATTAGGGTCATTTGAGTCAGACATGTTGTTTTTATTTAGGTTAAAGGGGATTTTTTTGAACTAGAGTCCCAGACCTTAGGATAAGTATAAACAAAAAAAGAACCATGGTTTGCCAATGAAAAAACAAGAAATATGATCGAATAATCCCAAAGATAGATAAAGAATAGGCCTCGAGATAGCTAAAGAACAACCTTGAAACTAAAAAATAATAACCAAAGAAACTAGTCTAAATCTAAACTACCAAAAACATCCTCCCAACAAGATTTCATCTTTTTAAGGTTCATATCAATTTAGAGTAATAATTTATATTGGTCTATGCCATACTAAGATCCACTACTCTACCCATTATTTCCCTTCCCTTTGCCACTAAAATTGTGCTCAAAAAGCTCACTAAGATGAGTTTGAAGGTTTTCAATGTTTTGTATGCCCTTATACATAATAGTTTTGATATAATTCACTAAAAAATTTATGTTATTACAAAGTTTCTCATTCTCTTGTTCTAATAGATCCACCCTAAATGATAAAATCTAAATTTTTTGATCCTCCTCCGAAGATGAAAAGATTTTAATCATCTTTGAATTTACCTATTATAGGGAGTTAACCTTACCTTTTAGCTCTATGATCTCTCACATAAACCACCACATAATAGATTTTTGAAGGTCGATCTCTATTGAGCCATACATATTACATAAATTATGCAATTGATTAATCCATAAATTTGGTTTAGGGTCTCAACTTTTCCCAAATCATGCCCATACTTATATAAATTGACTAATTGGATCAATTCATGATAGAATAGAACTTAATTTTATGCTAAAACATGTCTTGATCTTAAAGGTCTTCAAATTGGCCTCAAATGCCTCCTCGATTAAACCAATAAAATATTTAAATGGTTGATTATATATGACATGAAATTAAGGTTAATTTGACTTCAAAGCACATCATATATGATTTAGAATTAGTTCATGTGGATCATTTTGACCCTAATTAAGGATTAGGGCATTAGTACATAGCATTTAGGGAATAGGGCATAGGGATTAAAATTTTTGTTTTAAGAAACTTATAGATTAGGGATTATGGCACAGGGTTTAGGTTTAAGGGTGTATAAAAGGTCTAATCACTTTATGCCATGTGAACCTAATTCTTACTACAAAGGATGTTAATTAGGGCTAAATTGATTGGTAAATAGGGAAAGCTAATGGTTTACAATTTAGGGTATAATGTTTAGGGTTTAGGTATTAGGGTTTAATGTATATATGGTTTAGGGTTTACATAGGGTCTAATGTGTTTTTGGGCTCAATTATCCCCCACATCATCATAGATTGAGCCAACTAGTTAGTTGGGACAATGAGTAATTTGATTCAGGCTAAATTAAGTAATGTATATACATAATTATTACTTAAATATTGTTAATTAGTGCCAAAATAATTAGTTTATGGTTTAAAATATATGATATAGGGTTTATGGTTTAGGGATTGAGGTTTCATACCTATAAGGTTTAGGTTTTAGGGTATATAGGGTCCAATAACAAAGATTATTGAGGATAATTTAAATCACTTGGACCTATTTGTGACTCTAGAATGTGTTTTTGGGTTGTCATTATACCCCATGTCATCATGAAAATTGAGGGAATTAGTCAAATGGGGTAATAATTCATGTGATTTAGGCTAAACTAAGCCCTATGAACTTAATTATTAGTCTAAATTATGTTAATTTGGGCTAAAATGATTGGTTTAGGGTTTAAAGAGTTTATATTTATGGTTTAGAGTTTAGGGATTAGGAACTTTAGGGATTAGGGTATAGGTTTTAGGGTATATAAGGTATAATCATGAAGGTAATTGGGGAAAATTTGGGCTCCTTAAGCCTATATCTATGAGTAAATAATGTGATTTTGGGCTTAATGAGTCCCACATCATCACAAATTGAGACAAATAAGTCCATTACAATAATGAGTGATGCAATGTTGACCAAGTTGATCCCTGTGAACCTAATTCTTACTATAAAAGATGTTAATTAGGGATAAATTTATTTGTTCAGGGTTGAAGGGTCAATAATTTAAATGGTTTGGGGTTTAGGTCTTATGGTTTAGGGTTTAAGATAAATGGTATAAGGTTTAGGATTTAATGTATAGGATACAGGGTCAAATCACTAAGGTAATTAAATAAAATTTGAATTATTTGTTCACATATTTGTGATAATTTCCTTCATGTTTGTAGTTTTGATAAAAGTAGAATCAGTTGAACCATACATGTTTTTTTCTTATTCAAGTTAAAGGGGGTATTATTTGAACTAGGGTCCTAGACCCTAGGATAAGTATAAACAAAAAAAGAACCACAGTCTATCAATGACCAAAAAATAAATATGACTAAATAGGCTTAGAGACATCTAAAAAATAAACTAAAAACCAACAAAGAAAAACCAAAGAAACTAGTCTAAATCTAAACTACCAAAAACATCCTCCCAATAAGATTTAATATTTTTAAGGTTCATATCAATCTAGAGTAACGATTTATCTTGGTCCATGCCATACTGAGATCCACTTTTGTACCCCTTCTTTCCCTTCCCTTTGCTACTGACACTTGGCTAAAATATCTCACTAAGGTGAGCTTGTTGGTTTTCAATGTTTTATATGCCCTTATACATATCACTTTTCTATAATTCACTAAAAAACTTATCTTATTACGAAGTTTCTCATTCTTCTATTCTAATAGCTCCAACCTAAATGATAAACCCTAAATTTTTTTATCCTCTTCCCTGGATGAAAATATTTGTCTCATCCTTAAGTTTTCCCTATTATGAGTTAACCTTACCTTTTAACTCTGTGATCTCTCGCATAAACCACCACATAATATATTTTTAGAAGTCAATCTCTATTGAGCCATACATTTTGCATACATTATACAATTGATTAAGCCATAAATCTAGTTTAAGAGCTCATTTTTTCCTAAATCATGCCCTTAATTTCACAAATTGACTAATTGGATCAATTCATGATAGAATCAAGCTTAAGTTTACCCCAAATCATATCTTTCTCTTGAAGGGGTTCAAATTGACCTCAACTGCCTCCTTGATTAAATCAATCAACTCTTCAAATGGTTTATTAAATATGACATGACATTAGGGTTAATTTCACTCCAAATCACATCATATATGATTTAGAATTGGCTCATGTGGATCATTTTGACCCTAATTAGGGATTAAGGCATAGGTTTTACAATTTATGTTTAGGTAACTTATGGATTAGGGATTAGGGCATAGGGATTAGGTTTAAGGGTGTATATAAATTCTAATCACTCTATGTAATGTTAACTTAATTCTTACTACAAAGGATGTTAATTGGGGCTAAATCGATTGGTAAATAGGTAAAGTTTATGGTTTAAAATTTAGGGTATAGTGTTTAGCGTTTATGGTTTAGGTCTTAAGGTTTAATGTATATATGGTTTAGGGTGTACATAAGGTCCAATATGTTTTTGGGTTCAATTAGCCCCCACATCATCATAGATTGAGCCAATTATTTAATTGGGATAATGAGTAATGTGTTTCATGCCAAATTAAGTAATCCATATGCATAATTATTACTTTAAATGTTGGTAATTAGTGTTAAATAAATTGATTTATGGTTTAAAATATAGGGTATAGGATTTATGGTTTGACGATTGAGATTTAAGACCTATAAGGTTTAGGATTTATGGTGCACAAGGTCCAATAGAAAAGATAATTGAGGACAATTT
The DNA here is from genome assembly GCA_037957365.1 of Torreya grandis. Lineage (NCBI taxonomy): Eukaryota > Viridiplantae > Streptophyta > Pinopsida > Cupressales > Taxaceae > Torreya > Torreya grandis. Next base: position 4,161,849 of record JARHVA010000018.1, read on the forward strand.
AAATCACTTGGACCTATTTCTGACTATAGAATGCATTTTTGGGATGCCATTATACCCAATTTCATCATGAAAATTTAGTGAATTAGTTAAATGGGGTAATAATTCATGTGATTTAGGCCAAACTAATCCCTATGAACATAATTCTTAGTCTAAATGATGTTAATTTGGGATAAAAAGATTATTTTAGGGTTTAAAGAGTTTATATTTATGGTTTAGATTTTAGATATTAGGGATTAGGGTATAGGTTTCAAGGTATATAAGGTACAATCTTGAAGGTAATTAGGGCAACTTTGAGCTCTTTGAACCTTGATATGTGAGTAAATAATGTGATTTTGGGCTTAATTAGCCCCCACATCATCATAATTTAAGCCAATTAAGTCAATTATGGTAATGAGTGATGCGATTTTGACCAAGTTGATCCATGTGAACCTAATTATTACTATATAAAGGATATTAATTAGGGTTAAATTGATTGGTTTAGGGTTTAGGGTCTACAATTTAAAGGGTTTGGGGTTTAGGGCTTATGGATTAGGGTTTAAGGTAAATGGTATAGGGTTTACTATTTAAGGTAAATGGTATGAGGTTTAGGGTTTTAAATATCAGATATAAGGTCCAATAACTAAGGTAATTAAAGAAAATTTGAGCTAGTTGTTCACCTATTTGTGACAATTTCCTTCATGTTTGCATTTATGATAAAAGTAGGGTCAATTAAGCCCTACATTTTATATACATTATATAATTGATTGAGACATAATTTTGGTTTAGGGGAACAATTTTATCTAAACACACCCCTAATTACACAACGTGACTAATTAGATCAATTCATGATAGAATCAAACTTCCCAAATCATATCTTACAATTTAAGGGGTTCAAATTGGCCTCAAATGCCTCCTCAATTAAATGAATCAACTCTCTAGTTAATTATATATGACATGACACTAGGGTTAATTTCACTCTAAATCACATGATATATAATTTAAAAATGGTTCATGTGGCTCATTTTAACCCTAATTACCTCCACAATTAAACTAATTGAAATTTTCATTCATTAACTAATTACTTCAAGTTTATTAAGCTCGAAACCACATTATATACATGTAAAACTTGCATATAAATAAATAATGTTTCTTTGCTTCAATAAAGCTAATGAAATTAGATCAAATTAACCCCCAAAGATCACATTTTATACTCATAGAATTAGGTTGAAGGGGCTTGAAATAGCCCAATTTATTTCAAACGCATAGTTGGATTGGTACTCCAAAGGCTAAATTTTGGCCATAGGTTTAAAAAATGCATTTTATGACATCTCATTATAAAATCAATTATATCATAAAATGTATAATGAGTTACACCTTAAAACCAATTAATTATAAATAGTCAAGTCAACATATTAAAATGCACATAAATTTTTTAAATTTTAATGTGATACCATGGCACCTTAATTCACTATCCAAGTTTAGGTACCTCTCCCATGTCACATGAAATAACACCACTATTAGGGAACTCAATAACATATAATAATGTTTATAAAATTTGAGCTCAAGAGTAAACACGCATTTTTGGTAGTTATGAATATATAACGTAATTATGTTACTAATGTGGTTAATAACATGATCAAATTATTAACGTGGTTAATAACATGATTTATTTATTAATTCAATCACACTATTTGAATTTGAATTCAAAAACTAATCCTTTTAGCTCAGGAATGACTTGGACTCTCGAGTCAAAGGCTTGGACCTACCAATCTACAATTGAGTCTGAGATTATTTTTAAAAATAAAAAAATTAACTTTAATCACCAAATACACTAAGAATTTAAATAGTAAAATTCAAAAATTTAATACCATTATGAGGAGCACGCTTTCCTCTTTTCAAAAATATGATTTTTATAAAATCTATGTTGATTTCTAACTATACCTTTTTTAGGCCACTACATGCTACAAACATACATGCCTATACATGTTCATGTAATTTGTTTTAAGTTGATCCAAGTGTAGATAAATATATGGTCATAAAATAGGCATAATTATACACATTCAAAAAAAAAATCATTTTGTTTTGAGGTAATTAGTCATGCCACATGTGCAACTATCCATTTTTTTGTCAGTTTTTAGGATCTATTTACTTGTAAAATTCATAAAAAAAAGTATTCATTGAAAAAATATAAATATATATAGGTCAAAAACTATATTATATTATCTAAATTTTCACCAAATGATTTAAAACAATATTAAATGCTGCTCAATAAATGGTGTGTGGCACAAGCATATATCTACTCTATTTTTTTCCAAAAAATAGGAGTTCCTCTTCAAATTTTAGATGTTTAACCTAGTTATACTTAACCATTTTTAAAAAATAGTCTTTTCAAAACCATAATAAAAATTATACATTTCATGTTCATACACCATCTTCAAATTAGAGTGTAGATATCTCAAATTATCTATAGAAGTTCAAATTTTTGAAATTGAAGAAAATCATGTCCATAGGTAGGCCACTTTTTATCTCCCCAGCTTTGTGCACTTACCCTTTAATTATGAATATGTTATTACCAACTATTATAATGGTTCAACTATTGTTTCCTATTCCTTCTTTGTATATAGAGAGACAAAGAAGAATGAATTTAGAAAGTACATAGAAACTAGACATTTGATCTCTCAACTAATAGAATCTTGATTTTATAGTTCTACATTAGTTGTCATCTATTTTTTGTGTTCTTTGTTCTTTGAATGCATTACACTTTCATATTTTTTTCATTCATAAATTTGTTTCTATTCATAACCCTCTTAAATCCATTTAAGTAGGTTGTCCATCGTGTCTCCTCTTGGGCCTCAGATTAGTGGTATCAGAGCATACACACTTAATATCATATGTGAGTGGTATCATGGTGTATCAAAACTTCATCTATGTTTGTATTCCCATTCATACAATATCATGTACCCTTTCCATAATTAATCTAGTTAGAAGAACCATATCCTATTCATTATTTATCATAGTCTAAGGGATAGAGTTAGGGAAATAAATTAATGATAGTACTTTAAGTTGTTCTCAGATCTAGGATCAAGTCCATGATTTAATAATTATTGGTGCAAGCCAAAATTATGTTCACATTAAATTTTTAAGAACAAACCTTAAAAATATATAAGCCAAAATTGTTTTTCACTTCACTTTCCCAAAGAGACTCTTCCTATTCCTACGTGAATGGAAAATAACTTACTGAATGAGGCAAAAGACACCTAGGATAATGATGAATATATACATTATTGTTACATTCCCCTTTGTCAAACCAAACATTCCTCTAAAATTTTCAAATTTTCTCATCAAATTGATTTTTTCAGGATGTTTTATGGTTGCTCTGTTGTAGGTCGATAATGAAATTTGACACTATCATCTTTCACATAGTACCAATTTAAATGAAATTTAGTATTGACATTGACATCTTTCACATAGTGCCGATTCAAATGAAATTTAGTATTGACATTTCCATCTTTCACATAGTGCCATATTTCAATTGGAGAACTATTCGACTGGTAAATTGTTATGTTTCATCATTCATACACTTAGTTATAATTTATTCTATTTTTTAGACCTATAAATTAATAAAAAATTTAGATTTGATGTGTTAAATAAATTTATTGAATTTCCATATTTTTGTGAGGGTTTCAATGAGATATAAATTTCATTTTCATGTCTAAGTAGATATTTTTATAATTCTATAATTTTGGTCAAGGTTTCTACAAATTCTAGAATTATTTAATTTGTCCCTAAAAGGGATATTTCAGTGGTATCTAAGTTTCTTTCTTGTTGGCTTTGGGGGATTGAGTTATTGGAGATTTGAATACATGTCAAATAGTGACAAGAAGGTTAGGTATTATGAAAGATAAAAGAAAAAGGGTCTAGAACAACAAACAAAAGGGTTTGAGTAGACAGGGCACAAAGATATGGATGATCACTATCGTGTTTAGTTTTATAAATTTGTTCAAAACTAAGATTGTATGACTAATATTATGGTTGATTTTATTCACACCATGTGGGGCATGAGTGAAAACCATCATCCCAATGGTGATGGGAATGATTCAAGAACTAATAATAACCCTCTTACATAGATCACAACCATTGGAGCTTCAGTTAGGCCTTTCTAGCCTAACTTCATCCATAGCGAGGAAGTCATTTCTAAGGTGGAGTTTCATCCTTCAATGATGGATAATATCATTGTCAATTATGAAGAATAAATGAATCTTCCACATAAAATAAAGGGGGAAATGTCCACAACTAACTTCATTCAATTGAAGATAAATAAATAGGGAGTTAGGGTTGATCCTAGACCTTGGTATAATTATAGGGATATTCAACATCTATCGAGAAAGCTCACTTTGTCTACATTTAATGGATCTACCAAGAGTACTGATTGAGCTTGGATCTAAAATTTGGATACATACCTTTGCCCCTGACCTATGATGGAAGATGAATCCATTAGTTTTTCTAATTTACATCTTAAGGTCACATCACATAAGTGGTGGTACCATGGTTTTGTCACACAAGGGCACAACCTCATCTAATCTTATGATGTGTTCAATAGGAGGTTGATTCTCAATGTTTGATAGGGTTGATATGGAATTCCATTTTAGGGAGTTATAAAATATAAGCCAAAAAAAATATGTCAATGATTGTGTGAGTGATTTTTAGAGAGTTTCAGTTATGGTACTAGATATTTCTAAAAGGAGGCTTGTGGTTTTGTTTTTGAAAGGGTTGGATGACCCCATCAAGGTTTTGGATAAATATTTCAACCCTTATTCCCTCTAAGAATCCATCAAAAAGGCTTTTTATATTGAAACAAAATAACTTAAAGGAAACTTTATAGCTTTCAAACAACAAAGGACACCTTTTGGATAGCCTAGGACTACACTTTCTGAGTATCTAAGGACAACCCCATATGGAAAACAAAGAAGGCATATCAAAAAATGTAATGGACAAGAAATGTTGATACCAAATACAAACAAAGAATTGGATTCAATAAATGAGTTGAGGAAGAGAAATTTATGCTTCAGTTACAAATATCCTTAGACACTAGGTCATCGTTGCCTTGGCAAAGGGAAAGTTCATTATATTGAGGTAGTATTAAATGGAGAAGAATAATAAGGGGCAGCCCTTAATGAACATAAGTAATAAAGGAAAGAAAAGGGTGACTACATAGATGGAACCCTTTCCACATTGCCTACTACTCCTAGATATCACCCTTTTAGAGTGAGGAGTGTTGTAAGGAAAGAAATTGATAATGTTAATTAATAGTGGGGAAACCCATAACTCATTGATGAAGGCTTAGCATCTATATGTTGGATACAAGTTGTAAATTTCAAAGGCTTCAATGTAACTAGTGTAGATGTCTATACCATTCTATGTGCAAAGAAAATTCAAAATATGAATATTACTATTATAAGGCATAAGATTTAAGATTATTTTTATGTGGTCAGTATTGGTGAAACTAACCTAGTCCTTGGGTTGAAATGACTGCATTCACTAGGAAAACTCACTCAAAACTACCAAACTATGGATCTCAAGTTCAAATTAGTAGGTAAAGAAAGAGTGTTGTGTGTTATAGACAATATATCCCATATAGTAGTGATATCAAAAAGGATGGAAAGGGATATTCATAAAGTGTAGATTACTTGGGCACTTGAATGTTTTGTGAGTTCTACAAATCAAAATTTCAAACAATAGAAAATATCATAAGGATATCCATCCCATCCTTGATAAGCATGTCAGGTTTTCATTAGCATTCCACATGGATTACCACCAAAAATGGTTTTTTAGCATATCATTAAATTTTAACCTAAAACTAAAGTGGTAATAACCACTCCATACTTTCATCCTATGTTGATCATTATTCTTATTGTTGAAGTTTGGCATTGATGTTGTCATTGATGTTAAGGATTCTTAAGAAAGGTGTTCATAAGGTCATTGAATAATATTATTATTTGATAAAATAATTGAGAGGTATCACATTATTTTAGTATCATGTTAGACATATGAAAAAATTATAAGATCATTAATAAGTGTTTCAAGGTCAGTTGTCATGTTTCAAGAAACCTAGTCTAACATTGGTCATTGGATGAAGAGACCTTATGAGAAGGTATGAGTTTATTGGGCTAGTGATATGGATGCATAGAGGAATAATAAGATATATGAGGTTGTTATATCATGAATATTGGGCATTGGATCACTCATGAGAGTCTCAGGGTGAGCCTATAATGGTAGGACCTCTAGACCTAGCATGCAACTAGACTAGTTCTAGACTCTCCCTAACCTAATGAGGTGTCATGAGGTACTGTCAAGGCATATAAATATTTTATGATAGTGTTTTAGCATGGTAATATTTTTTATGACCTGTATATGATGTTTTTACATCTTGGATAGTGCTTAAAAGGTAAGTTTTAAGGCCTAATGTGACTTGCAAATCAAGGCCTAGAGAGTAAAGAGAGAGATGGTGACTAGATGGGGTATTAGGATCAGTTTCCAAGTAAATAATGTGAATTTGATCATTTTAAATTGTGTTATATGTTTTAACATGTGTTTTTACCAAATTTGAGGTCAAAATTTTCAACAAAAGGCATGAAAATTGGTTTTGAGGTTTCTTGAGTCCATAGAATGAAGGGTTCTCAACTTGAGGACTTTCAAGATTTCAATAGAATGTGTAACCTATATATGGTAACTTGAGATATTTATTAGATATGAATAATTTTATTATCTAATATATCTAGGCATTGTTTTTGGAAATGAGGGACAATCCTTTATGAATAATCGTTAACACTAGAAATAGTGTTAACCCTCTCTAAAACCCTAACAATGACTTGATGTGAAATATTTTATTCTAAAGTGATCAAAATGGTTTGGAATGGATACTTAATTTATTGGATCTTGTATCCAAATATCTCATTCACTTCTAGGTGTGAATGGTTTGTCTGGTGAGTGAGTGGACCCTACAGGAAAGGCCTTGTTTCTTAGAGATTAAATGCAGTTGTTAGATTTGACCAAGTCAATGTTGAAAAATGGATGAAGCTTGAAGCTTGAAGCTTGACTCTTGAGAATTTTATTTGATTTCCATGGTGGTTTATAATCATATTATATCCCTCAAGATTTTTAAACTTATCTTATAATTTGACTAGACACTAACAGGCCTAATGATGCAAACAGTGAGAAACCTAGGCAAAAATGAGAAGGTGATTAGGGATGTGTTATCATGGATTAGAGATGTGTTATCATGGATTAGGGATGAATAAAAGTTCATAGATAAATTTTTCATGAAATTTAATACATTTTAATGTTGGATAGAGTTTTTTGAGATCAATGAATAAGATGAAAATGTTACTCATAAGTTGACCTATCTAGTTCAGATGAGACAGGAAGATACAAGACTATGAGATTGGTCTACAAGACCAATATTTCCATTTGAACATATTATATATCTATATGATAATGGTATAATTACCTCATAGTATCATATAAATTCATTTTAAGTCTCTAAAACTGGTTATATAGGTATTTTAGGTCATTGTTTCCATGACTATATTTTGAGGCTAGTTGGCAGTTCTGAGTGGGCTACTTGCAGAGAAGGGTTTGAGTCCTTTTTCCTTGTTTAATGAACTATAATAAACTTGGTTAAATTTTTTAAGTATATAATGTTATATTTATGATTTAATTCCATGGTTTTTGGATAAAATTATGTTTTTGATTTAGTTGTTTAAGACAAACTTTTTGGGTTTGCACATGCCTAATTGTGAATAGTATTAATGGTGTGTTTCAAGTAGTGGTTGGAGATAAAAGGTGTCATGGATATAATAGGAGATTGGTATGGATATATTTGACTGAAATATTATATTTTATTTTATTTTTAATATTTTTAAAGTTTTTGATAGAGTTAAAAGGGTAACTAGTTCTAATGAAGGCCTAATTGAATTAGGTCTCCTTAAGGCCTAAAAGAGGTTTTTGGTCCTATATGCTATGAACCACCTATTTTAATTTTTTATTCATGTTTTTGAAATGACCTAAGTCACATTTTATGGTAAATTTAAATTTTCAAGTGTGTATGGATGACTAAGGAGTGTATGAGAAAGAACCTACTATAAGAACAAGGCCTAATAGGCCTAATTATCTAGTTGAATTTGAGAGAGTTGAAGTGAATGAGATAGAACTTGGAAGAGCTGAAGGAGGTAATATAAACCACTAGGAGGGTTTAGATAAACCATCATGAATATTTTATATGGGTACTATATATTATTATCAAGGTCATGTGGCCTAATCAAGTTACGAAGAAGGTTAATTGAGCGAAGAAAGCTAGAGTCTAGCTTGAGAAAGATAGGAGTGTGTAAAGAGATGAATAAGGAGATCATCATTATTTGTATGAGAAAAATATTTTATATGTGTGATTAATGGTTTGATTTTTTTTCATTGGTGCTAAGTCATCTAAGGGGTTGGTGTCTCTTTAAAAGTGGGTGCTTGGCTAGTTGGAGTTGGTGCTCCAAGTAAAGTTGGTGCTTCACTAAATCTTTATTTTTATCTTATAGGAATATATTCCATTTTCATCATTAGTGGTTTTTCTTCCCCTTTAGGATTTTCCACTCAAATAATTTTTTATGTGTTATTCTCTAGTCTCATATTCATGGCTCTTAATGTGTTGCTAGTTCATTATATTGTTTTGATAGTTAATGAATGATAAAGTAAAGTTGTAAAAGTTTTGAAGAATGATACACCTCACCTCTCAGTAATTTTGCTTCCAAAAATCATTATTATAGTTTGGTCCTTTGAGGTAAGTCTAACATCTTGAAGGTGATCCTAAGAAGCATAAGAATATCTTGTGATCAATAGAAAGAAGATAACATGTATGATGAAGAAGTATGATATGACAGTGAAGAAGGAGAATCTAAATTAGACCTTGAAGTTGAGATCATAAGTACCCTTGATGATTTCAAACATCAAAATAAGACTATCAAGGATATTATGAGTTAGTTTGAAGAGACTAACATAAGGTGTAAGTCAAATGAAGATAAGTATGACCAGTTGAAGATAGATCTAGATTCCTTTAAGGTTGAGCATGAATAACTCATATACAAATTGAGAAAGTTTGAGAGAGAGAATGAGAAGTTAGAACAAGTCAAGAGTAATAACATGAAAATACCAATCAACAAACCCAAATATATAAAGGATAAATCATCATATAACCATAGTAAGTATAGAAATATTATTTGCTACATCTATCACAATATAAGACACATTGCAAGATTTTGCTCTAATAGAGCTAGAAGGTATATAAGATTCATTGGACATATGAAGCTCCTAAAATGCATAATAAGGATAAAAAAATGGTATGGAAACCAAATCAAGCTAGGATGGATCAGATTGAGCTCAATAAGCAAGATGGATTCTTTGCCAAAGAGGACTTTATGCTAGCTCGAAATACCTTTCATATTCAAGATGAAGTCATGAAATGGTATATTTATAGTGGTTTATCAAGACAAATTATAGGATAAAAAAATAATTTCATCTCATTAAATAAGAATTCTAAAAGAACAGTGAGGTTTGGAGATAACACAACTACCAATATATTTGGCAAGGGTGTCTTGAGTTTGGATAATGGAAAGACTAAGACATAAAATGTGTTGTATATGGAAAGTTTGAAACATAACTTTCTTAGTGTAAGTCAAATATTCAATCAAGTACACATACTAACCTTTCATAACAAAGAGTGTGAGATAATGAAAGCCAAATCAAAAAGGCTAATTGCCAATGCCAAGAGGACTGAGAACAAACTATATGTATTGAATGGGATCAAGAAGGAGAGATGTTTCATGAACAAGATAGATGAAAGTCAGTTATGGCATAGAAGCTTAAGTAAAATTAACTTTGATAACCTAGTCAATATTAGCACTAAAAATTCTTTAAAAAACATGCTTAAGATCATTAAACCTACAAACATACTTTGTAAGGCATGTCAACATGGTACACAAACTAGAAGAAGGTTAAAGTCTAAGGAGTGATCTAATATAAAACCCTTGGAGTTAATACACATTGATCTCAATGGGCCTAAAATAATTCAAATAATTAAAGGAGATAGATACTTCATGTTACTCATTAATTATTACACAATAATGACTTGGATTGCATTCATGAAAGAGAAATCATAAGCTCTTCACAAGTTCAAGGAATTCAAGGCTCTTGTTGAAAATGAAAAAAATGGGAAGATCAAGTGCCTAAGATATGATATAGGAGGATATTTTTGGTCTAATAAGTTTTATGACTTCTGTGAGGTTCATAGAATAAGGAGATAATTCTCAGCATCTAGGACACCTCAGTAGAATGGGGTAGTGGAAAGGAAGAATATGACAATTCAAAATATGGATGGAACTATGATAAATAAATATATATTATCTAATGGATATTGAAAAGAGGTAGTAAGAACTGATATCTAAATTTTGAATAGAGGATATATAAGGACTAATGGCAACAAGAATCCTTATGAACTATCGAAGGGTAGACCTGCCAATGTCAAATATTTTAGAGAGTTTGGGAGCAAATGTTTCATCAAAAGAGATGATGAAGACTTGGGAAAATTTGATTCTAGATCTGATGAAGGCATATTCTTAGGATAATCATAAATTATCTCAACCTATATATGTTATAACGAGAGACTACAAAAGATAGTGGAAAAAACAAATGTGAAGATTAATGAGACAAGGAAATCTCACTCATAGACAAAGAACACTCTAGAGAATCTAGAATTAAAGAATTAAGAGGAGACTATAGAGGTGGATGGGGAAGAAGAAGTTGAAGAGAGATAAGACTCAAAAGGATCTTCAAGGTAAATTCAAAGACATCATCTTGAATATCAAATCATTGGAAATAAGAATGTAGGTATGCAAATAATGAGAAGACTAGTAAGTAATCTAAATCATGAGAATGTTTCTCTATTATCAAAGATTGAACCTAAAGTATTATATAATCAAGAAAAGACAAATTTTGGATAGGTGTTATGAATGAGGAGTTAGACCAAATAGAGAATAATGAGACTTAGGAACTAGTTCCTAGGCCTAAAGATAAGAATGCCATTGGCATAAAATGGGTGTTTAGAAAAAATTTGAATGAACATGGAGAAGTCAATAGGAAGAAGGCTAGATTATTATGTAAGGGATATGTTCATGTTGAATGGGTAGAATTTGAGGAGACATTTACACTATTATAAATATTAGAGGCCATCATATTATTTCTATCTTATTCAAGATTCAAGGTATATTAGATGGATGTCAAATCTACCTTTTTGAATGGATTTTTAGAAGAAGTGTAAATTGAACAACCTAAATGGTTATCACTATAAGATGATAAAGCTATGTTTTTAGATTTAAAAAGTCTCTTTATGGTCTTAATCAATCTAATATATCTTGGTATGCTAGGTTGGACAAGTATCTATTGGATCAAAGATTCAAAAGAAGAGTTGTAAATAGTAATCTATACATTAAGATAAAATATGATCATCAACTGATAGTATTTGTCTATATGGATGAAATCATATTTGGTGGAAATAATGAGAATATGATAAAGGCCTTTAAAGAGGTGATCAAGAAATATTTTTAGATTTCCATGCTAGGAGAACTATCATTTTTTCTTGGGTTAAAAATCACTCAATCTAAAAAAGATATATCCATCTCACAAGCCAAGTATATAAGAGAGATGTTGAAGAAGTTTGAGATGAAATATTGCAAGGCATTTAGTACACCCATGATAAAATTATGTAATTTGAGTAAGGAATGTGAGACTTCAAAGTTTAATTAGATGTCATATAGCTCAATGATTATAATTTTGTTGTATAAACTACCTCTAAACCTAATATCATGTAAGTAGTAGATCTTATGGGAAGGTTTTAAAAAGATCCAAAGGAGAGTCATATGCAAGAAGTAAAAAGGATACTTAGGTATATCATTGTGAATATTGAGTATGTATTATGTTATTTAATAAGCAAGGAGTTCAATTTGACAACCTACAAATATGCAAATTGGGTAGGAAATATAGATGATAGGGAAAATACCAGTGGAGGAGCCTTCTTCCTAGGTGGGTGCCTAGTTTCATCGATAAGCAAAAATCAACCATCAATAGCTTTGTCTAATTTTGAGGATGAGTAAATTTCATTAGATTCATGTTTCACTTAGGTCTTATGGATGAGACAGACCCTAAAAGATTATAAAGTGGAGTATGATGGTCATATCCCTATCTATTGTGATAATACAATGGCTATAAGTATATCAAAGAAACCTATCATGCACTCAAGGACAAAACACATTCCCATCAAGCATCATTTTATAAGAGACTAGGTAAGTGAACAAAGTCTTAAACTTGAATATGTTTCTACATAGGAATAAATTGTAGACATCTTGACCAAACCACTTCCAAAGGTAACTTTTGAACACCTAAGACAGGAATTAGGTGTAATTCCTACCCCTACAATCATTTAAAATTCAAGTACTTAGGGGGAGATAATCATTCTCATTAGATACAAGAACAAGTGATTTTTTCCAAGAAGGTATGCATGGAGATAGGGGGACATGTTCTTGTTATGTTTCATAAACTCATAAGTCTTATGTGTTGAGTATTTTGATTACAATGAGTGTGATCCAAGGAGTTATAGACATCACATTGTCATTTATGTTAAAGAGGGAGAAACAAAATAATAGGGAGATAATAATGATAATCATATGGTATGTTTTTCCATCAATGACAAAGGGGGATATTATTGATCATTGTTCTTGTTATTTAAGTTTGACATTGATGTTGTCATTGATGTCAAAGATTATTAAGAAAGGTGTTCATGAGGTCATTGAAGAATTTTATTGTTTGATAGCATAATTAATATGTATGACATTTCCTAAGGATCACGTAAGACACATGATCAAGGTATAAGATCATCAAGAAGTATTTCAAGGTCAATTATCATATTTCAAGAAGCCTAGTCATGACACTGGTCATTACATGAAGAGACCTTATGAGAAGGTATGAGTTTGGTGGCCTAGTGAGATGGATGTACAGAGGCATAAGAATCTATATTAGGTTTTTATAGCATGAATATGAAGCATTGGATCACTCATGAGAGTCTCAGGGTGAGCCTATAGTGGTAGAACCTATAGACCTAGCAAACAACTAAACTAGTTTTAGACTCTGCCTGACCTAATGAGGTGTTATGAGGTATTGTCAATGTATATGAAGATTTTATGGTAGTGTTTGAGAATGGTAATATATTTTATGTCATGTATATGATGTGTTTACAACTTGGATAGTGGATACAAGGTAAGTTTCAAGACCTAATATGACTTTTAAATCAAGGCCTAGATAGTAAAGGGAGATGGTGACTAGATGGGGTATTAGGATCAGTTTCCAAGTCAAGAATGATGTTGTGAGAATTTTTAGTGGTTTGAGAGGGTTTATAAGGTTAATTTATTAAGTTTTATGGTAAATTTTTCAATAAGAGGCATGAAAAGTGGTTTTAAGGTTTTGTGATTATACACAATGAAGGGTTCTCAACTTAAAAATAACTTTCAATTGTTTATTATCATGTGTAAAATCTACATGGGAACCTAAGATATTAAGGATAGATTGATAAGGGTCATAGATAATATCTCTAGGAATTATTTTTGTAAATTATGGGAAATCCTTTATGAACAATCATTAACACCAAAAATAGTGTTAACCCTATCTAAAACCCTAAAAATGACCCGATGTGAAAGATATTGTTATAAATTCTTGGAATGGTTTGGTATGGATATTTAAGTGATTTTATCATTTATAAAACTATATTATTCACCTCAAGGTGTAATTTTTTTGTTAGTTGAGTGAGTGGACCTTATAGGAAAGGCCTTGTTTCTTAGAGATTTGATGTAATAGTTAAAGTTGACCAAGTCAAAGTTACCAAATGGATGAAGGTTGAATATTGAGACTTGTATTTAATTTACATGGTGATTTATTATCATATTATATCCCTCAAAGGTGTTAAACTGGTCTTACAAGTTTACCAATCACTAATAGGCCTAATGATGCAAATAGTGAGAAACCCAAGCAGAAGTGAGAAGGTGATTAGGGATGTGTTATCATGGATTAGGGATGATTAAAATTACATGGAGATAGTGTTCATGAACTATAAAAAAATTTAATTTTGGATATAATTTTTGGATATTAGTGATAAATATGAAAATATTTCTCATAAGTTGACATGTCTAGTTCAGATGAGACATGAAGATACAAGACTATAAGATTGGTCTACAAGACAAATATTACCATTTGACCATATTATCTATCTATCCATAAATGTTATAATGACCTCATATTATCATATAAATTAATTTTAAGTATTTTAAAGTGGTTTTACAAGTGTTTTAGGTGATTATTTCCATGATTGTGTTTTGAGTCTAGTTGGCAATTCTGAGTGGCCTACTTGCAGAGAAGGGTTTGAGTCCTTTCACCCTATGTAATAAAGTATAATAAATTTTGTGAAGTTTTTAAATTATTTAAGGTTATATTTATATTATTTTTTTCCATGTTTATTTGACAAAATTATGATTTTACTTCAGTTTTTCAAGATAGACTTTCTGGGTATGCATAGGCCTAATTGTGAACATTGCAAATGGCATGCTTCAAGTGGTGGTTGAAGCTAAAAGGTGTCATGGAAATAATATGAGATTTGTATGTATATATTTTAGTGATTTATGATATTATATTTACATAATATGAGTTTTAAATTGTTCTAATGAGTTCAAAGTGTAATGTGTGCGAATGAAGGCCTAATTGAATTAGGTCTCCTTAAGGCCTAAAAGAGGTTTCTAGTCCTATATTCTATGAACAAAATATTGTAATGTGTTATTAATTATTTTTGCATTAATTAAGTCCAATTTTATTTTAAATATAAATTTTAAAGTGTGTATGACTGACCAAGGAGTGTATGATCAAGAACCTAGTATAAGAACAAGGCCTAATTGTCTAGTTAGATTGTGAAAGAGTTGAAGCGAATGAGATAAAACTTTGAAGAGATAAAATAGGTATTTTATACCATTATTAGGTTGTATATAAACCATAATTAATATATTATATAGGTGTTATAGATGATTATTAAGGTCATATGGCCTAATCGAGTCAAGAAGAGGGCTAATTGAGTGAAGAAGGCTAAAGACCAGTTTGAGAAAGATAGGAGTGTGTGAAGAGATAAAGAAGGATATCATCATCTATTGTATGAGAAAAAAAAAATTATAAATTTGATCAAGGTATTGAGGTGGATGATTTGGTTCTGAGTCTTCTAGGGGGTTAGTGCCTCCTTGCAAGTGGGTGCTTACTATAGCCTAGTCAAGTTGGTGTTTGGATAGTTGGGATTGGTGCTCCAAGTGAAGTTGGTGCTTTAATAAATATTGATGTTTGTCTTATAGGATTTTATTCCATTTAAATAATCAATGGTTTTTCTTCCCCTTGAGGTTTTCCCACTCAAATAAGTGTTCTATGTGTTATGTTCTTGTCTTATGTTCATGGCTCTTAATATGTTGTTAGTTCACTATATTGTTTTGATGGTTCATGAATGATAAAGTAAAGTTATAATAGTTTTAAATACTGATTCACCCCCACTCTCAGTCATTGTGGTTCCAACATCCTAGAGTCTACAAGGAATATATTGAGAAATCCATCAAATAACACTTGGATATAGGTCCCAGAAGGCCTAGTTCTAGTATTTTTGCTTCTTCATTTGTCTTAGTGAAGAAGAAAGATATAAATATGAGGATGTGCATAAACTAATAAATTTTGAACAAAAAATATCATCAAAAATAGGTATCCAAAACTTAGGATTGATTAATTAATTGATGAGATACCTGAGTCCATCTACTTTTCCAATATTGGCTTGAGGACCGAATATCACCAAATTTAGGTAAGAGAAGAGGATGTTAAAAAGTCTAGTTTTAGCTATAAGAACCATGAATTTTTGGTTATACCCTTGGGATTAAATTATATTCTAATAAATTTCCAATCTTATATGAATAATGCCTTTAGGTAACACTTAAGTAAGTTTGTGTTGGTCTTCTTTGATGGCATCCTAGTGTATAGTATGACATGGGAGGAATATCTTCAACACTTAGACATAGTGTTGGAAATTTTAGGATAAAAAACACTCTTTGTATAAGAGTTTAAATGTGAATTTTTAATTTCTAAAATTTTATATTTAGGACATGTGATTATTCCCCAAGGGATCTATGTTTATCAACAAAAAACCCAAGCAATCATGGATTGGCCTCCACCTACGACCATGATACATTTGAAAGGGTTTTTGGGTTTGTGTAGCCAATATACAATGTTTATCAAGGTATTTTTTTAGAATTTTTTTTTATTGACATATTTAAACAAAATTGGGGATTTAAACTGGTCTAAAATATCCCAAGTTGATAAATTCAAGGAGGTATGAGTTCGTTCTTGGTACTTATTGTTCCATATTTCTTTTTTCATTTTGTGCTAAAATGTGACACTTCAAGGGAAGGTATAGGGGCTATTTTAGTGAAAAATGGGAACCCTAGGGCCTTTCAAATCTATAAAATCAAAGAGGTGGACTGTAGGTTCTTCATTTATAATAAGAAAATGTTGGCCATCATGCATGTTTTACTCAAATTTAGATTATATTTGATTTATGGTAGGTCTGTATTTAAAACAGATCATAATAGTATGAAATATTTTCTCAATCAAACTAATTTTAATGATATGTAATAGAAGTGGGTAATAAAAATTCAATCCTATGACCTTTATATTTAATATGTCAAATGGAAGGATAATGTAGTTGTTGATGCATTATCTACACCAAAACAATAAAAGAAACAAAGGAACTAGAACTAGGTTGGATATGTCCCATTTCCAATAATTCCTTGATTTCATTATTAATTTACTCTTTTACTTCTACTATATGTATTTAATGAGTAATAATTATAGGTTTAGAACCTAATTCTAACTCAATTATGTGTTGAAATCCTCTATCTAGTGGCAATCCTGGAGGTATACCCTGAACACTATGTCATGCTTGTCTAAAATAGACTGAATGTCCACTGGTAGGATATATTATCTATGTATGAATTTTTAATGTTAACCCAAAAATTATATTCCTAAGAAATAAGACCTCTATAAAAATCTCTCTCCATCCTCTTAGTCATGACCACTCTACGAGCACCATTGGTCATGCCTTGAAACACAACCTCTTTCCCATCTATTTTAAACTTTATCTCCATAGTTTGATAATTTTGTGTGAATTCTCGCAAATAATTTAACCATTTTAACCCAAGTACCACATATTTTTCTCTTATGAATACAACATAAAATTCATCACTTACTTTATGTCTCCCCAATGTAAGATTAAGTTTTTCAATTCTCTTGGTATATGGAAGGGTGGATCCATCAACTACAATCACATTGAAGCCCTTGAAATATTTAACTTTCAAAACCATCTTGGTTACCAATCCTTAATCAATAAAAGTATGGTTTTCCCCACTTTAAATCAATATTGAGACCTTTTTCCCTTGCAAAACTCCCTGAACTCTAAAAGGAGTATATATAAGATCACCAAATAGTGTGGCAAGTGTGCCTCCTAAAGTATTTTATTCCTCTTTTCTTTTTGGTTCTAATTCATTTTCTTCAAATTCATATTCAAACTCTTCTAATTTTGATTCAACATCTGATATAACTCAATATCACTCGACCATGCCCAAGACATCTATGTCAAGGCTCCCATGGATCCTTGCAAGTGAAGCATTATTTTTTCCTTCTAAGCTCATTCCCTATTTCCATCTATTTACTCACTTTTGGTATCTCTTTATATTAAAACCCTCCTTTATGGATATTTTATTTTTATTCCTATAAGTAATAGACTTTTGGATTAGCCATATCAAATCTCTCTATCAACCTCCTATTGAACTCATCATAAGAGTGGATTAGATTGTGCCCTTGTATAACCAAAGTACCACCACTCATGTATTGTACCCTCAAGATATAAATTACTAGATTTTATGGCTTCATATTCCATCATAAGTTAGAGGTAAAGGTATGTATCCACCTTTTAGATCTAAGCTCGAATGGTACTCTTGTAGATCCATCAATTATAGATAGAGTGACCTTTCGCACTATGTGTTAAAGATCCTTCTAATTATACTGAGGGATATGATTAGTCCTAGGTCCCTCTTTATTTCTCCTTTATTGCATGAAGTTAGTGAGGGACATTTCCACCTTGATTTTAGGCAAAAAAGTCATGTATTCTTCATAACTAGAAATGATATCATCCATCATTAGAGGCTGAAACTCCACCTCAAGAATGACTTCTTATCTACATATGAAGTTAGCTTGGAAAGGCCTAGCTAAAGCTTTAGTGATTACCTTTTGTGTAGGAGGAGGGTTATTTCTAGTTCTTGAAGCACTCCCCTCACCATTGGGAGGATGATTTACACTTATAACTTGCATGGTGTGAATAAACTTAGTGATCACATTAGTCATACCCTCTTGGTTTTGAGAAAAAATTTCAAACCAAACACGGTCTTAATCATCCATATCTTTATTCCCTAGCTAATCAAACCCTTATATTTATTGTTCTTGACCCTTTTTATTTTCTCTTTCATAATACCTAACCTCTCTATCACTTTTTAGGATGTAGGCAACTCTACCAACAACTCAATCCTCCATAGCTAGCAAGGTGATGGCAAAAGAAAAAATACTAGGATCAAGTCCATGATTTAATAATTATTGGTGCAAGAAAAAAGTGTGTTCACATTAAATTTGGAAGAAAAACCCTGACAAATATATAAGTTAAAATGATTTTTCACTTCACATTCCCAAAGAGACTCTTCATATTCCTATGGGAATGAAAAATAAATTACTAAATGAGGCAAAAGACACCTAGGATAATAAAAAATATATATAATATTGTTACATCCCCCTTTATTAGACCAAGCATTCCTCTAAACTTTTCAATTTTTTAAAATAATATTCCAATAACTTTCCAATATTGTATGAACAATGTCTTTAGGCAACACTTAAGGAAGTTTGTGTTGGTTTTCTTTGATGACATCCTAGTGTATAATAAAACATGGGAGGAACATCTTCAACACTTAGACATAATATTGGGAATTTTGGGGCAGCAAACACTCTTTGTATAAGAGTCTAAATGTGAATTTAGAATTTCCAAAATTTTATATTTAGGACATGTGATTATTTCCCAATAATAAGCATAGAATATTAAAAAATTACAATGTGAAAATAGATTAAGTTTTAATTATGAAGACTTTCCTTAAAAAATATGCCCTCTTCCAAGATTCACTCCCTCTTAGTCTACATAATAATACTTTATTCCTTGTGTGATTTATTCATTTTGAAAATTCATAACATAGTTATAGCACCAAGTACCAACTATGCTATCATGTTTATAAATCACTATATTTGAAATGTAAGTTAACCATGTGTTCATGACCTTTGTCATTTCATCAATAATATCGTAGAAGATGGGAAATTTTTTGTCAAGTTCACAAAAAGCATTAGGTATGTCACTTATCATGTCCATTATCTTTTGTTATCTTGAAATACCTTTTGAGAGAATCAATTTCTCATTAATAAGAGTCTACTTGATCCAAAAGGATATGGATGACTAGATATTACTGAATATTACCACTATTACACATATAAACTTATGATAACATCTATAGCGGTGGAAATAGGTTATATACCTACATGCCAATTTTTTATATTTATTTACACTTCTACATTATCACATAGCTCATATAGTGTTAGTATTGTAGCACCTAACTCATTAGTAATGATATCCAGTGATGTCACCACACTCTTTAGTTATGAAGTGTTTATTACCAATTGTTTTAATGGTTCAATTAATGCTTCATCTTCCTTCATTGTATAATATTATACACTTCCATTATTTTTATATAGAGATACCAAAAAGAATGAATTTTTGAAGTAAATAGACACTAGACATCTAATCTCTCAGATAATAAATAGGACCAACTATTGTAATGGTTCAATTGATGTGAAGGAAATAGGTTATATAACTACATGACAATTTTTTATATCTATTTTCACTTCTACATTATCACATAGCTCCTATAGTGTTATTATTGTAGCACCTACACTCATTAGTAATGATATCCATTGATGTCACCACACTCTTTAGTTATGAAGTGGTTATTACCAAATATTGTAATGGTTCAATTGATGCTTCATCTTCCTTCATTGCATAATATTATACACTTCCATTATTTTTATATAGAGATACTAAAAAGAATGAATTTTTGAAGTACATAGACACTAGACATCTAATTTCTCAGATAATAAATAGGACCAACTGTTGTAATGGTTCAATTGATGTGATGGAAATAGGTTATATACCTACATGCCAATTTTTTATATCTATTTTCACTTCTACATTATCACATAGCTCCTATAGTGTTAGTATTGTAGCACCTAACTCATTAGTAATGATATCTAGGGATGTCACCACACTCTTTAGTTATGAAGTGTTTATTACCAACTATTGTAATGGTTCAATTGATGCTTCATCTTCCTTCATTTTATAATATTATACACTTCCATTATTTTTATATAGAGATACCAAAAAGAATGAATTTTTTAAGTACATAGACACTAGACATCTAATCTCTCAGATAATAAATAGGACCAACTATTGTAATGGTTTAATTGATGCGGTGGAAATAGGTTATATACCTACATGACAATTTTTGATATCTATTTGCACTTCTAAATTATCACATAGCTCATATAGTGTTAGTATTGTAGCACCTAACTCATTAGTAATGATATCCAGTGATGTCACCACATTCTTTAGTTATGAAGTGGTTATTACCAACTATTGTATTGGTTCAATTGATGCTTCATCTTCCTTCATTGTATAATATTATACACTTCCATTATTTTTATATAGAGATACCAAAAAGAATGAATTTTTGAAGTACATATACACTAGACATCTAATCTCTCAGATAATAAATAGGACCAACTGTTGTAATGGTTCAATTGATGCAATGGAAATAGGTTATATAACTACATGCCAATTGTTTATATCTATTTGCACTTATACATTATCACATAGCTCCTATAGTGATAGTACTGTAGCACCTAACTCATTAGTAATGATATCCAATGATGTCACCACACTCTTTAGTTATGAAGTGGTTATTACCAACTATTGTAATGGTTCAATTGATGCTTCATCTTCCTTCCTTGTATAATATTATACACTTCCATTATTTTTATATAGAGATACCAAAAATAATGAATTTTTGAAGTACATAGACACTAGACATATAATCTCTCAGATAATAAAATATTATTATTACAATTGTATATTGGTTGTCATTTATTTATTGCATTATTTGTTCTTTAAATGCATTGCACTTTTATATTCTCTATCATTAATAAATTTTATTTTTTTCATAACCTTCCTAAATCAATTTATATAGGTTGTCCAATGGATCTCCTCTTGGGCCTTAGATATGTGGTATCAAAGCATACACACAATATCATTTCCAAGTGGTATTTATTGTATCTAACTTCATCTCTCTTTGTATTCCAACTCATATAATGTCTAATTATATGAGGTTAGGACTCAATATTTAAGACCCTTAATTAAGACTTCCTTCATGTCCTTAAATGGGAGACAAATATTCAATGCCAAATTCATAAATGTTCTATAAGATGATAGGTGATGCATTATAAAGACAACAAAATATTTAGAAGAATGGTATGTACGTGACTGAGCAAGTTTTGTTGATCACTTCTCATTACTGCTCCATCCATTTGGTGGTAAAACTCCATACAAGCTAAAATTAAATCTAGACATCCTTATTTTGAAGTCAAAATAGATGCAGATACATGAGATAACTGACTTACTTATCTATTCATATTAATTATTCAGTCAATTCTCTAATAAAAAAAATATTACATCTACTCTTTTAAAAAAAATCATCATCAATAAAGAAATTATGGGAAAAATAATGCACTTCACATAAGAATCATGAAGATGAAGTTAACTTAGACACATTTGTAGACACATAAAATGGTTTCATAGAAACACTTAAAGAAACCTATTATCTTATTATTAACTATGATGATATTACACCAAGTTCTCCTAATTGTGCCCAAGGCAAGGAACAACATGTGAAATAATACATAGATACCTTTAAAACTATTGTGTCAAAACTTAGGATTCAAGATTAAAACCAAAACCTTATTTTGAAGTATAGGTTAGGCTTGAGACCACATATCCAATCAAATATAGATTTCTTACAAATATATTTAATTAGATAATCCTACAGCTTTGCTTACAAGTTTGAATTGAAGGACAATGTTAAGACTTAGAAAAAATATTCTAAGTCTCAAACCAAGAAATAGTTTAAATCTTATAATCCAAATTCCAAACTAAGAAACAAGACCAAACACCCTCCACAGAGGAAGTAACAATCATCAAATGATCAAAATAAGTAGTCCAAGGCTAGCACATTATGTTTTGTTCCCAAGGAGACTCTATTTACACAAATTTAAGTAAGATTTATATATACAACATCATTGGATAAAGGTAAGTAGATCAAGGATTATGAACCTATCATCATATTAGGCATCGTAAACATCTATACTACCCCTACAAAAATAAAGGAAGTGAAAAGATGTTCCATTCTCAAATATGGATCAATACTCAACAAATACACTTCATTGGTGATAATGGATGTTATAATAACTTGGTTTCCCCTAAATTAGCTGTTATATTTGTAGACACTAGAAAATCATACTAGATGTCGCAATGCCTCCAGATACATTAAAGCCCCCTTCGACTCATCAACCAACCTATCAGATCTTAAGTCTATTTGACCTAGTTAACTAAACTCATTTACTAATTCAAACCTTTAAACACCCCTTTTAACCCCAACCTTGACTAATTTACCTTCAGCACTCAACTACTGATGGTTAGCCCAAACATCGATAATTAACCTAACCATCGACTATTAGGTCCTCACCCTCCTAACACATCACCAACTATGTGTGAGGCAACAAATCACAATTTAATATATTTGCCTTATGAGATTCTAACAAACTTCCAAACATTGTGATCAGTAACCTCACCATCTAGGTAACCTTCTATCCTCCATATCTCTTTGCCTATAAAATGAGGTGAGTGGGAGGTGAAAAGGATCAATAAGAAGAGTTATCAAGCATATAGGTATTCAATCTCTCCAACATCTAGTCTTCCTTCAGTAACTTTGAATCATTAAAAGAGCCCTGAACCACTACCAAATTTGCTTTTGAGGCCAAAATAATGTTACTCTAGTTAAATTGCCTCAGATTTCAACTATCAACCATCTAGTAAGGCACAGGTATATTCTACTTATTATTTATTATTTTGGATTTATAATCTCCATAAACTAATCAGACCTATTAGCACCTTATTTCCCCTCTACTAGATCCTTAATAGAACCATTATCATACCTCTAACCCAAAATTTAACTCTCTTTTCTAAATATCTTCAAAATTCATAGAGAATTACTGATGGTTAGTATAACCACTGACAATCACCCCAATTTCCAATGGTTACCCAACCACCGACGGTTAACATAACTACCGATGGTTCACCCAAGAAATGATGGTTACTATGGCATAAAATAACAAGTTATTTTTATCACCTTAACCCCAATAAAAACTAATTTTTTGTGTTCTTGCCTATTCACAGACACTTCCCTAATTTTATGAACTTAACCTTAACTATTTTTTTATTATTGATAAATGGTTTTGAAAGGGAGCATACCCAATAAAATAAAATAGAGGATAAATTAAAAGGAAATTTGGCCAACACCCCAATATAGGAAAGAAACAAAATAAAACAAGAAGGAACAACAATAGGGAGAACCCTGACAGCAATCAGCACCAAGCCTACAAGACAACAACTACATTACAACATCACAAAAGGAAAAATTCATTCTATAAACTTAGTGAAACTATTCTTGAGCCCCTCTAAATCATTAAAAAGATTTAGGGTAGTTATTTGAGAAGGGTTTGCCATGTCAATTATGGTAAGGTCATTAGTTTTATCAGTACCACCCTTTCATAATCCTAGAGACAAGTTATTAAGGGTGAAAAATTGCCTAACTTAGAACCCCAAAAACTTCAAAATGACCTATTACATGGCCAAATGGTCATTTTTCATACCTTTAACATGATTCACAGTGTCTTCAAGGGCTTTCAATCTTTCAAAAATGTTTTCAATCTTAGTTCCATAAAGTGAGAGATTGTCCACCTATTTTTTTACCCTTATCAACATTCTTTTTTAGCTATATAAAATTATTTTTAAGCTCCCAAGTCCTATCTTCCATATGCATAACTTGGGATTTGATATCAATTTTTTTTGGATGAGAAGGATCAGAACCCCCAGTAGCATGCCCTATATCAAGGAGACTCTCAACAATGTCAATTTCCTTTTCCTTGTGTAAACTAGGAACCATAGCCTTGCCTTTATCACTACTTCTAAGCACCCTCTTTAGGGGAGAAGGAGGTGAGGAAATAGAATTGAGATTCTTTGTATTAACCCTCCTATAGGTAGGAATGTCAGGTGAGGGAGAGAGAGGAATAAGGTGAATAAGAATGTTAGCTGAGATAATATGGCAGTGTTGATGTAAAAAAAGGATAACCCCTTCATAAAGAGGCAGGGCAAATTTGTGAGACTAAAAATCCAAAATAGAGGCTTCCATGAAATGAAAAATATAATAAGGTAAACTAACCATAGGACCCTTGTGGAATTGGTTTAGAAAAACAAGATTATGAAGAGGCAGAGTGATGTACCTACCCTCCAAGGTCACATATCTCACTAGCATCAACCGTGGAACCCTCAAGAAGTCTTTTCTCCTCTGTAACCTTATCAAATTTATTTCTATAAACTTTTAAACCATATTTTCTTAGATCGGTGATAGAATTAATGAGACCTTCGGTGATGGAGAAGGCCTTACCTTTTATAGATGACAACCCTATTTCTCCAGTTGTTAGCAAAAGAGACAGAGATATGATTATCATGTCCTTTAATTTTATGCATGAATCTTGTGAATCCTCCCACATGTAGATCCCTCCAAAGTTCATCATTTTCCTTCCAAGTTGGATCACGTAAGGGCTCAACTCGATAAGGAGTGCCACCTATGGCATAAAAAATATGTTCACAACATAAGAAAGTATAGGAAATAGATAAATGTCTACTCTCACACCACCTTTACACAACCCAAAGCCTAAGAGAGAGACCGAGAAGAGGAGTCCAAAGAAGAAATTTGATGGAATATTCTCAAATAAGGTGTGTAAGTTCCAAGAAATGGATAACTATCATAAAAGAGATTAAAACCATCGTATCATCTCTAATCATATCCAAATGCCCTTTCATTATTAATTATATCCTTAGCATTATTTAGGATTTGGTCATAAGCATGCCAAATTTGAAAATGTTTATTAGTCACCCCTATACTGGTAAATGAGTCTGACACATGGATCCCTTATCTATAGGTATGACAAAACTTATAATTATATAAGCCCCTACAAATACTAATACTTTCCAGAATGAAGTCTGAAATAGTCCAGCTAGCTAGATGAATACTATTTAGGTGATTAATGATATTCAAAGAATTACCTTTAATGATTATATTATCAATTTGGAAATATTTTACTAACTTAACTCCCCATAGAACATCAAGAGCCTCTGAATAATGGTTAGATTGAGTACCCATATGACCAACATATGAAGCAATAAGATTACATAAATCATCCCTGATGATCTTGTCTCCCCCTACAGCTCCTAGGTTGCCTTTAGAGGCACCATTAAAGTGATGACCCTAACTATTTTATCATGAGTATTGACTCAATTTTGATATATTTAGTCATTTTTTTAACAAGCATTTTACTTTCTTTTTGTATTGCATGCATTTACTTTCATGTTATTGAATGCAAGTACTCTTTCTTTTACCTATATCAATTTAATTATTATTAATAGTGGATTGATAGCCTCCTATCAAGCTTATGCTTCTTGGATCTAGCTCACGCTAGGTATTCCACTCAACTATCTTTCCAATAACCCCTTCTATTAGTGTCTTTCTTATCTTTAGGTTATTCCTTCCAAGTCAAAGAGGAGTTCTTCATCATCATCTAGATCACATGCGCACTTTCTATCAGGTTATATACACACCCCCTATTACTATTTTCTTACCTTCTTCCAAATTAATAAATGAGTAAAAATTAAGAGAAACATTTTGGCATGCTCGATGGGACATAACATACCTTTTTTTTCCTTTATTCTATTAAATTTCTTTTTGAGCTTAAAATAAACCTTTTTGTATATATTGATTTCTTATTTATTTTAGTTCATCTATTAACTTAAAATCAAAGTAATTAATCATAGTTTTCACTCTTATTATCACACACATTTTCCAAACCACATAATCAATCAACACATAAAAATAAACTTGAGACAAGGCCCGACTAGGATTTCATCACCTAGTGGTAAACCTTACCTTTTTCAGTAATCCTACTTGGAGGTCATTACCAAGGGGAGAACCAACTCAGCTCTTTGGTTGAGTATAAACTCTAAAATTTAGTATATCTTGGCTAAACACTCGACAATATTATCGTTTCAATGTGTGAAGTGATGGGGTAGGCCCTACTATCAAGCCACATATGGAAGATCAATACATATTTCTATCTTGAGAACCTAAACACAACCTAAAACCAACCTTATACTTCCTCTTTAGTACCTGATCTATGAACCAAATTTATTCTTCACACTTTCCAAGCCATAAGCTAAAAGTGATTTGAAAAGAATCCTAAGTTGTTAAACACACTTTAGTGTATGTTTGATTTCCTTGTGATCTTTTCTTTTTGCTTGTTCTTTGTTTAATGTGTGAGTTTCATATTTTATTTTATTTTCCTCACATGGTATTTACAAGATATTAGTTGAGGAATAAAACCAACCAAGGACCACCTTCCTCTTCCTCCTCCATAGAGTATACTTTAGATGTGGAGCACTCTCCTCCTCATTTAACCCCTCCTACCATGCCTTGAATTGTTGTTGAGTGTGATGTAGATTTCACTACCTTCCTTGAAAACAACCCCATGGCCCTCCAACATTACCTTAACACTCTCTCTAATCGTACCCCTATTACTTTGGTTCCTCCTCCAGATCCTTTTTATGGTATGCCTCCCCATCTTATGGTGCATATTATTTCTACCCAACCCTTGACCTCTCAAGCATCTTCTTCTTCCAACATCCCATCTACTACCACCACCCAAACTCCATCCAATATCCCAACCAATTACCAAACACCTCCTACCCCAACCAATACCTCCAACATAGGATCAACTTTGTCTCTTGTTACCTATACTCCTATTATGGGGGTATCTTCTACCCTTACTTCTACCATTCCCTTTAACACAATTGACCCATCTATTCTTACATCCTTTTAAAATTTGATAATTTCCATACCTCAAACCCTCCCACCAATTAATACTAGAGTTATCACCCACCAATAACCAACTAGCACTTTGATACCCTAAACTACATCTATACCTCAACCAACCACCCACCCATTCATACCTCCAAATCAACCCACATCAATCCCCCAACAAGTACCCATGACATCTTACCACTATGTTCCTAGCCCACAAGGATACATACCACCTTCTACCAAACCTTTTGTGCACATTAAACCTTATGTGGCATCTTCTCAACCATCCATCACTTATCCATATATCACTTCCACCCAACCTCTACAAAACTTACCACCCACTTATGCAGCCTCCTAACCTCAAATAGATTTGGTCAAGATGTTAATGGACAAAATGACCACCCTAGAGTCATCTATCTCCGAGTCTCATAATATGCTCCTATCCATTCTTATCCTGCTCAATGAGAACTACCCAAGTTTTCCAAGTTCCAAGATATGGAGGACCCCCCCAACGACATTTGAGAGAATTTTGTCATTCATGTTATTTGATTGCATATAATGATGCTCTTCTCCTTCATACCTTCCCCATGTCTTTATCAGGTCTAGATTTAGATTGGTATAATGCTCTTACCAAAAACTCCATATTTTCATTCTCAAAACTTGCCCAAATATTTTTAGATCATTTCTCAGTGAATATATCTAAAAAGGACTCTATTACCGACCTCTATTCTATTAAGAAATTTCATGAAAAATTAGTTATTGATTTTGTAGCTAGATGGAGAGGTTTCATCAACCAACTTTATTTCTCATTACCCTAGCCTAAGCTGATTGAACTCTTCTCTCAGGGTTGTGCCAAACATTATGCCCCCACTCTTTAAGTTCAAACTGTCAGGGCTTTTGATGAGGCGTTCACCATGGCACATAAACTTGAAATCCAATCCATTGATGAGGGGAAATTAAAATTTGTGGAACAAGAATTCTAGATTTGAATCCAATGACCCTTCTTCTACCAAAACCATTAACCAACCCAACCATCCCAATACCAAAACAAAAGCATTTTTAAACTCGATTGTTCTTAAAATTTCTCCACCACCAACCGTCAACCAACCCACCCAAACTACTTCTAATAAACGAAAACCAAAATTGAGCTCCTCCAAAACAATATACTCCCATAGGGGAGTCTTATGCTTCATTTTTGGATAAATTACTCAAAACTAACATCATCCAACTTTCACCTATCAAACCTCCCCAACATTTTCATGTTTATCACCATGTGCCTAGTTGGTACAATGAGAATGATCATTATTCCTTTCACTAAGTTATTATACATGGTGTAAGTAGGTGAAATACCTTAAATAGTCTTGTCCAAAGCTGATTAATAGTAGAGAACTTACATTTGATAATCCCAATGCACCTCCTAATCATTACCTTAACATATTTGGTAAACCTTTTCCTAACCACACTCCTACCCATCAACATGACAAAAAATCAAAATCATCTCACTCTCATGAGGCACATATGATCTATATTGTTATCAGTGAGCCCATTGTTGATGAGACCATTACCTCAACAACTTCTTCCTCTATTCCACTTATTGAAGTGGTGGACTCACCTTTTATTTATTTGGACACCTAAATAGAGGAATAAACCACCCCTCTCTCTTCACTTGATGACACCTTAGATTTATCTACCTCTCTTTTGATGGAAACACTAAAGGAGACAATTGTTACTTTAACCACCTCTTCTCCCACTGCACCCATTGAAGTGGTAGAACTACCCATCATTCCTTTAGACACCCAAACAAAGGAATCAACCATTTCTATCCCATCACATGAGGACACCACACCTACTTCCCTTATTTTGGATCCATCCCTTCTGTCTTTGGAAACCATCCCACAATAAGAGAACCACTTAGCCACTAATTTTTTAACCTTCCATCAAGAACAAAGATGAAGGAACCACTACCTCTCCCATGGGCTTAACTTTTGAAACCAATGACCAAAGAATCAAACCCATCTACAATCATTTATCTAGACTAGTCCAAAGTATAGAGTTCATCTCTCAACCCAACCTTGATAGAGCCACTTTTTGGCATCATCTTGGGCTACCACACTAAAACCTTCAACCTCTCTTTCATCTACCCTTAAACTGATCATCACTTCTATACCTTCATCAAACCCTTCTCCCTCCAAAACTATAGGAGAACAATCCAACCCACCTTCATTTATATTTGTCCAGACACCTCATGCTTCTCTCACCATACCCATCAAGAACCTACGCATACTTCCTATCCCTAGTCTTGCTCACCCATCTTTAAAGTTAAAATTAACCTCATCTAGTCCATCAAAGACAACCCCAACTAGGATAATTAAGAAGGTGGAGCCACCCAAACTCCCACCTCAAACTAGAGCTATACCACCTCCTTCACACTCACCCTCTATTTTAGGACCCCATCCTTTTACCATCCCAACAACCTATTCTTCCTCTAGTAAACCATCTTCCTTTTCTCTACATTCAGCTACACCCACCAAACTATCTAGTTCACCATCAATCTTAACTAACCTATCTACCTCTACCTTCCCACCTATATCCAAACCTTCCTCATCTAAACCAACCACCTCCAAAACAACCACAACTAAGTAATCCCAACCACAACCATCTACCAAAACCATTCCACCACCTACAACTTCCAGGGTGAAGCCTACTCCTAGGAAATCTCCCACTCCTAAAACCACAAACCCCTCACCTTCAATACCTTTGATTAAATAGTATTAAACCATCTTATAAATGTTGTTGAAAACCTCTTCCTTTATCCTACCACCTATTCAAAGATTCTACCGTTCTAGTACCAAACCCTCTTTGTTCAATAATAATCTGATTTATGCATACCATAGGGCACCTAGACATGACATAGAGAACTTTAAAGCTCTCCAAGAAATTGTTCATAGCCTATGTGATGAGGATGATCTATTATTAATGAACCTCCTTTGCCCTTTAGCCAACATAGCTACCCAACCAACATATCCAACATTTACCTACTCCCCCATTCCAACCTAAGAGTGAGGAGGAGGAACCAAAGTAACCATCTAGCCAAAAAAATCACCTAATCCACACCATTCATATGGATACCCAATCTTAGGCCCAATACAAGGATAATGTAAAAGCCAAAGTGTCTATATTATAGACATTCCCTTCCAACCCTCAACCTTCCAACCGAACCCAAACTCCTTTACCTTCACCTTCACCATCATCAAAACCCAAAGTATCCATTTTGGGAGCCTCTCCCTCAAAAAAATTCACTAGACACCAATGAAGATGAGCCTTTATAAACTAATCAAAACCTCACCCATAATCATCAGTCATTAATAGAGGCCTTGAAATCTATGGAGGTTCAACCAAATGACCCTCAATCTCTTGCATCCTTTATAGGAGCCCTCCAACTTTCTAACTTTGTCACCTTTCAAGATTTTGAGATACCTCCCTTTCATCCAAAGGATTCTGATCCTCCCATTTGTATCACTACATTCATCAATCAAACCCACATCAAAAGGGTGATGATTCATGAAAGAGCTAGTATTAACATTATCTCCTCCCATACTTATGACCAACTTTAGCTGCACCATAACATCATGTCAAAAACTCCTTCAATGACACCATGGCCACTACTTTGGGGATAGTTGTCCTCCATTTTTACTTAGGACCTTTTACCATTCTTGAACCATTTTATGTTGTAGTGGGTGAGTTCTAATATAACATGTTGCTTGGATGCCCCTAAATCTATGCCATGAGTTGTGTCCCTTCTACCTTACACTGATGTGTCAAATTTGAACATGAAGGTCAAGTTATTACCATCAAAGTTAACCCTAGTCCTTTTTCCTCTTGTAATATGACATATCAGCCCAATGATGTTCTTCCTCTATCCATCTCACTATCATCTAATAACACCACCCCACCACCAACCAAAATCAATAACACCTCTATTCCTACCATCGATGAAATTTCAACAAGCTCATTTATCCCATCTTCTTAGATCCCCGTAGAAGACTCCATGGAACCCACATTCCAATGTCTCTCACTAGGGGAGTATCATATTCTATCCTTGGATTCCTTCCTTACTCCTCAAAAATATGATAAACTCAAGCATGACCCTTCCTATGATCCTAACATCAGAACCATTATCCCTTTCAGGATCCACAATCATCAAATCAACTTCATCTATGGGGGATTTAATCAGTAGTTTTTTGCTTCCACCACTACCTCTTCTATTCAACCATTCACCTCTAACTTATTTTGATTAGAAAAACTAGCATTTGCCAAATTATACCTTTATAGGTATGCCTAAAAAGGGTTTGGCCTTAGCCTTTATAAATGTGTACCTCATAAGTTACCCATAAACCTTGTGATCTATTTGGCTTTGGGTTTGTACCACCTGAAGAACCCACTGATTCACCCAAACCCATTTCCATTATTGAGGAAGACATCCCCTCCTCACCAACCCAACCTCCTTTGAAGTCTAAATATTTTGACCTCATTCCTCCTAACTTTTTTTAGTCAATACTATTAATCTAGGTCCTCTCACTTATCAAAATCATGGCCAAACTAAAATCCTTCTTCTCATCCATTAACACCATCCAACATCAAGATGATGATTCCATTCTCACCTACCTTGGTGTGGTGGATTATTCTATCCACAAATACTTTCTCCTAAGAACCAAACCATGTTGAATGAATCCACTATCGATGTCAACCTAGATACTCAAAATAACCCCCATATTTTCAAGATCAACCAATCCTTAAATTCTATGGAGATTTAATATTACCCTTCTTTTTTTCAAGACCATAGCATAGCATTTACTTGGTCCTATCAAGATATTCCTAGAATCGACCCTTTTATTTCCCTCCATAACATTATCACCCATCCTGAGGTTAAGCTTATTTGGTAAAAGCTTTGCAAGATGTACCCTCACATAACCCTTCTAGTTAAAGAAGATCGTCAACACCTCTTATCTATCAATTACATCCTACCAATAGACTATCTACAATGGTTTTTTAACATCATTCTCATAACCAAACCCACAAGGGGAATTCACCTCTATATTGACTTTCATGACCTTAACCTTACTTGTCTAAAGGATGATTTTCCTTTGCCTAGCATCGACCAACTTGTTGATCTTAAAACTAGCCATGAGATGTTATCTCTCATGGATGGTTTTTTAGGATATAATCAGATTTTGATTGCCCAAAAATATCAGCATAAAACCTCTTTCATCACCCCATGGGGAACCTTTTATTAAAGGTTCATGCCTTTTGGTTTGAAAAATGCTAGAGCAACCTATCAACATGTCATAACCTACATCTTTCATGATATTATCCATAAAATCATCAAGGAATATGTATATGACCTCTTGGGAAATCCAAATACTACAAGGACCATCTATATTTTCTCATAATTATCTTTGATCCCTTATCCATTTCCACGTCAGGCTCAACCTCAAGAAATGCATTTTTGAGGTCTTATCTGGAAAGCTTCTTGGCTTTATCATCTCTCTTTGAAGAATTGAAGTAGATCCTTCCAAATTTAGAGAAATCTTAGAGATATCTCCTCCTACACACCTTAATCAACTCCACAGCCTATAGGGGAAGCTCCAATCCATCTATCACTTCATCTCTTAATTATCAGATGGATGTTAACCTTTTCACCATATATTTAAGAAAGACACCTTCTTTAAGTGGACCAAGGACTATCAACAAGCTTTTGATTCACTTAAATAATACCTTCTTTCTCCACCTATTTGTATCCCTCTTAGAGAGAACCAACCCTTCTACCTTTACATCTCTACAACTAACCATTTCTTAGGGGTAATGTTCATTCATCATGACAAATAAAATAAAGAGCAAGCTATCTACTACCTTCTTAATCACAAAACCTTTGTCATCACTAACACTGACACACTCAAAGAATATGAGACTCGATATACCTATCCAGATAAAATAAAATTTGTCACTACCTTCTTAATCACAAAACCTTTATCATCACTAACACTAACACACTCAACTACATGTACTCTAATCCATACCAAAATAATCATATAGATAAGTGGCTCATGCTCCTAGCTGAGTTTGACATTGAGTTCCTTTATCAAAATTCAATTAAATGGCAAGTCATCATTGACTAATTGGCTAAGGCTCCTCTACCAGACAACCAACCACTTCCTCTTGCATTTTTGGATGATTCCATCACAACTCTTTCTCAATAGGACCCCACCTATCAAATGACCATGTTTTTTTATCGCTCCAAATGCTCATATGATGGGGGTGCCAAAATTATTCTCATTTTTCTTGATGGTGAACCTATTACCCTTTCCTTTAAACTTGAATTTGAGTGTACCAACAATATGGTTGAGTATGAAGCCCTAGTAATAGGTCTCTAAACCACTCTAGCCTTGGGAGTTAGGACCATCAATATCTTTGGTGATTCCCAACTTGTGGTCAGCCAGGTCAATAGATCCTATCAATGTAAGAATGATGTCTTATAAAAGTACAAAATCTTGTACTCTTAGAATCATTCAAGCGTTGCCTTATCCAGTCAGTTCTATGATCTACTAACAAGTTCACAAATAAAATGGCTTCCCTTTCATCCCAAATCCCATCTCAACCTACTAAGTCTAAACTATTTTCACCATCCATCATTTTATCACAACCTCATATGTCAATTCCCATATTCCTGCCATTTTTAGTGTGTAATCATTTCCATCAGACATTTGATATGATCAAACCTTTAACTACCTCAACCATAATATTGTTCCTCCTAATCTCTCTAGGAATTCTTAAAGAGCCTTCGTTTAGAGTACCTCTCATTACACCATACTAGGGGGGAACTCGACAAATGTGGTTTTGATGGCCTCCTTATTAATTGTCTACTTAGTCATGAATCTTCCCATGTTATCAAGGAAATGCATGACAGAATCTATGGGGGACACTTTATTGGCCTAGCTATCATAAAATTTATCCTTCATATTGGCTACTATTGGCCCACCCTCAACTAGGACTATTGTGAATATGTGAAGAAGTGTTAAGTGTCAACAACACACTAGCTTACATCATGCACCTGCCTATGACCTTTAAGTATCCAAAGACTATTGTCCCTTCTTATAATGGGGACTTGATTTCATTAGGGAAATCAATCCTCATTCTTCATAATGACACCAATCCATCATCACTGCCACTAAGTATTTCACCAAGTGGGTAGAAGTTATTCCTCTTATCTCAACCAAAGATAACAAGATAATTAACTTCATCAATCATCAGATCATCTATCACTTCAGTGTTCCCCATAAGATGATCACCAATAATGACAAATCCTTTAAGAACAAGCATGCCCAAGGTCTTTATGATGCATTCAACATCAAGCTAATTTTTTCCTCACCTTACTATCCACAAATAAATAGATAGGCAAAATCCTCTAGCAAGACCCTTAACAAATTGATAACCAAAGTAGTAAGTGCTTTAGGTTAGGATTGACACTTGCACATCCATTTCACTTTATGGGCCTATCATACTAGCATTCAAACCTCTACGAGTGATACCCCTTTCTCTCTAGTCAAAGCAGAGGTAGTCTTGCCTCTTGAAGTCTAGATTCCTTCACTTTTCATATCTTTGTAAGAGATCATTTTTGAGAGCGATTATCATCAAGAATGACTAACTTGACTTGATCTACTTGATGAACATCACTTAGCAATGCTTAATCACCTTTGTGTTTATCAAGAATGAATCAGGTGTACCTACAACAAACACCTGACAAAATGAGAATTCAATATTGGAGACCTCATCTTAAAGGAAAACCAACATGTAATTAATATGGAGAAAAGCAAAAGAGATAAATTTTATTTCAATTAGCTTGGACCTTACATCATAACCCATAAGTATGGATCAGGAACTTATCACTTATCCTCCCTCAAAGGCAAACTAAAACCTGAGCCTCTCAATGCTTTGCATCTATATATTTTATTTTGCTAAAAAAGGATCAAGATCACTTTTTTGTTTAACTTAAGCTCATCCTTTGATTTATGAGATTCACACCTTCACTTCCCTATCCCTACCACTTTAATAACAATCAATTACAATATATAACCATGAAATTAACCATCACAACTATCACCCAATATTAAATATGAGTACCATGGCTCTATCCATAGCATGGTTCTCATGGATACTTTTTATGTCTTTCTAAATAAAATCCCGTGATCATTTTTCTCTCAAACCTTTCACCTATTATTAACCTTTTGTGCTAAATTTTTTGCCCTCATAAAGGTAAACCTCTAAATCCTAAATTAGACTTATCCATGTCTAAACCTAGCATTCAAAATAATTTGGGATACCAAAATATCACTTGGGTCAATATTTATAGCATTACAGACTATTCCCTTGAAGGGCAGATACACAAAACTAAATCTCTTACAAGATAGATTTCTCCCTCAAAGGACAGCTACCAAAATAAACAAATCCAAATTTAGACCACTCCCTTGAAGGATGACTAAGTCAAGTTTGTCAAAGCAATCATTTGAAGCTTCTCACATTGATCAGTTTCACAACTTATCAAAATAAAATCAAGTAAAAGACCCACTATCAAAATCAAAACAAGTTATCCCAATAAATCTATAATTGAATCTTTTATATATGGCATTATTAGATTTCCTACATCAATCAATCTACACCTTGTATTAAGACATGAAATTATCTACTATGGTTCTTAGGTCACCTATACAAGGTATAAACTAACCCACATAAGGTTACCCTACCTATCACCCATTTCCTTTATATTCCTATCACCTAACTCCCCTTTATACTATCTATAAATCAATGGATTATGAGCTTACTTGACACACTATGATCAAGACACCTTTTTTATCAACCTAAGCATGCTAATGGGAAGCATCCAAAAATTTTACGTTCCCTAAGACAATCTAACTTTGGGTTTTGTTGTGTTCTTACCAATGACAAGGCATCATGTTTATTTTATTATATTTCATCATTTAGTTCATGTAGACATATGTTTCTTTATTTTTTAATCAATTTTCTCACATTTAGTTTGTTATCTAACTTTATGGACCATCATTAATCATAAACCATAAACAAAAGAACATACATCAAATAATATACATGCTAAATACCATCATGCATAAACATATCAATAACCATGAACATCAAACCATCCATAAACATCATATCACATCTATGAACAAAACCATAACATCATAACCATATTATAAACATCACATGCCTATGCTGCCGAGTAAAACATCTCATGAAACATACATATAAACCATAAACCAAACCATGAACCATAACATGAACATGAATAGACATAATTATAATAAAATCATCATGAACAATAAATCACATCTATATAATCATCAACATCACCATATACATCATGTCTATCTAGTAAATAATACATGTAACAATGTATAAACTCTCTCTAATATACATCTTGCATCATCATCACACATGCCAATATCAAAATCATTCAAATATACATCACATCATATCATATGTCATGCCCCTGGGGAACCACTACTATTATACCCACCTATACCTGCTTTAGCACCTACACTACCATCTGGTGCTAGTCCTCCTGGGGTGCCTATATGTCCTATCACTAAACTAACCCATTATCCTAGAGTAGTTATGGCTGCCCCACCTTCTAATCTAGCTACATATTCACCCCATCAGAGTAATGCCAATTGTGCTAGCACTATCACCTCATATTATCTCAACTCCTCTACCATAGCTAATTACTATGTCATCAAAATCATATCAAGTGTCCTCCTATCAATGATGCCACCACTCCTACCCTCTGTGTCAAGGTATGTCTCTTTTGGGTCACTAAACCAAGAGAGATCCTTCTTTGATCTCACTCTCCTATCAAGGTGGTAACCTGACCCTATAAAATAGTAATTAATCCCTATAGAGTGGTCACCTATCCTTGTAACCCTATTACCTGAGCTTATGTAGCTTCTAGTGCTACCTGTGCTTATCCACTTTGGCCCCCACCCTACACCAATTTCCCAGTAGGCTCCACATCCATAGCCTATTAACCCCTGTCACTCCATCAAAAATTGGTCACTATATATAAGGTCTGATACCATGTCACATATCTAACCACCACACCAGCATCATCTATCATTTCTCTAATCAGTATCTCTTCATGATCTAAAACTACATCCTGTAGCTATGGCTTTGGGAGTAAAAACTCTACATCTTCCCTCCTATATCTCAGGAATGTTAGAGAAATCCCTTGCATAAAGTTAAACTACCTCTACTTTATCAAATGAGATGAGCTCGATCTCACCATCTTACCTCCCATGTATCCATCTCTAGCTCTATAGTGATAGAGTGTGATAGTTATATTGGGTCCACCTAGGCTAGCCCGCATATGGCCTCCATACTACATAGAGTGTGTCTGCTAGTAGAATTTGGCAAATAAATGACTACGTGACTAAAATGTTTAGTCATGACAACTAAAAATGACTAAATTCTATAAATTTTTTGCAAGATAGATCTAAATGACTTATTTGATCATTGGGTAAAAAACACAACTAAATAATTAATCACCCAAATAAAAATGACTAAATAATTAGTCATACAAATAAAAAAAACAATATGATATTAAAGTGGGTAATTAAAAAATATTTTGAATTGGGAAATTATTGGTGGGAATGGGTTGTATTGCATACGTAGGGTTAATATCAAATTGGGAAATTGTTAGTGAGAGTGGGAAGTACAATAAAGTGTATAATTTGGTAGAGGTAATTTGATGGGGGAGTGGGGAGTATAATTAGCATTATTTATGCAATGTACCTCTACAAATAGAAAGAGGGTTTATTAATTATTAATGGAGCTGAAGCTGACTAGAGAGGGTTTGTGTGCCAATTTAATGGCATGAGTCATTTTGGGTTTTATCATATAAGTATAACATCTACTTGCATGAACGATAAAGATTATTTGGATAGGACCTGGAGACTTCTAAAAAGGTAAGCAAGGAATTTATAGTTTGTTTTAATGAATTTGAAGTTGGTGAGGCCCTCTGTAGTGAGATCAAATTTGGGGATGCCCTTTATAATGAATTTAGAGGTAATTTTAAACCCTCGTTACATTAAACACAAATTATATAGCTTTTTGATTGGCAACTGTATCTAGCTAGGAGAACAAAATTGATGTATTATAAGAGA
This sequence comes from Torreya grandis, assembly GCA_037957365.1. Taxonomy (NCBI): domain Eukaryota; kingdom Viridiplantae; phylum Streptophyta; class Pinopsida; order Cupressales; family Taxaceae; genus Torreya; species Torreya grandis. The sequence goes on from JARHVA010000018.1 coordinate 4,200,601, forward strand.
TGAGTTACATAAATAAGAGGGTATCTTATCATAAGGCATTGACTACCATGTAACAATTTGGAGTTCTTGAGATTGTGAATGAATTGGATGATTTTATTCATTGTATAATCAATACAATATAGTGACCATATCTTGAAGTTGTCTATTTGTGTTCCATGTTATCATACATAGGTATGGTATTAATTTCTAATTTTGTAACAAATCCACCAATCTAATCTCTGAGGCTCCTTTTCACTAAGCCTTCATGGCATGGGTAGTGCATGTACATCATAATTAGTTTGTTATTCATTGGTGTAACTTATAGTAGTTACATAGGTAACCGAGTACCAGAACCATATAGGCAATTCTAATTTTATCAGACTATTTTTTCATTAGTTTCCTCTACGTATTTTGGAGCATATGGGAATTAATCTTGTAACATGCATCCAAATTTCAATTCCTTTGATCATTTTGCCATTAAACCACAGGCTCATATCCCTAGCCTAGACCTCAATGCTTGGGTAACATTATGTGCAAGCCTAATCTATTAATTACATGGAATCCTAAAAGATGGTTTCATATGGCATTGTTGAAAGTTATGCTAGTTCATCAAATCAATGTGATCACCAAGCTATTTTATTTAATACTATATTCCACACAAGGGAGTATATCAATTGTTAGAATAAGTCATCTTATTTCAACATGTTAATAATTTATGCTAGTAAGTAATGCTCAAAGTTACAACAAAGAACTCATTGGCCTATTTGTTAGTGTTTATGTATTCATTAACATTGACAAGATTGCCATATGTTTAAAATTATTGTGGATCATCAATAGAACAAGCATAAATTCTATGTTCCATTTCTAACGTATTTCTTTAATTATCATCTAGACAAGGAAGGCCCTCAATAAAACATGGATAAAAATAACATTTATTTATTTTTAGTCATAAAAAGAACATATTATTCTATAGAGTGATGCCCAGCTGTATTTATTGAATTTTAATTACTACAGAGTGTTTTGTATCCTATAGAGTGCTACAATTCTAATTTTTTAGAGTGCTCTGTATCCTAATTCTATGAAGTGCTCTAAATTTTGGGTAAGTAATGAAGAGCACTAGAGAGAATGAGATTACATGAATTATATCTTGAGTAAGTTGAGTTTTTCAAATTTCTATTTTTTTAAAAATAGGAAACTAAATTAATACTGAAATCCAAAAAATTACGGATGGATCAATGTCAAAGGTTGACTATGGATCACTACCATGCATATGATGAGAGAGTAGCTGATGAGATTGGCATGGACAAATATCCATGTCTATGTAATGACTATCTTGGTAGAAAGGTGAAAAAAATAAATGTGATTTATCGACATATGATAAGATATGGGTATAGTGGTATAAGCCCTTGGGATTATAATTATTATGAAGATATGATAGAACTGTAGAGTGTGAGAGATGAAGAGGAAACAAACATAGATGAAGTGACACCAAACATAGATGAAGAGGTGACAATGTTAGATGAGGGGTTTGAAGTTGATAGAATGTTGAATGAGGGTCTAAATGATGATTGGGCCAAGTTGATGGAGGATTAGTTAAAGCCTATGTATGCTAATTACAAGTTAAGTAATTTGACAAAAATCCTTCAAATTCTTAACTTGCAAGTGGTGCTTGGTTGGACAAATGAGAGAGTAGATTAGTTATGGCATTATTAAGTTTGTTGTTACCACCTGACTCCACATTACCAACAAAATGAAGTCAATGTAAAAAATAAATCACTAAGCTAGGCTTGGGTATGAAAACATCCACACATGTGTGAATGGTTGCGTATTATTTCATAATAATATTGAAAGTGAGAGTGAATGTCTGAAATATCGTGAAGCAAGATATTGACAAGGGTTGAAATCAGTTATGGTTCCTAGAAAGGTTTTTCTCCACTTTTTGATAATCCCATTATTACTCCAAATGTATAGGTTTAGAGACATTACTGAACTTATGTAATGACATATGCAAAATAAGAGCACTGATGGAAAATAATGACATGTGCCTGATTCTAAGATGTGGATGGAATTTGATAATAGATGGCCTAATTTTTCTCAAGATCCTCATAATATAAGGTTGGGTTTGGATCTAAATGGGGTGAACCCATTCTCAGATCAAATTACTAAATGGTCAACTTGGCTGGTGTTTTTAATAAATTATAACTTTCATCCATGGTTAGCAACTAAACCATTTTTCTTAATGCTATCATTGATTATACCAGGAAAGAAAAGTATAACTTTAGATATAATCAATGCTTATCTAGAGCCATTATATGATGAGCTAATAGAATTATGGAAAATAATTTAAGCAATTCAATATGTAAAGGATGTTCATTCAATCAAATTCACTTTAAGAGCTTCCTTATTATTTATGATTCATGATTTTTGTGCATATGTCACATTGTTTGGTCTCACTTTTCATGGATACCATGGATGTCATGCTTACAACTTTAAGAATTTTTTGAGGCAATAAAGATTTTTGTGTAAGTGTATTTATTGTGAATATCATGCTTACCTTAAAATGGATCATCCATATCATCAACAAAAAACATGTTTCCATGGTCAAGAAGAGAATCGTGAAGCACCATTGATAGTAATGTGTGATTACGTTGTTGAGAATGGAAAAAAAAAGAATGTCATTTATAATTAAAAATTATGGAATTACTGGTAGTAGATATGATCTATTTAATGAAAGTGATGTAAAAAGGTTGTGCATATTCTATAAGTTTCCATACTTTAAGGATATATCCATTAGGCATACTATTGACTTTATGCATACTGAGAAAAATATAGCCTATGCTATTATAGAAACTCTTTTTGGTGCTTTTGATAATATTTCATCATGTGAAGACTTTTGAAAACTAAAGATTTGTTGAAATCTTTGGGTTGAAAAATATGATGATGAAAAATATAGAAAACTTAGTGCTCCTTATGTTTGGACAAAGGAACAAAGTGCATAATTATTACAGTTGATGTCTAAGACTTGCTTTCCTACTAGATATGTAATTAGTAGTATTAGAATCCAAACTAACATTAATATCTTAAGAGTCCTCAAGACCCATGACTATCATGTCATAATCAAGAATATTTTACCTATTGTGGTAAATATATCAAGTTTGGCAAAGGGGCCAAGATTGGCAATTATAAGGTTGGGCCTAATATTGAAGAGAATTAGTTTACATGTATTAGATCCTTTGAACTTTGATAGTTTGAGGGAGGAGTTTGTTGAATTCCTTTGTCGATTGGAATGGGACACCAACAATCTTTAACATTTCTATGCATATTTTAATACACTTAGAATAGGAACTAGAACATTATGGCCTAGTAATAATTAGATGGATGTATCCTATAGGATGAAATATGAATGTTTTGAAAAAAATTATTCGTACTAGGGAAAAAATGGAAGGCAGCATGTCTGAGGGATATTCAATGCAAGAGGCCATGGGATTTTGCACATCATATATGAAGGATTTTAAAAATGTAAATTAACATGTATGGGATGATGACGAAGATGAGAGAGTTGTAGGTGAATTATTAGAAGGAAATGGATGTCACTTCAATCTATCACATCAAGAAATAAGTATGATACATACCTATATTCTTCAAAACATGTCTTCATTTGATAAGTGGCATAGGTAAAAAAAAATTACATGATAATTTATTTACTCAATTGCATTTACATATTTATATTATTAATCTTACTATTTTTACGTTAATATTCTATGTAGAAAATATGAAGAAGATAATCAAACCTGGATGTAACATTGACCTCAAAAGTGCAGACATCTTGATTTGATTGGAGGTGATTCTTTTCCAAAAGTTGAAGACTTGATTGTTAATGAAATCAGTGATTTAAAAGAAGAAGGTCAAGATATAACAATGGAGGAAAGTGAGCTTTCACAATCTCCACATTTTTGGGCTATGCATTTTGGTGGAATGTGGGCCTATGGTGGTAATTTAAGAGTGGAAGAAAAAGACAAAGGAAAGATAAATTGTGATTGTGTTGTTAGTGCTAAATTTCTTCATGAAACTAAGAAATTTTTTTATGTTGGATTCATCCAAGAAATTATTCAAGTGGATTTTGGTGAAAATAATCCTATATTATTAAAATGTAATTGGATCCGACCATCCACAGTACAATTTGATGAGTATGGATTTGTACATGCAAATAGATGACAAATTTTATCAAAGACAGATGAGCTGTATGTTTCCCTTCTTCAAATTAAACAATCATTTCTAATTGATGATGTAAGAATCCCAAGTTGGTTGTATGTCATTCAAATAAAGTCTCGTTCAAAAATAAAATTCATGGAAGTTGTCGATATAATGCTTGATGGGCAATATGTTAATTTACAAGAAACATTCAAAGAAGTGGATGAAGATGATGGAGTGTTTAAAGAAGAGATTTTGATTACCATTGAAGAGACTGGGAGAGAGAATGTATTGCACATCACATATGAGGATGACAAAGAAAATTAAGTAGATGTAGACATAAGAGATTAGGATTTTGATCTTGTTGGCAATGCAGATGATTATGATGATGTTTAATCACCTTAAATAGCATGTTAACTTAACTTGTTAGCTTGTCACCTAAACTTTGGTTATATTTATGGTGTAATTTATTATTGAATGTAATAAAGACCTGAGTATAGGTGTGATTATTCACTATTGTTTTATTGATATATTTCTGAATGTAATCATCATTATTCTATTGGTACATTGTCTATAAAACCTGAGATGTTCACTGTTGATTTGAAGTGCATTTAAAGTTAGGTTCAATCATTCTTCTTAGTTTTATTACTTTGGTTGAAATTAATTTTATTTATTTAGAATATAATATTTTGTATGTCCTATATGTTTTCTAGATGCTAAACTTTTCTAACTTGTCTAGAAATGCTAGACATGAAAATAAGCAAGCAAGGTCTAAAGGTATCAAATAATGTAACAAGATACCTGTGAAAGTAAACAACTCTTTAAAATCTTGACAATAAATTATAGTCATTTCTCTGATATTTAGATATCTTCAATTTGTAATACAGCTTCTAGCCTCCACATGCAATGAGTATGCTTGAGTGAAGGAAACAATAATGAACATCTATGATTTAATAATACATATATATATATATATATATATATATATATATATATATATATATATCTTAACATTAGGTGAAGAAATATTTAACCTATACTATTAAACAATTTATGTGAAAATACAAGTAGAATTCCCTACCATTCTCCCAATACTATTATGCTCCCCCTAACTTTAGCATTGTCATGTTGTTCTAGATCATGCTATGTTTTACTGCTTTAATTCTCCCCCTTTGACATCAATGGCAAAGGTGTTGGTCAATTAAACCCCTGACTTAAATCTCCTCATTAACTTGTAGTACAATAAATTTAAAAGACTAAAACTAGAACAAGAGGTCAATGATGAATTATAAGACCAAAATTTTCAAGGTATAAGGGTTCCATACTAAGGTAAAATTTTAAAAAATGACAACCCCTATGTTAAAACATCCAAAATTTGCCAAGTTTCATTATCATAACTATCCTTGAGCCCAATAACTAAAGCCATGATTCCTATGATAAAAGTGTCTCTACCTAACTAAGCCTCCTCATTACAAACAAAGAAATGATATCTTAGGTCTGATTGACACTAAAAATTAAAACTAAAAGACTACAAAATTAGAAAATTGTTTAAGATTTTCAATAAAATAATATATAAAATACTGCATTCATAATATACCCCTATATTCCCACCTAGAATACATAAAAAATCTAATACCACAAACCCACAAGGGGTAAATAGTGACACTACGGCATGGTGGTGAACAATCACTTAACCTCTAGAATTAACTCACCATCCCATGCAAGTCTAAAGGGGTGTGCATAGGGTGGTGATATGAGACTATATGACCTGTTATCCCATAGAAAGTAAAGTGAAGGTGTGAAGTATAGTAGGGAGAGTAAAATGCTAACTCTACCATATTGCTACCCTGCAATGGTCTTGATATGATAGAAAGTTACTGTGGTACAAGCTATCAAAGAATTTAAATCATCATTTGTAATGATTACACCTCTAAAAATGAAACATTCAGTTTCCCAAGATCAAAAGAATGTATCCACACTTGAAATATAAATAGATTATGAAATATCTTACAAAAATTGACATTAATAGTGAGGTGACTGAGCTTAGAAACAAGTGTGCTTGGGATTAGACACCATTTTTACAATCATTCACACAATTCAGTGTACCAAAGGTAAGGTAGTTTAAGGAAGAAGACTCTACAGCTATAATTTCTCTACATAAGTTCACAGAAACCCTTTGTAAAAAGTGTATAAGAACTAAATTTGCTCAATTATACAAGTAGACACTAAACTAGGAAAGGTATAAATACTTTGCAACTAACCCAGTCAACCTTTAGGTGGTTAGTAACTTAAAGTTACTTCTTTGTAGCCCTGACTGGATAAAGGATAATATATTCTATTTTGCTATTTTGCTTCTTTTTCTCCTTTCTATTGTCCTTATCATATTCATCTTTTGATAGCACATCCAAGTTTATATGCATGTGAGGGATCCATACAACTACTGTGGAGGATCTTCTTCAATCATTTATTTTTTTTCTAAGATAGTTGGATGTGTCCTTAAAAACCAATTACTTATTATCATAACAATAGTTGGTTCTATGTAGTAGCTGGGGGCTCTTGTAGGTTAAAATCGGCAGTTGCTATGGGAAACTTGTAGGTGAAAACTTGTAGTTGTTATGGGAAACCTATAGGTGGAAATCATGTAGCTTTTCAATTTCTATGGCAAACCTATAGATGAAAACTTTTAGTTGCTATGGGCAACTTGTAGGTGGAAACCTGTAGGTTGGTAGTTGTTACGAGATAGAAGCCCCTTTTGTTGTGGGCTTCTCTATAAGTGTTATGACTAAATAGGATTCTTACAGTCTTATTCTACCTTTTAAATGTCTATTAAATAAGGTTACATAAGTATAATCTAATCAAAGAAAAAGCATCATTAATCCATAACACAACATGTATATATTAATGTATACATATAATCATTAATTTATTCATTTATTTACATGAGTCATGGATAGCTCTAGGGATTCATATAGGAAAAAGATATACAACTGGGTATAGATGAGGCTAAAAATAGAATAATTAGTGGCCTCATCATACCCTAATGAAGATGGTCCAGTTGTCTAGGTCTCCTTGAAATTGCCTATGGTTTGAGGGTTCCCTTCTCACCACTAAACTTCCCATTCTAGCTAGTTTATCTTCCTATCAAAATTTTGTAAATAGATATCTCTTAAAAACACCCAATTTTACCTTTAGATTATTGCCTGTAGTGAAGTAAGTTTCTATAATAATGGTAGTTTTGTTTTTAAGTTGTATTAATATATTTGTTAGGTATTTTTGTGAATGAGCTTTGCTCTTGAAGTGAAAAACAATAAAATTGATTATTTTTCCTAATTGAATATAGGTGTAGCTATGATGTAATCATGGGCTTTCAATTTGAACATATAGATTATCATGTGATTGATTTCCCACAACATTCTTCCCCCCTATGTGAAGTTTCACTTCTCCCCAAGTGGCATGGTACGTGTAGGATGCAAAAAGATAGGATGGGGTTATAATGAGGGTTTTGAGTGGTGACTTGGCATAGCTCATGACAAGACTTAATGAATGATGTTTTAATGATTTAATATGATTTTTAATATAATGTATGCTATATTAAAAAAATAAAGTGATTTTTTATGACTAAAAGATACATTGTACCTTTAGAACCATTTATTCTTAGGTTTTTGGCATCGGAAATATGTATGTGAGTGTTTGCCAGAATGGAAGCTTAGCTTGTTATGTTCTCATGCAATTATTACCCTAGTAGTAATTTTTTTGTTGTATTGTTACCTTTGGATAATTATGTGATCACAGTGTCATATCCTTTAATTATGCCCTCAGTAACCTACATGAAATCATGATGACCTACAAAGCACTAGAGTAGTGGTCTTGTAGTGGTATGAGAGACTATTTCCATCCTTTCATAAGGTGGTTATTGCGTATTTTTGTTTGTTATCCAAGTTAGATCCTTTATAATCATGGAGGAGGGTGGGTGATGGAATTTTATACTCTTAATATCCTCTGTATGAGAATTTTGATGGCTTTTTTCTCTTTTGTCTTACTCCAAGTAAATGAGGATGTTTACTGATGGATTCTTTGTTTAGTGAACTTTTAATCTAGTAATTAGCTGGTTTATCAAACATAGCACTTGTGCTCTAGAAAATATCCTAGATCTCTCTTATTGGTAGAATGAAATTATTTTCCATGAAGTGACTAGAAGCTAAAAATGGTTCTTTTATATCCCTATAGTCATAACTTATGGTTTGTAACACTCCAAATAGAGATTGAAAGTGTATGCTTTTGTTGTAGCACTTACTTTTTTATTCAAGGGTATGGTCATTCCTTAGAAATTTTTTAAGTTTCTACTCTAATCTTCCTTCACTCCTCTAGCTTGTATGGTGTCTTCCATGAATCTATCAATATCCCATATCCAAATCCATAGCTCATCATTTATGATGGATTAACCTACAACTACTAGAGAGGTGTATATAGGGGTTAGGATGTACCTATAGAAACTATAAGTTGAGCCTATAGCTACTAAAAAGTTGTTCCCAACAATGAGGAAGGTGCTCACGACAACTACAAAATAGCCTATAACAACTGAAGGAATGGTATTTATTGTCTTTGTAGTATCCACATCTTCATGGCACATGACTACTAACATATTGACACCTTCTGTATCTAACATCCATTCTGTATCAAATAGCAAGAAGTTAATTTTTTTTTAATATGTCAAGTGCATGGTTTCAAGTTTTCTATTGTCATTTTCTACTTTCTTATAAATTTCTATAGAATGTTTATTTGTGTGTTATCGAATGTTTTATATCTCTGTATAATGTGTATTTTTTTTGTTTTTGTAGAAATGTATTGATAAACTCCAAGAAGGGGATAAATTTGGGGTCTTGGATCCATTTGATGGTGTTGTTGTGGGCATTGGGCAAATTCACTCACTATTTATTATACATGGAGTCAAATTGAGAGGAATAGGAGATGTAAATGTAAATATTTGAAAGATCACAAATACCCCTTGCTTATGAAGATAAAATAGATGGAGCTATCCATCTGAAAGAGAAAAAAGGAACCTTCACACGATACGTGGCCACTAAAATATTTGTAAAAAATGGCATAGTTGATTTTTATTATGTACTCATTGTTAGATAGCTTGACCCACTGCTTTATGCAATATTTTGAATGTGTTGTTTAAGAATATTTATCATGGTGTAATTGCAAGAGTTTGAAACTCTTAGACTTTGACATTTTTGATTTTGTGTGTGTGTGTGTGTGTGTGTGTGTGTGTGTGTGTGTGTCTATGTATATGTATATGAACATCTTACAGTTCATCAAAATTACATTGTATTTTTTATTGTAGATTATCTTTTTTAATCATGATTTTGAATCAATCTTTTAACTTTTAGCATGTTGTAGTTTGTTCATATAAGTAATATTTTTATTTGTTTTTATGTTTTAATTTAAGTTTAATAATATGTTTATTTCTATATTTTTATTTTCTTTTATGTTTTAATTCAAGTTTAACAATATTTTTATTTTTGCATTATACAATTTATGGAATTTAATAAATTATTCATATCATACAAATGAAAATTTACTACTAAACTAGTAGTAAATATAATGATTATGCAATTAATAAACAATGTATCAATATACTACTAGTTGAAATAAATTAGTGAATAATAACAATTAAATAAACTATCAAATGATAATAATTAAAAATTAAATGACTAAATTTACTACCAATTAATGGAAATCAGTTAATTAAAATGACTAAATATACTACTAATCAACATAAATTAATAATTGACTCGACTAAATATACTGACAATTGATAGAAACCAATGAATAAACATGACTAAATATATGACCAATTGATGGAAAAATAATGATTAAAATGACTAAATATATTACCAATGGATGGAAATTAGTTAACACAAATGACTAAATATACTACCAATGGACAAAAAACAGTGAATAAAAATGACTAATATACTACCAATTGATGGCAATTAATGATTACAATGACTATCATGACTAAATAAATGACCAGTTAACAACAATCAATGACTAAATTAATGACTAAATATACTACCAAATTTATCAATCAAAATAACTAATAAATGACTAAAAATGGTTTAGTCATAAATTTGCTCATGTTATAAATGATCAATAATAAACTACTAATGGTTAAGTGACCAAGCTTAGTCATTTATATGCAATTTTTAGTAGTTTTTTTAGTCATTTATTATTATTTTTCTACTAGTGGTTGATGGTCTTATTACTCACTTTACCCTCGATGTTTAACCATCGATGGTCAAGATGACTGTCAACAGTCAGGTTGAACCATTGACAATCACTGTGTGTGACCACATGTGTTAAAACCCTCAAAACTAACCCAACTAAAACTACATCAAAATAACTCATTTCATAAACTAAACTACCTCACTCTATCCTACAGCATATCCCCCACCCAAAGCATCTTTCACATTATAAATTCACCCACTAATTTTTCTTAATCTCACCAAACACCTAAATTAGGGTAAAAACTCCCTCAACCCTACCCAAAAAACTATAAAAACCCTATAAAACTAATTTAAACCTACTCAAATGCATATTCAAAATAATAAATTTAACTATCAAATTTTAGAACATCACCTACCTCATTTCTCAATCATTGTCAAGGTCAAAGCCCACATCCTGTCACTCGATCATGCCCTCATCTACCCTCCATCTCAGTCAATACTTGATCTCCTCAAACACACACTCAACTAATGACCAAACTACACCTTAGCATGCTCATTCAACTTACCACAAAATCCCAACATACATAAGAGCCAGAGCATAAAAAATAGAGGTCAAATAGTCAAAAGTGAAAATGATTTTTCATTTTTTATGTTTCATCTTTCTAGGGTTTCCCCTAACTGTCGACTATTAGGGTGACCATCAACAATTGACCCTAGGAACCCTTGACCATTGATGGTTAGGGTCCCCCAGCTTTTCAAAATTTTAAGCACCCCCTTTAGGTGTTAAACTATAGAGATCACCTAATCTCACTTCAACCAGAACTTGAACTTTTAGAGATTACCCTTATCTATCAAACCATTTGACCATGTCCACCTCAATGTTGGTCATTTTTTACCTAAACTATTTACATGTTTTACGATGACCTTACTTTGGTTTTTTGACTGCACTAATAATTTTTGACATGTTAACCATTTGAATTTTATACCACCTCATGCACTGCCAAACCTTTTATGTTTTTCAAGGGAGCACTTCCTATCTTGGATACCTACAAAAATATTGACCCTATCTAAAAGACTTATAGAATCACCCAATCAGTTATGACCAACATTATGGACTGATTACTCTATCACTTATACTTCTAAAACTGACCTTATTTTTACCAACATTGGTAACCTTAGTTTGTGTGTAATGTTGGATATCATACTTAGTAATATTTTGTGCACATGTTTGTGTTTCAAATGCCCAACCCATTTTTTCACCAACCTCATGACTCACCATACACCACTTATCAAACTCTGACCTAATTTTAATTTCACTTCATTGATTCTTGGTTTGAGGGGGAACACCTCCTCCCATACTCAAGGCAATCAAACCTTGACTAGCAATCCATTTTATTTTGTAGTTTATTAATATAAAAATGCATAATAAAAAGGGGGAAAATGTAGACACTAGAATACCATACTAGATGTTGTAAATCCTCTAGATACCTTAAACCCCCCCTTAACCCATCAACCAACCTATCAGACCTTGAGTCTAGTTAACCACCTAGTTAACTAAACTCATTTACTAATTCAAACATTTAAACACCCTTTTTAACCCCCACCTTGACCAACTTAACTTTAGCACTTGACCACCAATAGTCAGCCCAATTGTCAAACATAATTATCGATGGTCAGGTCCTCACCCTCCTAACACATCACCAGCTATGTATAAGGTAACAAGGCATAATTTAATATATCACCTTATGCAGTGTTAATGAACTTCTAAGCATTGTGATCATCAACCTCTCCCTTATCAATCAAAAGGAGGGGAGTGGAAGGTGAAAAGGATCAATCAAAAGAGTTATCAAATATACAAGTATTCAAGCTCTCTAACATCCAGTCTTCCTTTAGCAACTTAGCATCAGCAAAAGAGACCCAAACCTCTATCAAATTTGATTTTGAGGCCAAAGTATTATTACTCTAGTTAAATTTTCTTAGCCTTAAACTATCAACCATCTAGCAAACTCTAGGTATATTCTACTTGTTCTTTGTTATTTTAGATTTATAATCTCCCTAAACTTATCAGACCTATTTGTACCTTGTTTCCTCTCCATCAGATCCTTAATAAAACCATTATTAGACCTCTGACCCAAATTAAAACTCTTTTTTTTAAAATATATTCAGAATTCATAAAGAACCATCGATATTTATTACAATTATTGATGGTCACCCTAATTGCCAATGATTACCCAACCACTGACAGTCAACATAACCGTTGATAGTTCACCTAAGCACCAACGGTCACTATGGTAGAAAATAATAGCAAGTTATTTTTAGCTTGTTAACCCCAATCAAAACCAACCCTTTGTGTTCTTTCCTATTCACAAATAATTCCCTAATTTTTTGAACTTGATCCTAACTATTTTAGCATGAGTATTGACCTACTTTTGCTATATTTAGTCATTTTATTTAATAAACATTTTACTTTCTTCTTATATTGCATGTATTTACTTTCATGTTATTGAATTCAAGTACTCTTTATTTTACCTATATCAACTTAATTATTATCAACATTGGATTGACAGCCTCTTAATAATCTTATGCTTATTGGATCTAGCTCATATTAGGTAGTGCACTCAACTATCTTGCTAACAACCCATTTTGTTAGTGTCTTTCTTATATTTATGTTATTCCTTCCAAGTCAAAGAGAAGTTCTCCATCATCATCTGGATCATGTGCACACTTTCTATTAGGTTCTATACATACCCCTTATTACTAGTTTCTTACCCTCTTCCAAATTAAGAAATGAGCAAAAATTAAGAGAAACAATATTGAACTTACAACTAATACCTCACCATAACCACACACTATCAAATGGTTCAGTGTAAGATTTAAGAAATATGTTACTTAGAAATGTCAATTGGCATAAAACATCAAGCCTTTTTAATATATACTCCTTTGTGATGTCTCAAATGTATGTGATGTTTTAATTAGTCGACCATATATTTATTATTGACATGCAATCTATGGGGAAAATACCATATGTGTTGTCGTAGATGTTGGTAATAAGAGATACCATATACTAGAAGTAGTCCCTAAGATATCACTCATATCACCAAGCAATGTAAGATGCTAGTCACATCTAGTAAGAAGTTTGTGCTTTTGATGGTAAGGTCTAAATATAGAAAAGTATTTATGGCACCAATCCACATTTTAGTTCCTCTAACAATAGTAGTATAAAACCTCAAAGTTGAGCTACTCATTGGAATAATTTAAGGATATTTTCTAGCTACCAAGGGAAGTGATTATACTGTGTGGTAAAGTACACTATTTATTTTATCCCTACACTACTAACTAATGTCTCTTTATATCATAGATCAGTTCTAAAGATTGAATTAATCAAGGAATAAATCCATGAACTTGTGGAAAAAGGACTTATCAATCCCAATTCATTACCTTTGTGATAGCCCCATTATGATTATGCCAAATAAATATGACACATGGAGGTTATGTATCGATTAAAAATCTCTCAATAAAATCATAGTGAAGAAATGATATCCTCTTTTAAGGATTGAATATTTGAGGGACTAGCTCTATGATGTAAAGTATTCACCAAAATAAATCTTAAGTCTAGATATCATCAATTCCCTATTGAACCTATGGATATCTGGAAACAACCTTCAAATAAAAATAAGGTTTATTTGAATGGTTAGTCATCCCTTTGATTTGACCAATGCACCAACTACATTCATGCAAATTATGAAAAAAAATCTTAGGCCATTCACTATGTTTTTTGTAGTCTTCCTTGATGACATGCTAATTTTCAACAAAATATGGGATGAGCATCTGTGCTATAGAGAGCAAGTGATTGACACTTTACCAAAACAAAATTTGTATGCAAACATGGAGACATGTCCATTTCCTATATGGGAGATTAGTATCTTGGATACATAATAGATGTATAAAAAGTGCATGTGGATCAAACCAATATTTGATTCATTTTTGAATGGACACAACCAAATAATATCATAGAGCTTCGAACCTTACTAGGAATGACAAATTTGTATAAGAGATTTGTACTTGGTTTTTCTCATGTGACTTAGCCTTTAAACCAAGTTATCAATGGTGGTGCTAAGGAAAAGTTCATCTAGGAAGCCACACAATAGAAATAATTAAAATAATTTAAATTTAGACTCTATTCTACACCATTACTTGTGTTACTAGATCTTAAATTACCAATTGAGCTTGAGATAGATTCTTCTAAATCCATACTTGGAACAGTCCCAACTCAATATAGTCATTTGGTTACTTATTATTGACCAAATTTGACCACAAGTAAAATTTAGGTCAACCCCTACTATTTTAAACTTTTGAATAAGGTTTCATGTGTCCTATGGGGTCTCTTATTGTCCTATATGTCTCAATTGTCCTTCCCCTAGTCCTTGTTGAAGCCCATTCTCCTTGTACTAGTCTAGTCAAACAAAGTCAAAGTTGGTTAACCATGGTCAAACTTGTTCAAAATCTCAATTTATTTTTAAAATGTCTTAAAATGGTCTCTTATATGTTTCAAGGTGTCTTCAAGTCATAAATTGGCCACACACTAGGTTTTGCGAGCTAAAAGGGGGTATTTGGTCGCATTTTTAGCTTATTAAATAAATTATATGGATGTTGGATTACATTATTTTTCACCAAAATCTCAATGTGGAGGAGGTCAAATTATGTTAGGGCCTATCATAGGTCGGTTAAAAAATTGGTTATGTGTAGGAAATGGCAGTTTTTTCCTTGATTTTAGGCCCTTTTGGGAACTTATATAGACTCCTTGATCTCAATTGTAGTTAAAAATTTGTATGGGGTGACTCTTCACCTCCCCAATATATTTTAAAATCTTGAAGTGAAAATATTTCATCAAAAAGTTTATTGTTTCTCATGTTTCTTCCATTTTCCCTTTGCAAGCCAAGGAAGGTCAAATTCAAGCACTTGGTATGGTCTTTATAAGTGGAGTTGGTAAGAATGGTCTTGGTGGTGGATATTTATTTGATTTTAATTAAAATACATAATAAGAACTCTCATATTGGTGGCTATTCTTATATTAACAATCACTTACACCTCAGATAAATTTTTATGCATGTGCAACCATGAGGGGTCTCCTTTTGAGCTAGTTTCTATTTCTTGCATTTGGTTTTGATGTGTTTGATTTTTTTACATATTTATAATGACCTATTCATAGGTTCTCTATTCTGCTTATTTTTTTGGAAAGATTAAGTGCATAATAAATCCTCTTCTAGGCTTGTAGATGCTTCCAAACTGGTTCTTTCATACTCACAGTTATCTCAACCACCAAGAAGGAGATTTTACACATTAGATGGATGCATGGGATGTTGATTCAAGAATTTGAATTCATGAATATGAATTTGAGGGTGTTGGAACAATTTTTCAACTCATATAATATCAAAACAAGGCTCAAATGTATAGTCCTTCCATGACTGTCAACCCTCTCAGAGATATCTTCACCTATAGGTGCCATTGAAAGTGTTATGAAGTTCATCTCAAGGTGTCCTTGATGGATATTATCCTTGTGAAAGTATAATAGTTAAATTTTAAGGGGCTTTGAAGACTCCTTTCTAACCTTTCTTTTTCAATTTCATCCTTCTTGCCTATACACAATCATGTGTGTATCGACAAGTGACTTGGTAGGAAGCTTTAAAGCCAATTTGGGGTGATTAAGAATTTATTCAAACCATTATTGAAATCCTAGACTATTAATTTGATCATTTCACACATATTTGATGTGTCTAATTGACAAATTATAAGGGAAAACATCATCATGAAAAAGGAGACTGTGTTCAGGGCTCTTGTACCTTGAAAGTTGCAAATAGAGGTCCTCAATAATTTTGTGGAGGGTATATGATAGGTTTATATGAGGTTTTGATACCTCCTAATGATCTTAATTGGTTTTATCTAGCATATAGAAGGACATCTCAAATAAAAATTCAATAGGGTAAGTGGATAGGAGTGTTTAAAAGGATCAAAGTCACCCTAAAACACACTAAAAATGTGCAGTGGTGTCTATAGGTTTACAAGGTTTCAAATGGATTTTGACGGCTAGAGATAAATGAGGATACATTCATGTTGAGAGTATTTCCTTTTGTTTTAAGTAACATCAATAACTTATAATATTATCAAGAATCATATAAAATTTGATATACCTTACATTACCATCCCACAATCCATATAGATGTTTCCAAATATCCACCTACAGCTGAGACAGGCAGTGGAGTGAAACAATGGAGTTTAAGGAGGTTCCAAGAAATTTTGAGTTGAGGAGGTGTCAATGTTAAGTCATAATGGTTTTTAAATCCTAAATAATTTTTTAAATCATCATCTAAAACCTATTTCATACCCATGACCACCTATAAACACCAATAGGGGTCAGAATAAGAAGATAGTCACAGTTATGACAAGTGTGCTCTGTCTTAACTAAAAAAGTATGAGGGAAAGGTAAAATAATGAAGTTATTAATGGTAATTTATCTATTTTTGGTGAAACAATGACATTACCATATGTCACAAGATAGAGAAGGATAGAACCCTCATCAAGCACATACACTCTAGTGACAACCCTGTATATTCTGCCTAGTAGGTAACCAATCTTGGAATTTGATGATTTGATGGGTCAAAACATTGAACCAAGGGATAAATTTTGATATGGAGAGTCCTTATCACTAAAAAAAACACCTATAATACTCATTTTTCTGAAATAAATAGGGTAGATACCCTCTATTCTATCTTAGAATAGGGGTACTCCCTTCAAAGTAAAACACAAACAGTATTGTGAGAAAAGGATGATTTAGTGAGTTGGGGATGTTATGAATCTTTGAGGAATGTTTTAAAATATGTATCACACCTAATACAAGATAAAAATACAAACTATAATGTTGGAAGATAGATAGAGTGGCCTGGACAAGGAGGTCTGCAGGCAGACCTAGTGAGACAACATGCAAACCTAACCTCAAATGAGAGATCACTTTCAGTTTGGGCCTTAGGAAAACATCTCAATGACTTGGGTCAGATTTATAGAGGTAAATATGAAGTATTTAAACCATCACCTTGCAAATGAAAGTCTAATATTGGTCAATTGGATCCAAATCTCACATAGGGGAGCCTAAATCACTCATTCCCAATCAAAGAAGCAACTTCAAGAGCTTAGTAATGTAAAGACAAATTGCATGGAATCCTAATAAATGGATAATATTTATAGGTGGTCCTTATCTTGAATTTTTTTCCATTATTTCAATGATTCAATGTGTCATCTATATGAACTATTGTTAAGAGGGTAAGGTATTCCAAACCCTCCAAGAAGCCTATTTTGAACCCAAAGAGAAGGAAAGGAAAATAAAATCACTAAAATGGATTTTTAAATATTTTAATTTATCAAGATGACCTATAGGACTCTCCTAAGGTTCATCTTGTGCCACTAGTTTATACCTACAAGTATAGGGTTGTACAAAATAGGTCAAGAAAGAGTAATTAATGTTAGAATAAGGATCCATACAAATGACCAGGAGATAAAATTAGACATGAGGGATGATAAGGAGGTAAAAAAATTTAATCACATTTTACTTTTCCATTTCACATGAGTGGGAGCACAAAATGGACATTTTTGGTCTTATAGGCTAAAGAGGTCTAATTGGGAAGACTAACTGATCAAAAGGTACACTTTCCTTGGGTATAGAGCCATGAAAATTGACACATATTATAATGAAGGAAAAGGGTATTCAAAAATGGCCTTAATTATTTCTAAAGTTCTACACATTCGCCTACACAAGTCGATTTGTGTAAAAGTAGGGTTATAAGGGAATAGGCCTAGTCTATAGGTCTAGATGCTTGGTGAAGCATTGGAGATTTTATGTCAAGTTATATATGGCCTAAGAGGTCCTTATATGAGTATTAAATGCATTGATAAGGTCAAATTCTTGAGTTGACCCTTTGAGGCAAAAGTGACTTATGCCAAATGTAGAGATCTGTGACACCTAAGAGTGGGATTAATGATTTCAGGTGATGTATCAGTTTGAGATGCTCCAATATGATCTAAAAATGTCCTTAGGATGCATATATAACTATCAAATAAATATCATGATCAAATTCTAGCTTCTTTCCTCTTGCCACTTGTTAAGGAGTTTCAAGACCTAAAGATGCTTGTTAAGGAGTTTCAATGCCACATTTGGAGAAGAGGCTTATTTGGGATGTGATCATGTGAAAATTAGTTTCATAACTCATTATACACCTAATTCACATGAATTTTAACTAATTTTCACCTTTGGACACTTGTCCTTGTGCCTCTTCAACTTCTCTTTTCTCTCTCTTCTTCCAAATTCTATAAATGTAAGCCATTTTGGCTATTGAAAAGATACCACAGCTTCTATAGTGAAGCCCTACTAGTATGGCATTACGTTTTGTCTTTGAAAATTTAATACAATTATAATTCTAAGTTATGAACATTTTGTCTAGGTGTGTGAGTGATGAATAGTGGAGCCAAGTGATAATATCATCCTTACTTCCCTTTATCCTTCATGTTTAAGCAAGAGTTCTAATTTTAACAGGGCATGTGAAGTGTATTGATTGTACTAGACTCTTCTTCAAGTAATCAATTGTGTTTATGGTGTGAAATCTACCCCTAGATTAGTTATCTTATTGATTGTCTTATGTATACTACCTTCATAGTGAGGTAATTATTATAGTCATTCAATGCCTATAATTGGTCTTGGAAATTTTTTTTGCTTAGTAGGAGTGTGATAGTCTATGGGATATGTCTTGGTGTATCACCTCTTTAGTGTAGTTTTCCATTTCATACAAACTTCTAACCCCTTTTCAAGAACAAGTATTAGATTAGGTGATAGGCACTTAAAGATGAATCTATGGAGCTAGTCTTCATAATCTAGAGATTCATCTCTCTTACAAGTTGATCCAAAACTTGAGAGATGATTCAATGTTGCATCAAATTTTAGGAACTTGAATAGAGTTTCCTAGGGTACACAATTTTATGCCAACACTTACCATAGAAAAACATTCACCTCATTGGTAATAGAGTACCCAACTTATGATAATGAGCTTTATGTCATTATTCAATCATGTAAGTATTGGAAGAATCATATCTTATTATGATCTACATAGATCACAATGCACTTCAGTTCTTTTATACTCAGAATAATTTGTGGCAAGAATGACTTCAAAAATGGTCTTCTTATCTTTCGTAGTTCCACCTAAACATCAAGCATAAGAAGGAAGGGCTAACCCTATCATAAATTGTCTAAACTATCCACTTTTTTAAGCTCGCATTTCTATACTTGATTAATGTGGCCATAAAGTTATCACATGGTCATAATTTTATCCATCAAACATGGATTTTGTAGATACCTATCAAAAAAATTTCTATGATAATTTAGTTTTAGATTTGTACTTTCATGATGGACTCTTATATCACCTTGGGCACTTGTGCATTCTACATGAGGTAGAGAGACAAACTAATATGGGGGGCTCATTTTAGAAAGGTTGTAAGAAATTTTAGATTTGAATAGAATCTTTTATGTTGTATAAGTAAGTATTTTAGCCAAAAGTTAGGGCTGATGTATCTAAATACATCAAGTCCTGTACCACATGTGAAATACCTAATTTGGTTAACAAGAAGTAAGGTTTATATGCACCTTTTCCAGTTACAAAAATATTATGGTAATCTATTTACATGTATTTTATCTCAAGATACCCTACTATTAAACATGGTAATGATTGTGTTTATGTTGTAGTTGATACATTCTTAAAGATGGAATTTCACATGCCTTGTAATAAAGAAATATCATCTCTATAAATAGATCAATTGTACTTTCAACATGTCTAGATCCACTTTGGAATCCCATAAAATATCCAGTTTGATAAGGATATAATATTTTTGAGCATTTTTGAAAAGTGATTTGGTGTATGATAAACATAAAATTAAATAATTCCACTACTTTCATCCATGAACTGATAAACAAACTAAAGTTGTGCCTTTCATTTAGCACATCTATAATAGATCTCTACACAACTCTACTGCATACAACACTTTTTAACCCTACTTAGGTTTCCAAACTTTGTCACCCATTGACATAACTTATCCTATTCTAGCATCAATAGTAGCAACTCCTTCAGTGTAAAAATAAGTTAACAAAGTTGTTCAATTAATTTATCACATCAATATATTTAACAAGTATAAACCATTTTATAATAGGCTTATGTGAAACACAAATAATGTCATGATAAGCATTAGACATCACACACCTTTTAGGTTGGTGATTGAGTCTAGATACACCTATAGAAGGAGAGATTGATAATACCTTACCTCAAGATTTTTTCACTTCATTACAGGCCTTATACCATCACTAAGCAAGTATGAGATAACACTTTCAAGTTTAATTTTCCATCTTACCTTGGGTTGCATCTAGTCTTCAACATAGAAATATTATGCCACTACATTCCAACCTTGTTTGATTATTCATATACTACAGAGAATCTTTAGTAGACATTAATCAATCCCCATTACAACATCCCAAAAAAATCATTTCAATTTATTGATACCCAATTAAAAGGACACGTCAACAAAAGATCCCTCTCTTCCAAATCATCAAAGCATGTCAAATGCATTCCAAAGGAAAATTAATTATAGAGGTGTAGGATGACAATTTGTTTCCATATCTATTACTACAACTTCATGAAATGGGGACCATTGTTCTTTAAGGAGGGGTGATTGATCTAGGAGGATTTGGGTTACTAGGCCCTACTAAATATTATCACTATTTCACACACAAGTTTGTGCTAACCTTAAAAACACGAGCAGTAGTTTCCTCACCTATGAGCCAATTTGTTAGATCTAATTCCACTTTTTCATTACTACATAGCTCATGTAGTGTCACTACTATAGTACCAAGCTTGTCAGTAATGATATCTAGTGACATCACTGCACTCTTCACTTATGAACTAATTATTACCAATTATTGTAATAGTTTAGGCAATGCTTCATCTTCCTTCATTGTATAATAATGTATACTTCCATTATTTATATATAGAGAGACATATAAGAATGAAGTTAGAAAGTACATAGACACTATACATATGATCTCTTAGATATAGTATGTAGCTTAGCATAATAAAATCTTGCTATCAGAGTTCTACATTCGTTATCTCTTTATTATTTTCTTTATTATCTGAATGCATTTCAATTTCATATTTTTTCATTCACAAATGTTCTTTAATTGATAACCCTCTTAAATCCATTTAAGTAGGTTGTCCACTAGTTTTCCTCCTAGTCCTAGGGTCATAGCCTTTAGATTTCCTTACACTCATCTCCACATTCCTAATTCCTTTTTGATGTCTTAAATAAATTTGACTCACTCAATCATAATTTTCATCCGATCCTTCACATTCTTGTCAATATATTTTAGCCTATGTACTCATAGTTGTTCCACCCAAGTGTACATAGTTTTACTATAACTATCGAATTTATTGATAGAGTTGTTATCTTCCTTATCAACGCCTATAATTCAACATAATATGAGAGGGATGATAACATGATGTCACTTGGTATGATATGTGTAGTAAGTGTGCAAATGTGTTCTTCAAGTTGTTCTTGGGTTAATTTATACCTTATTTTTTCTTCTTGATCAATCTGGTAGTATTTAATTAATTGAAAAGTAATTCTAATTAATTTAGGGTTAGGGTGAAATTGGAAAAGTGAGTTTCATAAAAAAACAAAGGGAAAATCATTATGGAAGATGATTGATTATTCACTTTTACCATTCATGATGGAATCTAGAATTCTTTCAAATTGTCGCATGAGGATGAAAACCTTCCAATATAGATGGATTAGAGGATGAAGCCCCTTCAATCTATTGAGTTAGCTCCATACAAGGGTCACAAGTGTATAAATCAACAATACTATTTTTATATTAGGGTTGGATGGAAGCCACCATTCATTTTCAATTTTGGGAGGCAAAATAGAACTATAAAACTTAGTTTTGTAGTTGTCAGGGGATGTCATAATTTGGCATCACGTCTAAGGGTCAGATCATTGCCCTAAGGCTAGGGTGTCATACATCCAAGCTAAACTATCCCCCTTCAATGGAAACTCATGGCACATTGAGGGAAATTTTTTTTGAGTGTGATAGATTACATCAGCCCTTGTGGCAACACAGTAGATAGAAGACTCTCTGTACCACCCAAAAACCACAACATCAATTCTAGTAGTTGTTATACCCTTTCTAGGTATGGGTGTCACATTTGTAGAATGTTGTACAATACTTGACTATTAGCATCACATTTTCTATCCATTTCACTATTATTACAAGTTAGACAATGAAGTTGAAGGTTTTACATTGACTTTCAAAGGGTTGTTGTACCTAAAAAAGGCCAATTGTACTATTTTGGGTTATTTAGAGCTATGGTTTGGTGGGAAAAATCAAAAACAAATTGGTATTTTGTCTTTATTATACAATCTAAATTTTCTAGAATTTATAAGGGTTTCTTTTCTAAAAGTAAACTACTATATTAATTTAAATTTATTATCAGTTATTCTATATGATCTTTTTGAACTAAAAAGAATTAAAAAAATTAAAATTCAAGATTTTTCAAGAATTGATTTTACAAGGGATGTTTCATTTTGATTCCTCATTCTCCTATTATGCAGCCATCACCAATTTTAGTTAATTGCACATATCTTGTTATGGGATATATTCTTATTATGAAGGTTTTACTTATGTTATTATTGGTCTTATGAATAATGTTTTGCATTGTTTATAGATAATAACTCAAGAGAAAGCTTTATTATGTTATTGTTGTAGGTTAAGAAAAATATGATAAACATATTATTTCCTCATGTACTCATATTGATTATATTACGTTTATCGAGATGATATTGCTTCTAGATAATTGAAGGCCATCATTGACTTTAGACCAATTGTGCCTCTTAATTTATTATAGTGTAAATCTTGCATGATTTTCATTACTAGAGATATTTGAGATTATCTTGGATTGTTGTTGCATGGTGAGGGCATAGACCATGGTAAAATACCCCTCTTGTTTAATGTATATAAGATTGAATATAGAATCTCATTGGTCATAAAGGCACAATTAAAAATAATCCTTGGTGATATAATTAAACCAATAAATAAGGCTTTTGAGTCAAAAGAGATCATGTATAAACAATTATAGTGCCATTATATAATTTTCCACTATGAATAAATCTAGTCAAAAAGTTTTATAGCATGGGAAAAAATTAATAATTATGTTAGCACAAAGGATATTGGGAGGAAACATAAATTTATGGTTGGGACACTACAGAGTGGCACACTAGGGTTTGTAGGAGAGCTTGGGAGCACATGATGGTAGTTGTTATGTATTGCATTAGATGATATTGGAACCATGGGTGCATTCATGGGAAGGGGTTGATACTTTTTTTGAGAGGTATTATGGCCAAGAATCCATTTTCACTAGGTCACACCTTGTAACTTTTGTAAAATGTTGTGCATTCATCTTACTACATGTGCTTAACTAACATGAGTTGAATTAGGGAAGGAAAATGTTGAATGGGGTATGCATGGTAGGATAATATTTTGAATTAAAGCATGTTAAAATTATCTTCTTCAATTCCTTTCTATACTTTGAGTCAAATGGACAACACAATAATCTATTTCGTTGTTCTATGATAAATATTTGGGTCTACATTTTAAAGCATGTAATAATGTCTGTTTTAGGTAGAAATGGTTGTATTTGAGTGGTGTGATTGTTATAAATTCTGAGATATCCTCTTTCTTAGTTTGTTTGAATATTTATATAAGTACATTATTTAATTATTATGTTCATTTTGAGATTATATGATGTGTATGTATTTAAAAAATGGGAAAACCCTAGATGGGTTGCTTAAGAATCTATTGAATTTATTTATAATCTCTAGGGAATTCAGTTTAAAGTTTGTTTTAATTAAGATCTCATTGTTGATTTAAAATATTTGTTTGTATTGCATTTTTATATGGTATAAATTGACTCTCTTAAGGAATAAACATTACTTCAATAGAAATTAAATAGAATTGTTAATAACTTATTTGGTATATTTATAAAAGGATCTTTTCTTCTATAATGTAGAATGTTTGAATTTTTGTATTCAGCTATATAATATTATAGACTTATATTGGGTATAGATGGAAACCAATTATGATATATTAAGGAGTTTATGGTTGTACATGGCTACCAAGATTTTCATAGCTAGGTAATTAAGTTACCTGTATAGTTTTGACAATACTTGGTGGAACAAGTGGAATAGTTTCTAGCCATGATTCTTTTGATGTGATATATGTTTGTGATGTTGTATGGAACCCACTAAGATGGATTGTTATATTTTTATATATTTTGAAACAAGGTTTCAAATACTTATTGACTCTCATACTTGTAACATTAGTTATCATTGTTTATATATTTTGTATTGGTTGATGTAGTTTTGTAATAAATTTAGTTGGGTATATATTTCCTTTATCAATTGGTAACCTTGGGTTCAACCATTGTTTTTACATCTCTCAATGTTTTTTTAAGGTCATAAAAATGTAATTTTAATCATCAATGATGCATTTTACTATGAGAGGTTAAGTATGGCTAATACTAGCATACTTAACCGTTGAGCTATCATGGGCTATGTTGTGTTGGGCTATGTTGTTTTTACATCTCTCAATGTTATTTCTTCATCTATGGGATTTCTATCTTATACATTTTATGTGTATCCATATGAGCTTTTAGAAGGAGTTTATGCTTCTTTCTTTTCAAACAACTCAGCATCACTGCTAGTGTAGGTTTTATGCCTCTGACACCATTTTGGGAGGGCTATCTTATAGATGTTGATCTTAGGCAATTTACTGGGTGAAGGTTTTGATTGATTGTGGGAATGGTTTTAGTTTCTATTATGTCTTTGGTAAGTGAGGTTAATTTTTTAAATCTCTACACCAGAGCTACTGATTTGTCTTTGAAAACCAAGGAAGTCATTACTTATTCTTTACACCCTTAATTGGATGACATCCAACTCATTTTTGGTAGACTCCTCATGTATGCTCTAAACATTATTAAAAGTTTATAGTGCTATTTAATATGACTAAAATTTTAACTTAACCAACCAAAATTACTTCACTACAAATTGCATGGACCAACAAAACACCGAGTGGTAAGAAAAATAAGCATTTATTCAAATTTAATGCAATTTGTAGAGAGTTGTAGACATCTAACATTAGTCATAGTTTAGATAGGTGATCTTTGAATAAATAAAATTTTAAAAAATCATGAATAAAATATTTGAAATTAATTAGCATATCCCTATAAAATAGAGCTGGAGCATTTTTTAAACCAAATGACATTACCTTATATGCAAAAGATCCCCATTCAATTGTAAATGTTGTTTTGACCTGATCCTTCTCTATGATGGGAATTTGATGATAGCCATTAAATCCATCCATAAATAAATATACTTTATGTCCTACATATAATTATATAACCTCATCAATGTAAGGTATTAGAAAGGGATCATTGATGAAAGCATCATTCAATGCACGGTAATCTCTACATGCCCTGATTTCACCTAATTTTTTAGATTGTACAACCATACGACTAACGTAATACACCTTTTTTATCAGATAAATGATAATTTTTTCTTGCATGTGATCTAGCTTAACATTCACCATTAATTCTATGTAGGTATTAATTCTATATGTGTGCATCTTTATAGATCATGCACACTCTTTGAGTTCAATGTGCATCTCCCCTAATGATGGATCTACCCCTTTCAACTCTACAAATTTAGTGGTAAATCTTACAAACAAAAAATATTTTATTTGTCCAACTTGAAAAGATATAAAAAATTATTTATACATAAATATATGCCAAATATATTCCATATATAATAGGGAAGGCATTATCCTATGATCCTTATCAAATAGGGTTACAGATAATAATCTTCCCAAATTTGATGTGAGAGTTAAAAAATACTTAAAATGAATAATATAAATAGTTATAATAATAAATTAGATATTTGACCTAATATAATTAATAATAAAAAATTACTCATTTAAATTTATTTAATAATGGTGAATTAATCACCCCTAGGTTAATGATATCCCCTTTCAACTTCCGATATAGATTTGCATTTACCTATGGTGATGGATATACTCAAGACAACTAAAGTCTTCTAATTGGTTTGAAATCCATCATGCAAAAACTATTGAGATTTGTCCGTTCATATTTGAGATAAGATAAAAATATGTGATTTTCTCTTTACCAAACTTTTAAACCAAGACAATAATGTATAATTCCAAGATATCATGTCAAATGATCAATTTGTCTCATTATTTTTGGACTCAATCATCTTTATTCAACTATTAGTGATGACTATATCATTGACATATATAAAATGATCATTATCTCCCACCTTATTGTTTGAGGTAGAGATTGGGATCATGTATACTCCTTTTAAATCCATGTTTCAATATATGTTCATCAATTTTTATATACCATTCTTAGTGAACCTACTTAAGACCATACAGTGATTTGACAAGGCTACAAACTTTATCTTATTTTCCAAGTATGAAAAAAAATTTGGGTTGAGTCATGTAGACTTCTTCCTATAAATTTTCATTTTCTAATTTACATTTATACAAACTTTATCTTGTTTTCTAATTATTATAAAACATTATGGTTGAGTCACGCATACTTATTCTTGTAAGTCTCCATTAAGAAAAGCACTTTTTATGTTTATTTTATGGAATTTCCAACCAAACTATGTAACTAGAGAAAAAATCATCCTAATAGTTTTGATCTTAGTTATGGGATCAAATTTCACCTTATAATCAATGTTTTCTTTTTTGGTATACCCATTTACAACCAACCTTTCCCTGTGCTTGTTGAGACTATCATCTTCTTTGTACTTTATTTTGAAGATCCATTTACATCCAATTGGATTCTTTCCTAGTGTAAGGTCTACAAGATGCCATGTTTTATTCTTTATCAGTGAGTTATATTATACATTTGTGACATGTTTCTAAAGTTTTAACTGTAAGGCTTCTTGAACTATATAGGGCTTAACATATTCAATAATTATACTCATTAAGGCCAAATTGATCTCTCCTCAAGCCATATTATGAGTCCTTATTCTAGTAGTAGAAGTATCTATAACACCATTCAGTTTAGGATCTCTTAGTGTACTTATATAACATTTAGGAATACATTGAGTGACACCTGTAGATGAATCATTGATCCCATTATTGTCTTCATCTAGGGAATTGCCATCTTCTACACTTTATATGGAGCTAGATGAGCTTGTAGAAGAGTTTATTCTTCTTTATTTTCAAAAAACTCAACATCATTACTAGTGTATATTTTCCTAGTCTTCAGATCCATTAGTTTATAGGTAAGTGATTTTTCATTATACCATAAGAAAATATAGTTTTCTATCTTCATGTGAAGTTTAGTTCTCTCCTTTTTTAGAATGTGCATACTTGATTGACATCCAAAAACACAAGTATGCGTTATTTATGGATTTCACTCTAACCATGCTTTTTATGGTGTTACCCCATCAAGAACTATAGTGAGAAATATATTAAGTAGATGTACTATGATTTGATTGCTTCTACACAAAACACCTTTGTCACGCCTAAATTATCTAGCATAGATCATACCATTTTCATGATAGTATGATTTCTTTGTTGAGAAACATCATTTTATTTTGGTGTTGTAAATATGCCATTTGATGATGAATGTCATTTCATTATAAAAAAAAAATTGAATTCATTATCAGTGAATTACCCCCAGGATCTAAGTGGAGGGTTTTAATTTTCTAACCAGCGTATGTTTTAACAATAACTTTAAATTTTTTGAAAGTTGCAAAGGCTTGAATTTTTATTTTTAGATGATAAACCCCCATTTTTATAGAGGATTCATCAATAAAAGTATGACCTACTTAAATTCAACATTACTAAGTGTCATCAATTCACATAGATCAATTGCACGAGATGAAATTTTCCATGGGCTCAATATGTAGTTTTCTAAATAGGATCTCTATGTTATTTACATGCTAAGTAGTTTTGAAATTTTCCTCTATCTTTTAAAAGAAGTGGTAACCCTCTTACCATGTCAAACAATAGAGTTTATCAAGATATTCAGAGATACTGTGACCAAAAATGTTGTGCCATAATTATGTTGAGTCAGTGTCCTTTGCAACAAGTGCTTGGTTATTATTCTAAATGAAATATAAATGAAACATTCAACTCACATTAGATGCTCATGCAAAATGTTTTGAGTTTTTGGATTTATCTCTAATCAAATACATTTTATTTCCACCTTTACAGTCAAATTCAATCTTTAGAATATGGTCTAAGAGTAGACTGACTAATAAGATATTATTGGTAAATCTAGGTACATATAATATATTTGTGATTCTACAGTTTTATGTGCCAAGAGGCAAAGTAATGTTGTCGATTCCTTGTACATTTTATGATGTATCATCACCCAAATAGGCATTATTATTATTGAGTGTGTCCTTTAAAGTGAAAAACTAGTCTTTTCATCCTATAATGTGTTAGGTTACACATGAATCAACACACCAAATATCACTTTATTAGGATTATTTATGGAAATTAAAAAAGTATAAGAAGTTTGCATCTTCATCATTGTGTTCATGGTTAGCAATATTATCATGTGATTTGTTATCTTCTACCAAATTTATTTTTTCTATTGGTTTAATTTTACTTGATGGGGATGACTATTGGATAGTGGGCCTTTGACTACTTGAATATCCTTTTTGTAATGTATTATACCAAAAATATTTGAGTTCATGTCCCTTATGACCACAAATGAGACATTATTTTTTTGATTTACTTCTTTGTGTATTCTTCTAAGGACTCTGTTTTGATGGTGGATTGGAAGACTTGATGGGTTTATTACCTTTCTAAGAAGTGAGAACATGTTCTTATTATTGAGTACTGAAAGACTCTTCTTATTGCAACATATTTACCAATTTTTCAAAACTTGGTTTTTTTATATGATAATCAAAGTAATCACAAATATTTTGTATGAGGGTGGCAAAACTATCAAAATAATGGTTACAAGAGAGTCATATGAGACTATTCACCTAAGGATTGGAGTGATGCCCTTAATGTTAGAACATGTCTTAAAAAAACCTCCACTTTTTCACCCAATCTAAATTTGAGAGAGTGAATTTGGATTTATAGATGCATAATAGTACTCTCTTTTTTGGCCTCATATACTATTTGTAGTTTTTCCCAATCATTTTTAGTTTTTTTAGTTTCATAGATTTATGGTTGCCCTTCATCTGATACCCCACACATTATGATCAATTTTTCCTTTTGATTGGATTTGTCATATTAACATTGATGTTCAATTTTGGATGCATTTTGGGTGTAGGAACCATCTAAAATAATCCAACTTTATTCAAATTCTAGTTGAGTTGTGATCTTTATCTTTCAAGTAGACTAGTTTTTGCCTTTAAGTAACTAAGAATCTGATAGAAATAACTTTGGTGATTAGACAACCATGATTAATACTATGGATGATTGCATGGTTCTTTATCACTCTAAGTATTAGATATACCAGTAGACTGATATACTAGACCTTTCTGTATATGCATCCTTCCTATATACTTGTCAGAACATGGAAGTAGCTCGCCCTTTTTATATTTTCATCGGTACATGAAATAGGTGTTAAAATATGTGAAAGAGTCTAGTACATGGTATCCATATAGTAATAAAAATTTTCCATCCAATCATTATCACCTAATTACATATAATTCTTCATATGTGAGCGTAAATTCTCTATATACTTGGAAATTCCACCTTTAGGATTTATGCCTTTCAATTATAACAAACAGGTAATGCAGGGATGGATACGAGTACATGTTCCCTTATTATTCCCTAATGATTTATAGGTTATATGCTCATATGTCATTATTATATCTATATTAGGCTATGTATGTAGTAACCCAAACATATTGGCTTTACCTGTAAATGTGAGTTGGAGGCATAACTTTTATCAAATGTTATGTTTGAGTTTAACATGTGATTTTATGAAATACAATGAAAAAATTTAAAATTTAAGTGAAATATACAATACAATAAAAATGAAATTGGATTATTTTGAGATTTTTTAAAGACTTTTCTATCTAACTTTACCTAGTTATGACTAAATTTAGCAAAAATTTTGAAGATAGTAGAAAATAAAAATCTACTAAAATTTATTTTTGGGGAATTGAACCTCACACCTCTAATTTAATAAAACACAATCCTACCATCTTGCATATGCATCATATCAAGTTTATAAGAGATAAATGTAAACTTAAAGGCTTAAAAATCTTGATTTTTAATGAAAACCACTTTCCTACCCAATACCATGAGTTTGGCAAATAAGTCATTTTTGAGAGAATGTAAAGCAAACGATTTGTTTTATAGGTAGTTTTGAGATAGGAAATGGTGGTTTTAGAAAAATAAAGTTTGTTTTGACATTTGTAAAATTTTAAATCTCATAAAATATATTTTTTTAAACTCATGGACTAAAAACAATAATAAAACCACCAACCTTAGTACTCTTTTGTTTGAGGTGGTGCTCTTGGTTGGGACATTAGCTTTGGAACGTACACTTTTCCTTTGATTTTGGAATACACCCCTTTATAACACAACTTAAAATATTAAATATCTACAATTTTTTATGGACTACATAGCTATAATATTATGTTATGTATAAAGACATTAATATTAACCTTACAATGCCAATCTCTAATGTCCTACGACACGTCTTCAACATAGTCCAACATCACAGGTTATCTAGAATAGGTTATATTTTTTTCAAAACATTCATAGGTTTAAACTGGTCCAAGATTTATGGGATGTTTCAAACTGGTGTGGGAGTGCTCAGGTTCCTCCCTTTTTTTTTTTAACACCTCGTAGGGTTAGAAACCTCTCAAGCTCTCATACCAGATCTTACAGACAGACAATATTTTCTTTGTTTGACTTGAAAATATTTACAAATAAGTATTGATACATAACTATATACCAAAAATATTTGATATATATAATAGGGAGGGTATTATCCTATGAACTCTATGAAATAGGGTTACAAACATTAATCCTCTCAAATATGTTGTGGGAGTTACAATATACCTAAAATAAATAATATAGATAGTTTGAACAACAAACTAGATATTTAACCTACCTATGATGAATAATGATAAATTACTCATTTACATTTTTTAACATTGGTGAATTAATCACCTTAGGTTAATCTTAATAGGAAAAACATCATTATAGTCCTTCAATAGTTGAAACCCTTCTAAAATTTCATTCTACATCTAGTAATCACTCAAAGTCATAAGCTTGATAACATACTCTATTCCAATACTCTAAACAATTTTATTCAATGGCTTATGGTATATCTTATTATATTCACTAGGAATGGATTCTTGTAGATTTTTTTATACTTCATGTTATAGAATATTGAAAATTCACAAGTTTTCTTCCTTAGTTTGTTATATGATTTGAACTTTTGGTAGCTCATCTTATTGTACAAGTTTGAAGAAGGAAGTCAATTCCATATCCTCATCACTATCATTGGACTATGTCAACTCATCTTGGATCCTATTACAAGGTTATGTAATAAACTATTTATTTGTTTACTATCCTTATATTGATGTATATTTGTATTTAAATTACAAGTTGCTTCTTGATTTGATGATGAGTCTGTCACAATACTCAGGTCTTCCGCTCACCCATGATATAAAAACATTTGAATTTTTGTAAATCATTATACACTACAAGATTTTCATCTTCAAAAACAAACACTTGGATAAAGTCTTGTTGAACTCATGCCTAATCTTTAGTTTCTTGCATGTGCTCTTGATCCATATAACAAGTGGTTGTAGGTGATACCACAGTGTATCTAAAAACATGCACCCATTATTTAGGTTTAACACCTTCCATAGACCATATGTCTATGCACTAGTGTATATAAAACTCTAGACACTATCCTTCTTGAAAGAACAACCAATTTATTATAACAGTGTTTGGTAGCTAAAATCATGCTCAAAAAAATTTGCACGCTTCATCCCATGGTAATTGAGTTTTTCTATGAACTACCCACCATGTTTCAATAGTTACCTTTAACACATAATTGAGTGCACTAACTCTCTA
This sequence comes from Torreya grandis, assembly GCA_037957365.1. NCBI lineage: Eukaryota > Viridiplantae > Streptophyta > Pinopsida > Cupressales > Taxaceae > Torreya > Torreya grandis. The sequence continues at coordinate 4,233,235 of JARHVA010000018.1, forward strand.
CTCTCCATTAGGTACATGTTGCTTCAATTGAAAGATAAATTGATTGAGATACTTAATTATAAATTATTTTGGTAGTTTATATTTAGTGGTAGACACCATTCATAGTGTTATCACCTCATAATCACTCTAGATCCAATTTAATATATGTGTATTTGATTCATCACTTATCAAAGATGTCGCTTCCCAAGGTAAGGTACCTCCTAGAGTAAGATCTATTTAATCCATAGCTATCACACCTATATTATATAATAAATATACCTTAGACCAAGTTGGTGATCACATATAATGTAACCTACATTCTTTAATCTAAAACTCATGTGCATGCAACATTGTTGTAACTGATCTGTATATAAACTATTCAGTTGGATATAATTGAACTTGACGTGTTGGTGGAGGATTAAAGAATCGATATTCCATTACTCACATAGAATTTTTTTATCTACATTCACCTTTAAATAACTATTATCCTCATATGCATGAGGTGATTTAGGTTATCTAGGAATGAAATATAGCTTATGCTTAGACTTATTCAAAAATATCACAATTATCTTATCTCCTTGGTACACCTCTAATTTCTTTTACACCATATTGATAATAATTTCATGATTGTAATCCCATTTCATAAAAATTGAATGAGGATAATTGATCTCATATATTTTCATGTCAATTGCCTCAAGATATCCTCATAAGCTTAAGTCAACACCCTTGATTTTTACATCTTCCAGTCATCCAATTGGTTCTACTCTTTCATATTATGCAAGACTAAGAGTAACTAGACTATAAATCAGTGTTGGTCAACCAAAAGCCTCCCATGTAGATATGGGTATCATATTTATTTTACTCCCAAACTCAAACACAACATCAAGTACATCATGCCCTATGAGTTCAATATCCATTCTAGATTCAACATCCCATGAATTTTTAGTTTTTACATACCATACCACCTTGTCAGTATGTCATTGCCCTCATTATACACACTCAAATAGATTATGCACCAAATCTGTAATGTTCTATAGAATATTTTCACTTCTTAAGGTGCTCAAAAGTTTTAATAAATCTATTAATGTAGTAACTAATCCTTCCAATTGCATTATGCAAACAATCTACCCATACATTTAAGCAACTATAGTTGTAGCATCCCATTCTGACATATTTTGTTGTATGTATATTAGGACTTGTGACACTTGAAAAACCAAACCATTTTATCTTTTAGGATTAAGATACGTATCCTATTGGACCTTTATGATTATTTGATCTTGTGTCATTTTTAATGGTGGAAATAATTTCTCTGTGTATTGTTTCCTAATGACTGCTTACATGAATGAATTCTCCCTAGGTTGTAAATTTATCATATTTACATTTTGTACAAGGTTTTATTTCCTCTATTTTTATAATAATAGATAATATTATGTATGATATTGTCCTAAACTCTATAATATACAAAATACATTTTCAATTAAGGTTTAGTAAATTATTTTCATGTGAAGTGGTTATATTCACCACACAGATAACACTAGATTAGTTGACATGTTTGTTGGTTATCATTATTTTGATTTCCCTAGTATCCCCCATGGTATCCTCCCATGTATGATCCTTATTTTTACTAAAAACTTGAACCTTACAATTGTTTCCCCTCAAACCCCTCAATTTTTGTTATTACACGTCATATCCACCATACTATAATTAAGGTGACGTTGGAGCCCAATTTGATTATTAATGTTGATGACTTGAAGTGTTCCATGAGTACTAATATTGATAATGTGGATATGATGATGTCCATCCATCCAAACCATGGGGTTGATATTAAGGATACAAATGCATCCACCTAGGACCACCTTGTGTCACATTAGCCATTTCCACCTCTGGGCCTAGAATACCTTGATTTTTAGTAGGTATATATTGCAATGTGACTACATAGATATTATTGGTGATATATTCATTTAGTTATTGGAAAGTACAATAAATTTTCTCATCATGGTTAATTGACTTACAAAAATTACAAGACAAGTTTAGTGGTTTTTTAATATACTACTATAGTAAATGGTACTTTGAAGTTGCATGTCCTATTATTGCATATGTCATAGAATTCAATTTTGAATTTAGGAAAATAATTCCTATGATTTTATTCCTTACGACACTCCATACACCATAGACCTAACTTGGGATTATTAATTTCATGAAGCTCATCCATATTTTTAATAAAAACTTATATCTTCTTCAAAATTTTATAACTAGTTGATGGAGCATCTCCATAATCTTCAATCTATTTAACCTAGAGCACAGATGCTCAAGCATCAATCTTAGTCAAAAACTATGAATTCACAATGGAAAATCTAGTTCTTGATCATAGTCATTCTACAAACCAAATAGGTTTATCTTTGTGCTCCATGATAAAATCAATCTTGTTCATTACATATAAAAATATGTGGTCATATTCCATATTGATTCTCTACTTCACTTTTGAATGTCCTTAAGATCTTGAATGGTCTAACTTGAACACTTCATCTTTAATTTTATGATTAAATGATCTTTAACTTATTAAATACCTAGGAAATAAACATCCCTTTTATAAATTAACTCTAGAGCTTGACCTGTTAAGGCTCCTATGAGTTTGCACTTCTTCACATCTTGAACAATCACTCCCTTAACTTGCCATTTCATATCATAGGTTAATAAATATTGTTCAAGGTTAGAATACCCATCATATGGATTTAAATAAATTAACATTCCTATGTTAAATTCCATGTTTGGTGTACTTGTAAATATTCCTATGATATTTTGTGCATTGGTTTTTATGAGTGTCTTAAAGCTAGTTTTAAAATTGAATCTATCCTCTTTTAACCTCTTTTTGTCTATTTATTTCTTAGTTTATGTGTTAATTTTACCAAATTATCTATAAATGATTCAAACCAATTTCTATTTATCCCTTCCTTTGCACTTTGATTTCTTATTTCTAATTATCGATTTTGCTCGGGGGATGCGTAATCTTGAAATGAATGATCCATGTCTTTAATTTCTTTTATCTATGATCTTGAACCTATGATGCTTTTGTGATTATGCATAACTTCTTCTAGAGAATATTCCTTCCTTGGATAAATAATATCCTTTATTGTAACTGTTACCTACTCATGTATTTTAATTATTTTATTGTTATCCTACTTTATTTTTTCTCTCCACTCTGATCCATATCCTCTCTATCTCATTTTTTGTCATCTTCCTTCTTGGGACCTTCCATTCCTTGCTCTACATAATTTCAACATTCTCCAATTTCTATAAATTTTGTATCCTCTCTCTAGGCTCCACTCTCTTCAACATCCTCTATTTTACTCCTATTCCTATTCATATTTAAATTTAGACTAATTGATTTACTCAATCTTCTTTGTTGTCAAAGTTATCTTTCTAATCCTAAAATTCTATTCTCACTTTGAATTTATGGGTTATCCATGTTTTTGGTTCAGGTTAAAGTTACTTTACTCAAATCTACATCATTCATTATTACATAACACACACCCCCATAATGCCTAAAGTGACTACTCCATGTTGGTAGGGGTAAGCACCACAACCTTTTTAACAATCAACATCTTGGTCAAAGTAGGTAGTTGTTGAAGAAACTTTCCTTGGATTCCTATAAAAAACAAGTCATGTGTAGCTTCAAAATCCAAATACCCTTATACAATGAATTATATGATGTAACCATCAATGGTAGTCTTATCCCAATTTTATACAACATAGGTCCAATCAGTATCTAGATTTCATGGGTTGTCTAACTTTTATTCTATCTAAATTAGAAAATTTGTCCTTCTTAGCTGAAAATAATAATAATCCAATCGGGATAACCATTGATCCATAAACTTAAATTGATATTACGCTAACATAATTTGATTTATATTTTGTTTTACAATTTTAATTAATATAATAATTTAAAAAATTGACTTACAAAACATGAATTTAACAAAATAATTCACAACATTCAACACATATTTTGATAATGGAGTTTGGCACGAAGGCGTACATCTCCCAGTCTAATATCAGCTGATGTATTAGGAAAAATGCTTGAAAAATACTTACAAAAATTTCCGAAATGAAAAGTGAACAACTACAAAATTGTTCATCAGGCAAAAATAACCTTAGTCTCTTTTCAGATTTTTTTGTGATTTTGCCTCTAACTCCCTCTACACAAGCTTCTCTATGACTTTAGCCTTTAACATTGGCTTCTAAGCTTTTTAATGCATTCAAATACAAGTTTTTGACACTTTATATAGTGTTCTCTACCATGGGTTTGACAGTGGGACAGTTATCCTTTTATCCAAGTGATAAGGGTTTGAAACCCATCCTCTACATTTTTGGTGACTTACGTATATCAACAATCCCACATTGGTAAGTGGGTAAATATTATAAATTTTTGAATACCACAAAACTTTTGGTATCACATGCCAAGTAGTTGGCAATAACATGGATTTCGGTGGGGTTTGGAAAGTATGTGGTGATTTCATGGATGTTTGGGTCTTCACGTGGATGTTTAGGCATGAAACATGGAAGCTAAGACATGAACCATGAATGGAATATGTGGTCACATGAAATTTATTGTATAACACATGGAAAAGATGTTGGTTAAATATGGAATGTAGAGTTGTATGGCATGTACATGGAAATGGTATGGTTATTTGGTTTGTTTAGAACATATGGGAAATAATATAAAATAGGACCATGGTAAATAATTGGTGGCAAGCCACGTGGTGGCTTAAGGACCTACCACATGGTCGAATCTCCTCTCACCACTTGTCATCCAACTAGATATTCTGTTCAAACCCCATTTTTTTATTTACCTGATTTGATCTTTAACACATGATAACTTGTGCATACAAGCTCCATTTTGTGAACCATAAAATGCACCAAAAATCTCTCAAGATGTTATTTACATTGTAACTATTATTGAATCATTCCATAATGATCAATTTATATAGCTTGACCAACTTTGACCTACTTTGACTAGTTTGATTGGAACTTTGACTAACTATATAAGGAGCATGTAAACTTCTTTTTTTGCATTCTACATATTGTTAGAAAGGTCTCAATAGGCCCTAGAAATGGTGCAAATTTTTATATGTTTTAAGACCTTTTCTAAATTGAATTCCAGATCAATCTGCCCCACTAAGAAGGCTTTTTGTCCTCAAAAAGCTAGTACTAGATTGGGTAATCCATATGAGGATCTTTGCATGGCTTTGGCTCTCAACTATGGCTCAGATGATTCCCTGAATGTTAGTTGGTTTTATGTCTTCTGATCTAGAATATTGCATATCACTTGGTGTTATAACTATCACCATTTGCAATTGCCCTCTTAGGGTCTTATCTAACAACATAGTTTTTACAAATGTTGCCCTTTTGGGTCTTTATAAACACTATAATGATTATAAACATTACCCATACTTGGGTCTTATGAATTTATAAATAATTCCTATATTTAGGTCTTACAAGCATGAAGGAAATATGTATGTTTGTTTGCACACTCTAAAACATACATATTAAAATATACAACCTGTTTCTTGAGTTGTTCCTGATGCTTCTCATGGAAACATTTTTATGTTACCCTACAATGTTCCTATCTACAACATATATGAGTAAAATAACACTGAAGGAACCATTTACCTATAATGGTTACTGTCAATGTACTTACATGAGATATTCTATCCTATCGTTTACAATGCTATACTAATTTTCCTTTTTTGAAAAAGTTACATTTCTCAAAGACAAGTATGGTTTACCCAAGATAATGTCATTAAACTAAAATAGAACCACATCTAATTCAACTTCATCTAAAAAGTGGGAGGTAATCATAAACCCAAATTTATAGGTTTTACTTACATATACACTATTATCAGCATTTATTCTATCCAAAGAATAGGGTTGGAAATGTGGCTTAGTTTCCAAACCTAGGGTTTCTATAACATCTTCTGAGATTAGATTTTTTTGATATTTTTTATCAAAAATAACATCTATCTTTGAATTCTTGACAATTATTCTTTTAAATAATTGTTGCTTACTCTTTTAGGGTGATAATTTTTATATTGTCAGCTTCTCATTAACTACTGTCTCCTTTGTTGATGTTATATTAGGTTCTATCTGACAAGATTCTATCTTCTACTTGATTGAAGATGTAGTTACAACATTTGCCTAAGGTTGTGGATAAATTTGCTTATCTTATTTTAGCATTTTCCCCTTAGCATTGAAGTAAAAACACAATTTCATGTCTTCTTTAGGTAACCTCATTTTGTTAGTTTTCATAAAATTCCTTTTAGGACTCTCTTTCACATAATAAAAAAATACATACGAGTATTTCTTATTTTTATACCTTGATGAATCGTTTGAAGATTCTTCATCCAATGTAATGATTGCATCTTTGAAGAGTACTTCTTCTAGCTTTTCAAGATGTTCTAGCTTATTGCTCGAGTAATCCTTCAACTCAACTTCTTGGGACATTTGTCCTTCACCTCCATATCCTAATCATGCACATAGTGGTCTCTTTGCCACTTGGATTATCTAGATAATCCCTTGACCATTAATGCCAAGGCCTTTTCCTTCAAATCCCATTTTAGTTAGCAACTTAGAGCCTATTCCTTTCATGTTCTTTTCAAATGTATCAACACATGACTTCAATAAATGTTTAAGGTTAGTATATTCAGTATCCTTAACATTATCAATATATCTAGAAAAGTTGATTTCATTATTTTGATCTTCAAAATGTACATATGAAGATACATTGATAATCAGATCATTATTTACTTCTAGACTTACAACATCATTTTCATTGATAGGACTAGCAAGAGTATATGAATTAGAAGAATCACTGTTATAACTAGAATGTACCTTTGTTTTCTAGCTTGTCCCAAACTAAATATTGTAGGTATGATTAGTTTTCAGTTGGATTCCTTCTCTTGATTCAGTGTTTCTAACATGCTGAGATGTGAGATAATAATGTCCCAAAGTTATCTCCTTAGCTTCTCCTAAAACTCTATCAAGAGATACTTGATCAAAGAATAATCTTCTGATGACAAAATGTAGGATGCCATAATGATTCACATATCCATGTACTATGCCATCAGCTCCTCTAAATGTCTTAGTGTGGGGTAACAAAAGAGTCCTTAGTTTCAAACATTGTGCAAGACCTTTAGTAATATAACTAGTTCCAGAACTCTAGTTAAAATAGATTTACATAAACTTCCCCTCAACAATAGCAATGTAATTTTACCTTTGATTTTATTCAAAGCATAGTACAATATTTGGCACTTTTATCGATAATAACTATCACATTAGAGACTCTAGAGTTGTTTGACGAGGTGTTATTAGTCAAATTGATTGATTGCTACTGGATACAACTGGCACCTTGCCTCTCTCCTTGTTCCATCTTCTAAACCATAATGAATCCTGACTGGGGTGTAAAATCCAACATTATTCAGCAATATGACCTCACTAAGCATAATGTCCACTAATCTCTGAATCTCTATGCATCCTCTTCGTTTGTTGACATTCTTGCTATAGTTTTTTATTCACAGTACAACAATGCTCTGTTACAACCTCTTGATTTGTTGCTCCTATCGTTGCTCCACTACTTGCCAACTTTACTCTTGGGCTTGTAGGAATTACATTATCACAGTGATAATGGAATTTAGTAACAATTGAATCTGAGCTGGCATTGGATCCATTGGTCTACAATAATTGATTTTGCTTAAAACAACAAAATCACAAATTCACCCACAAATTTAGTTTTGATATCAAACTTGACGCACTAGAATAATTCCTAAATAGAAGTTAACCTAGCACACTAACTACTCTCATACCAAACTGATCCATAAACGTAAAGAAATATTATGTTAACATAATTTGATTTTTATTTAAAATTTTAATTTATGGAATAATTAAAAATTTTGACTTACAAAACATGAATTTAATAAAATAATTCACAACATTCAACACATAATTTGATAATGGAGTTCGACACGAAGGCCTACATCTCTGGGTCCAATATCAGCTAATGTATTAGGAAAAACACTTGTAAAATACTTACAAATGTCTCTAAAATGAAAAGTGAACAACTACAAAGTTGTTCTTCAGGTAAAAATAACCTTAGTCTCTCTTCAAGATTTTTTGTGATTTTGCCTTTAGTTCCCTCTACACAAGATTCTTTATGCCTTTAGCCTTTAACATTAGCTATTAAGTTTTTTGATGCATTCAAATACAAGTTTTCAACACTTTATATAGTGTTCCCTACCATGGTTTTGATGGTGGGACACTTATCCTTTTATCTAAGTGATAAGGGTTCGAAACCCATCCTCTACATTTTTGGTGGCTTATGTATATCAATAATCCCAAATTGGTAAGTGGGTAACTATTATAAATTTTTAAATACCACAAAACTTGTGGTATCACATGCCAAGTAATTGGCAATAGCATGGATTTCAGTGGGGTTTGGAAAGTATATGGTGATTTCATGGATTTTTAAGGATTCATGTGGATGTTTAGGCATGAAACATGGAAGCTAAGACATGAAACATGAATGGAATATGTGGTCACATGGAATTTAGTGTATGACACATGGTAAGTATGTTGGTGAAACATGGAATGTAGAGTTACATGCCATGTACGTGGAAATGGTATGGCTATTTGGTTTGTTTGGAACATTCAAGAAATAATATAAAATTGGACCATGGTTAAATAATTAGTGGTAAGCCACGTGGTGGCAAGCCACGTGGTGGCTTGAGGACCCACCACATGCTCCAATCTCTTCTCATCATTTTTCATCCACTCACCACTTGTCATCCAACTGGATGTTCTATTCAAGCCCTAATTTTTTTATTTACCTAATTCGATATTCAACGTGCAATAACTTGCACATACGGGCTCTATTTTGTGAACCATGAAATACACCAAAAATCTATCTATATGTTTTTTTCATTGGGACTAATCTTGAATCATTACATAATAATCAATTTCTATAGTTTAACCAACTTTGACCTACTTTGACTAGTTTGACTGTAACTTTGATTAGCTACACAAGGAGCATATGAGCTCTATTTTTTGTGTTTTTCATACCATTATAAAGGTTTAAATGGGACCTACATAATGGTGTAATTTTTTATTTTCTTCTTTACATTTTATAAATTGACCTTTAGATCAACCATGTAGCTAATAACCTAGGCAATTCACACCAAAATATTTCATAAATGTATCTGTATATATGCTCCTGAATAAACTCTTTCACAGCCTTCCCAATCTTTTTACTTTTCTTCTACAAAATTTCTAATTCTTTAATCTATCCATCTCTCCAAATCTCTTTGTCCCAATAGCCATCTCAACATTTTTTAACAAAAGAGTCCACACTCACCACCCCATTATTAGTAGAGACTCCTGTAAAATCCATCAAAACATATTATTACATGGATAGTTGTGTGATAAATGACAAAATATTTTAATAGACTAAAACTCAAATTGAACATATCCATTAATTAAATAAAACACAACAAGGGAGGCATGAACCAAAGACTTATTAAATACAAAACCATCAAAAAAATCAACATAACTAATAGATTTAGAAAATAGAGCATCACTATGCATAGAACAATAATAAAATACATGCAATGAAAACTATTTTAGAACTATATATTAATCTCTATCACATCAGAACCATTTCACAATACAACTAAGCATTACATATAGAGTTTTACAAATTGATGTCGCTCCATATTCCAACATTTCACTACATATATAGGAAAGACTCTTCACATTCTAAATCTTTTTTTATGCCTACAAGGCTTGAGTACATACAAAAAGATATACAAGATAAAAAATAGTGTAAGTCACACATGTGTCTATCAATTACATTATGTAATTTTGGTAGCCTTTTTCTACTCCCAACAATGATGCCCCATAGGTGAGTAGATATGATTGTGTATGAATCCATGTTTTTTTGTTTTTTAGTAATATGTATTGAATAAGATAGATAAATAACATAATAATGCATGATATCACACTTGAAAAGATAGGATCAAGGTTCGTGACTAGAGAAATGAGATGCAGAGGATTCTAAGCAATGGATTCCATAAAAATCAAAGCATGTTATTTTTTAAAATATTGATAAATGTGTTACCATCATCAGAAAACAAATGTGAGGGCTTAGAATGGGATAAATAATAAAATAGACAAGGCCAACAAAACATATAAATCAACATAAAACAAATGTCTAGAAGAATATCAATGAAAATAGAAGGTAAATGCCAACATATCAATTGAGGAAGACAAAATAATGCAATCAATCTCTAGGAGAAAGCCACATATAAGGCATGACTTATATAATAATAAATCTATGTATAATACTTTGATACAATAAATGTGTGTTGATGAGACCCGAATCTTAGTAATTTAAATATGGATGGCATGATACCAAGGTGTAATAGATAAACAAATATTAATCACAAGGAAAGTGGTATAAAACACACTCAACCATGTAATAATGATATCCAATAAATTCATGTATAGTTCCATGTAAATAATTAATATATGTATACTCTATGTAAGGAAAAATGCAAGATATATGATCTATGTAAAGTAGCTCGATATAATATTTCAAGAAAAATCTAGAAAGATATCACTATGTAATAATTACTAGTGTATAGAAATGCCTCCATATAGGTGAGGAATGAATAATTCCCTAATCATATATAAGTTTAATACCCTACATCTCACCCACTCAATGCATGCCATGAGAGGATCTCATGGAAACATGAATATAAATACCTCTAGTATAGGTAAAATAGGGATGATATCCATCATATGACAAGATAAAGGTAAAGACATTGTTGATATTTTTTATCTTTTATGATTTTTTTGTGTTTTTGGATCTAATATTTTTTGATACTTTATAATTTTGATATTTAATACACATAATAAACTATGTATAATGATGTATAATTTAAGCACCAGATGTATGTATGACTAGTGTATAAGTATTGCTCAAAGTGTAGTCATTAAATTATAGATGTGACATGGTAAGTGCCAAAAGTGGAATGAAATAACTTAAATATAACGACATCATAAATAAGAGAACCACCATGAATGATGAGGCTTAAATCCAATGTTTACTTCAATCAAGTATGTGTCAAAATTCTAAATATGTCATATATACTTGGACTCTAAATATGTGGTGACACTATTAAGTAAATGATTAGATGCATTGAAACCATATTAAATTAAAATAAAGTAAACAAAATTATAGTACAAGTAAAATTTTGTAATTTGTATGCATTGAATATCGTGTTATGCCTTTGAATCATTAATTTATGTAGTGGAGGTTCTTGGTATCCCACTAAATTGTCTCATCGTAATATATATAATCATCATCATCAAAATATTGGTTACGTAAATATTGATCATTGGTCTTGAAGGTTGTTTGTTTTGAAAGTACCTTTAGGAGGCTCATCCTCTTTGTAAATAGTTCGCTTTCCTAGGAAATTTTGAATAGGAAACATAATTTTTCCTTTGTGAATTAGCTCTTGAATCTTGTTTCTCAAATTAATTTGTCTATTTATTGACTACCCCATTTTCATATAATATGAAAAAAATTATTTGTCTTTGTAATATGGTGGCCTATGGTTTGAAAATATTTTAAACATAAATGGAAACTTGGTCAAGTTTTTTTCTGCCAAGTCCTTTAGTATAGTGCATTGATTCTTGAAACATTACATGGGTTTGGTTGTAATGGTTTCAATGTCTTGTAATGTTTATTTTACCTTGGTAGTAAATGAAATATTGGATTAGTTATGAGTACTATATTTTTTTATCCCCTAGTACTTGATGTGGATTTTGGGTTTTATTAATTATTTTTTCTCTAGAATGATGTCTTTATGTGTGAGATAAGTGAATGGTTTGTAAGTTATCTGAGTAGTTTGTCCTTAGTAGGTTTTATTATGATATTGATGAAGATATGTTGTATTTGAATATAAAATTATTGATAAATAAATGACCTCATTTGACAAAAAAATAATAAATATGTAGTCTTTCATTTGTTTATTGGGACCTTATGTAAGATGTTGAATACTTTTGAATGTAGTTCTAGGTCCATTATTGATAATGTATTGATCTAGGAAGACTTTTTATAAATATACCATTGATTCTTGGGAACCACTTGGAAAATAATATAAATAATGTAAGGCATAAAAAACCAAATTTATATGAAAAAACTTAATCATCATCAAAGGATAGTCCTCATAATCACTTATAGAATTTAATGTTGAATAAAGGTGCACTCGAGAATCTCCATGATCATCAAATAATTTAAATTTTATAAAGACAAAATCATGTAAAAATTTATGTCAAATATGTTCTTTGGGATAGGGATATAAGGTATTATATTTTTTATCATGTTATCCTCAAATATTTATCATTCCAAAGATAAAATATGCATTGTCTTTGCAAACTACCTACAACATGCATCATAGTCACTAACTCATGTTTAGTAATGGTTGTACACATAGTAGGTTTATTTAAATTCTAAGTATCACAATTGATGTGGCCATATATATATATATATATATATATATATATATATATATAATTTCTCATGCGAGTAGGAGTCAAACACTCTTTACATAACATAGAAGATTTAAGAATACAAGTGCAAACCCTACGGGTTTCTACATGAGAAACATTTGCATTAATTACCTTATTAGATTTATGCATCATTTTATAGATTTTTAGGGTTTGAATAAATTTTTATTTGAAAGATATATCGATTTAGACATTAACTTCATTATCCTTTGAAATATAAAAAAAAAATCATAGCATCCAAGAAAGACATAGTCCTCTCATCAATTTTGCTAATGTAAACTATGATGAAAAATAAGCAATGAACACACAAAGATATATGAACCCTATGGATAGGAAGGTTGAATAAATATTAAGATCATAATATAAAAATGTATGAAATAAAAAAAACTTGAGGGAATGAGGGTTTGTGAAACCCTATGTTGAATGCTTGAAGGAGTCAGGGTCAACTATACTATGTTTACCCTAATTCTAGTTTTATACAAAATAAAGATTAAACTATTAAAAAAATATATCTAAGAAATTACATAATTTATATATACCTAATTAGATAATAATGGTAAAAATACAAAGTGATAAATGAATCAGGTTATGAAAAATAAATACAAAAAATAATAAATTACGTCACTTTATTACTATAACATAATTTTAAAAGTTTGGATTTGGAATATGTCTATATAGGTTGACTATGGACTATTTTGAAATTTGATTTGACCTCTAGATACACTTAAAAAAAATCACACTCTAAACAATTTTGACATGGGTATAATTGTGATAGATAAATTCATGTTGTCAGGTTTGTCTTTGTTTTAAAGAGATCATGTATAAACAATTATAGTGTCATTCTGTAATTTTACACTATGAATAAATCTAGTCAAAAACTTTTATAGCACGGGAGAAACTTAATAATTATGTTGGCACAAAGGATATTGAGAGGAAACATAAATTTATGGTTGGGACACTACAAAATGGCACACTAGGGTTTGTAAGAGAGCTTGGGAGCACATGATGGTATTTGTTATGTGTTGAATTAGATGATATTAGAACCATGGATGAATCCATGGGAAGGGTTTAATACTTTTGTTGAGAGGTATTATTACCAAGAATCTATTTGCACTAGGGCATACCTTGTAACTTTTATAAAATATTGTGCAGTCATCTTACTACATGTGCTTACCTGACATGAGTTGAATTAGGGAAGGAAAATGTGAAATGGGGTATGCATGGCAGGCTACAATTTTGAATTCAAGCATGTTCAATTTCTCTTCTTAAATTCCTTTCTATACTTTGAGTCAAATTGCCAACACAATAAACCATTTTGTTGTTCTGTGATATCTATTTGGGTATACATTTTAAAGCATGTAAAAATGTTTATTTTATCTAGAAATGGTTGTATTTGAGTGGTGTGATTGTTATAAATTATGGGATATCCTCTTTCTTATTTTGTTTGAATATTTATATAAGTACATTGTTTAGTTATCATGTTCATTTTGAGAGTATATGACGTGTATGTATTTAAAAAATGGGAAAACCCTAGATGGGTTGCTTAGGAATCTATTGAATTTATTTATAATCTCTTGGGAATTCAGTTTAAAGTTTGTTTTAATTAAGCTCTCATTGTTGATTTAAAATATTTGTTTTTATTGCATTTTTCTATGGTAGAAATTTACTCTCTTAAGGAATAAACTTTACTTCAATAGAAATTAGATAGAATTGTTAATAACTTATTTGGTATATTTATAAAAGGATCTTTTCTTCTATAATGTAGAATGTTTGAATTTGTGTATTCACCTATATAATATTATAGACTTATATTGGGTATAGATGGAAACCAATTAAGATATATTAAGGATTTGTTGGTTGTACATGGCTACCAAACATTTTATAGCAAGGTAATTAAGTTACCTGTATAGTTTTGACAATACTTGGTGGAACAAGTGGAATAGTTTCTAGCCATAATTTTTTTGATGTAATAGATGTTTGTGATGTTCTATGGAAATCACTGAGATGGATTTTTATCTTTTATCTATTTTGAAACAAGGTTTATAATACTTATTGACTCTCATACTTGTAACATTAGTTATCATTGTTTATATATTTTGTATTGGTTGATGTAGTTTTGTAATAAATTTAGTTGGGTATATGTTTTATTTATCAGTTGGTATCCTAGGGTTTAACCATTGTTTTTACATCTCTCAATGTTTTTTTAAGGTCATAAAAATGTACTTTTAATCATTAATGATGATTTATAATATGAGAGGTTAAGTATGGATAATACTAGCATACTTAACCGTTGAGCTATCCTGGTTTATGTTGTGTTGGGCTATGTTGTTTTTACATCTCTCAATGTTATTTCTTCATCTAGGGGATTTCTATCTTCTACATTTTACATTTATCCATATGAGCTTGTATAAGGAGTTTATGCTTCTTTATTTTCAAAAAAACTCAACATCCCTGCTAGTGTAGGTTTTATGCACCTAACACCAGTTTGGGAGGGCTATCTTATAGATGTTGATCTTAGGCAATTTATTGGGTGAAGGTTTTGACTGATTGTGGGAATGGTTTTAATTTCTATTGTGTCTTTGGTAATTGAAGTTAATTTTTGAAATCTCTACACTAGAGCTACCGATTTGCCTTTGAAAACCAAGGAAGTCATTACTTATTCTTACACCCTTCATTGGATGACATCCAACTCATTTTTGGTAGACTCCTCATGTATGCTATGAACATTATTAGCAATTAATAGTGTTATTTAATATGAATATAATTTTATCTTAACCAACCAAAATTAATTCACTACAAACTTCATGGACCAACAAAACACTGAGTAGTGTGAAAAACAAGCATTTATTCAAATTTAATGCAATTTGTAGAGATTTGTAGCCATCTAACATTAGTCATAGTTTGGATAGGTGATATTTTAATAAATAAAATTCTAAGAAATCATGAATAAAATACTTGAAATTAATCATCATAGCCCTAGAAAATAGATCTGGATCATTCTTTAAACCAAATGACATTACCTTATA
Organism: Torreya grandis; assembly: GCA_037957365.1. Taxonomy (NCBI): domain Eukaryota; kingdom Viridiplantae; phylum Streptophyta; class Pinopsida; order Cupressales; family Taxaceae; genus Torreya; species Torreya grandis. The sequence goes on from JARHVA010000018.1 coordinate 4,248,858, forward strand.
TGCAAAAGATCCCCATTCAGTTGTAAATGTTGTTTTGACCTGATCCTTCTCTATGATGGGAATTTGATGATAGCCATTAAATCCATCCATAAAGAAATATAATTTATTTCCTACATCTAATTCTATAACCTCATCAATGCAAGGTATTAAAAAGGGATTATTGATGCAAGCATCATTTAATGCACGATAATCTCTACATGCCTTGATCTCACATAATTTTTTAGATTGTACAACCATAATATTTACACAATACACCTTTTTGATTAGATAAATGATACTTTTTTCTTGAATTTGATCTAGCTTAACCTTCACCATTAAATTTATGTAGGTATTCATTCTATATGGATTCTTATTTATAGCTAGTGCACACTCTTTGAGTTTAATGTGCATCTCCCCCAATGATGGATCTACCCGTTTCAACTCTACAAATTTAGTGGTAAATCTTACAAACAAAAAATATTTTATTTGTTCAACTTGAAAATATATAAAAAAGTATTTATACATAACTATATGCCAAAAATATTCCATATATAATAGGGAAGGCATTAACCTATGATCCCTATCAAATAGGGTTACAGATAATAATCTTCCCAAATTTGATGTGCGAGTTAAAATATACTTAAGATGAACAATATAAATAGTTAATAACAAATTAGATATTTGACCTACTATAATGAATAACAATAAATTACTCATTTACATTTATTTAATAATTGTGAATTAATCACCCCTAGCTTAATGAGACTCCCTATCAACTGTCAATATAGAGTTGTATTTACCTATGGTGATGGATATACTCAAGACAACTAAAGTCTTCTAATTGGTTTGAAATCCATCATGCAAAAACTATTGAGATTTGTCCTTGCATATTTGAGATAAGATAAAAATATGTGATTTTCTCTTTACCAAACTTTTAAACCAAGACAATAATGTAGAATTCCAAGATATCATGTCAAATGATCAATTTGTCTCATTATTTTTGGACTCAATCATCTTTATTCAACTATTAGTGATGACTAGATCATTGACATATATAAACTGATCAATATCTCCCACCTTATTGTTTGAAGTGGAGATTGGGATCATGTATATTCCTTTTAAATCCATGTTTCAATATATGTTCGTTAATTTTTATATACCATTCTTGGGGAGCCTATTTAAGACCATACAGTGATATGACAAGGCTATAAACTTTATCTTATTTTCCAAGTATGAAAAAACCTTTTGGTTGAGACATGTAGACTTCTTCCTATAAATTTCCATTTTTTAATTTACAAGTCTACAAACTTTATCTTGTTTTCTAAGTATTATAAAACCTTATGGTTGAGTCACACATACTTCTTCTTGTAAGTCTCCATTAAGAAAGGCACTTTTTATGTTTATTTGATGGAATTTCCAACCAAACTATGTAACTAGAGAAAAAATCATCCTGATAGTTTTGATCTTAGTTATGGGATCAAATGTCACCTCATAATCAATGTTTTCTTTTTTGGTATACCCATTTACAACCAACTTTGCCTTGTGCTTGTTGAGACTGTCGTCTGCTTTGTACTTTATTTTGAAGATTCATTTACATCCGATTGGATTCTTTCCTAGTGTAAGGTCTACAAGATGCCATGTTTTATTCCTTATTAGTGAGTTATATTATACATTTGTGACATATTTGTAAGGTTTTAACTACAGGGCTTCTTGAACTATATAGAGCTTAACATATTCAATAATTATACTCATTAAGGCCAAATTGATCTCTCCTCAAGCCATATTATGAGTTCTTATTCTAGTAGTAGAAGTATCTATAACACCATTTTGTTTAATATCTCTTAGTGTACTTATATAATATTTAGGAATACATTGAGTGACACCTGTAGATGAATCATTGATCCCATTATTGTCTTCATCTATGGGATTGCCATCTTCTACATTTTATATAGAGCTAGATAAGCTTGTAGAAGAGTTTATTCTTCTTTATTTAAAAAAATTCAACATCCTTGCTAGTTTAGATTTTCTTGGTCTTCAGATCCATTAGTTTATAGGTAAGTGATTATTCATTATACCATAAGAAAATATAGTTTTATATCTTCATGTGAATTTTAATTCTCTCCTTTTTTAGAATGTGCATACTTGATTGACATCCAAAAATGCAAAGATGTGTTATATATGTATTTCACTCTGACCATGCTTTTTATGGTGTTACCCCATCAAGAACTATAGTGAGAACTCTATTAAGTATATATATTATGGTTTGATTGTTTCTACCCAAAATGCCTTTGTCATGCCTAAATTATGTAGCATAGATCACACCATTTTCATGATAGTACGATTTCTTTGTTGAGAAACATCATTTTATTTTGGTGTTTTGGAGATGCCATTTGATGATGAACATCATTTTATTATTAAAAACCTTTGAATTTATTATCATTGAATTACCCTAGGATCTAAGTGGAGGGTTTTAATTTTCTAACCAATCTCTGTTTCAACAATAACTTTAAATTTTTTGAAAGTTTCAAACGCTTGAGTTTTTATTTTTAGATGATAAACCCACATTTTTATAGATAAATCATCAACAAAATCATGACCTACTTAAATTCAACATTACTAAGTGTCATTAGTTCGCATAAATCAATTGTACTAGATCAAGTTTTCCATGGGCTCAGTATGTAATTTTATAAATAGGATCTCTATGTTATTTACATGCTAAGTAGTTTAAAAATTTTATTGTACCTTTTAAAAGAGGTGGTAACCCTCTTACCATGTCAAAACAATAGAGTGTATCAAGATATCTAGAGCTAATGTGACCAAAAATTTAGTGCCACAATTGTGTTGAGTTAGTTTCCTTTGCAACAAGTGCTTGATTATTATTCTAAATGAAACATTCAACTCACATTGGATGCTCATGCAAAATGTTTTGATATAAAAACATTTGAATTTTTGTAAATCATTATACACTACAAGATATTCATCTTCAAAACCAAAAACTTGGATAAAGTCTTATTGAACTCATGCCTAATATTTAGTTTCTTGCATGTTCTCTTGATCCATATAACAAGTGGTTGGAATTGCTACCAAAGTGTATCTAAAAACATGCACCCAATATTTAAGTTTAACACCTTGTGTAGACCATATGTCTATGCACTAGTGTATATACAACTTTAGACACTGTCCTTCTTGAAAGAAAAACCAATCTATTATAACAGTGTTTGGTAGCTGAAATCATGCTTAAAAAAATTAGCACGATTCATCCCATGGTAACTGAGTTTTTCTATGAACTACCCACCATGTTTCCAATAGTTACCTTTAACACATAATTGAGTGCATTAACTCTCTACTCTCCATTAGGTACATGTTGCTTCAATTGAAATATAAATTGATTGAGATAATTATAAATTATTCTAGTTGTTTATATTTAGTGGTAGACACCATTCATAGTGTTCTCACCTCATGATCACCCTAGACCCAATTCAACATATGTGTATTTAAATCACCACTTATCAAAGATGTCGCTTCCCAAGGTAAGGTACCTCTTAGAGTAGGATCTATTTAATCCATAGCTATCACACCTATATTATATAATAAATCTACCTTAGACCAAGTTGGTGATCACATAAAATGTAACCTACATTATTTAATCTAAAACTCATGTGCATGCAACATTATTGTATCTGATCTATACACAAACTATTCAGTTGGATGCAATTAAAACTTAACATGTTGGTTTAGTATTGAAGAATCGATATTCCATTATTCACATAAAAAAAATTATCTGCATTCACCTTTAACTAACTATTATCCTCATATGCATGAGGTGATTTAGGTTCTCTAGGAATAACATATGGCTTATGCTCAGACTTAATCAAAAATATCACAATTATACCATCTCCTTGGTACACCTCCAATTGCTTTTGCACCATATTGATAATAATTTGATGATCATAATCCCATTTCATACTAACCAAATGAGGATAATGGATCTCATCAATTTTCATGTTAATTTCATCAAGATATCCTCATAATCTTAAGTCAACACCCTTGATTTTTACATCTTCTAGTCATCCAATCAATTCTACTCTTCCATATTCTACAAGACTGAGAGTAACTAGACTATAAATCGGTGTTGGTCAACCAATATCCTCCCATGTAGATCTGGGTATCATATTTATTTACTCCCAAAAGCAAATACAACATCACGTACTTCATGCCCTATGAGTTCAATATCCATTGTAGATTTAACATCCCATGGATTTTTAGTTTTTACATACCATACCACCTTGTCAGTATGTCATTTCCCTCATTATACACACTCAAATAGATTATGCACCAAATTTTTAATGTTCTATAAAATATCTTCACTTCTTAAGGTTCTCAATAGCTTCAATAAATCTATTAATGTAGTCACTAATCCTTCTTATTGCATTATGTGCACAATCTACCCATACATTTAAGCAACTATAGTTATAGCATTCCCTTCTGACGCATTTTGTTATTGTATGTATTGTAGGACTTGTGACACTTTAAAAACCAAAACATTTTAGATTTCAAGCTTAAGATACTTATCCTATTGGACCTTCTTGATTCTTTGATCTTGTGGCATCTTTAATGGTGGAAATAATTTCTCTATTATTATTTCCTAGTGACTATTTGCATGAATGCATTCTCCCTAGGTTGCAAATTTATCATATTTACATTTTACATAAGTTTTTCTTTCCTATATTTTTATAATAATATATAATATTATGTATGATATTGTCCTAAAACTCTATAATATACAAAATACATTTTCTTTTAAGGATTAGTAAAGCAGTTTCATGTGAAGTGGTTATATTCACCACACAGATAACACTAGATTAGTTGATTTGTTTATTGGTTATCATTATTCTAATTTACCTAGTATCCCCCATGGTATCCTCCCATGAATGCTCCTTAGTTTTACTAAAAACTCTAACCTTATAATTATTTCCCCTCAAACCCCTCGATTGTTGTTATTGCACGTCATATCCACCATACTATCATTAAGGTGACGTTGGAGCCCAATTTGATTATTAATGTTGATGAATTAAAGTGTTCCATGAGTAATAATATTGATAATGTGGATATGCTAACGTCCATCCATCCAAACCATGGGTTTGATATTAAGGATACAAATGCATCCACCTAGGACCACCTTGTGTCACATTAGCCATTTCCACCTCTGTTCCTAGAATACCTTGAATTGTAGTAGGTATATGTTGCAATGTGACTACATAGATATTCTCGGTGATATATTCATTTAGTTATTATAAAGAAAAATAAATTTTATCATCATGGTTAATTGACTTTAAAAAATTACAAGACAAGTTTAGTGGGTTTTTAATAAACTACTACAATAAATGGTACTTTGAATTTGCATGTCCTAGTACTTTGCATATGTCATAGAATTCAATTTTGAATTTATGAAAATGATTCCTATGATTTTATTCCTTACCACACTCCATACACCATAGACCTAACTTGGGATTATTGATTTCATGAAGCTCATCCATATTTTTGAGAAAAACTTATATCTTCTTCTAAATTTTATAACTAGTTAATGGAGCATCTCCATAATCTTCAATCTATTCAACCTAGAGCATAGCTGCTCGAGCATCAGTCTTAGTTATAAAATATGACTTCACAATAGAAAATATAGTTCTTGATCATATTCATTCTACAAACCAAATAGGTTTACCTTTGTTTCCATGATAAAATCAATTTGTTCATTACATCTAAAAATATGTGATCATATTCCATATTGATTCTCTGCTTCATTATTGAATCTCCTTAAGATCTTGAATGGTCTGACTTGAACACTTCATATTTTATTTTATTATTAAATGATCTTTAACTTATTTAAGTCCTAGGAAATCAACATCCCTTTTATAAATTAACTCTAGATCTTGACTTGTTAAGGCTCCTACGAGTTTGCACTTCTTCACATCTTGAACGATCACTCCCTTAACTCACCATTTCATATCATAGGTTAGTAAATATTGTTCAGGGTTAGAATACCCATCATATGGAGTTAAATAAATAAACATTACTATGTTAAATTCCATGTTTGGTGTACTTATAACTACTCCTATGATCTTTTGTGAATTAGTTTTTATGAGTGTCTTAAGGCTAGTTTTAAAATTGAATCTATCCTCTTTTAACCTCTTCTTGTCTGTTTATTTCTTAGTTTATGTGTTAAATTTACCAAAGTATATGTAAATGATTCAAACCAATTTCTATTTATCCCTTCCTCTACACTTTGATTTTTTATTTCTAATGATAGATTTGGCTCGGGGGATGCGTACTCTTGAAATGAATGATCCATGTCTATAATTTATTTTGTCTATGATCTTAAACCTGTGATGCTTCTGTGATTTTGCATAACTTCTTCTAGAGAATATTCCTTCCCTGGACAAATAATATCCTTTATTGTAACTGTTACCTACTCATATATTTTAATTATTTTATTGTTATTCTACTTTCTTTTTTCTCTCCACTTTGATCCATATCCTCTCTATCTCAATTTTTGTTATCTTCCTTCTTGGGACCTTCCATTCCTTGCTCTACATAATCTTGACATTCTCTAATTTCTATAAATTTTGTATCCTCTCTCTAGGCTCCACTCTCTTCAACATCCTCTATTTTACTCCTATTCATATTCATAGTTAAATTTAGACTAATTGATTTATTCAATCTTCTTTGTTGTCGTAGTTATCTTTCTAATCCCAAAAATTTCTTCTCACTTTGACTTTATGGGTTATCCATATTTTGGGTTCAGGTTAAAGTTACTTTACTCAAATCTACATCATTCATTATTACATCACACACACACCCATAATGCCTAAAGTGACTACTCCATGTTGGTAGGGGTAAGCACCATGGACTTTTAACAATTAAAATCTTGGTCAAAGTAGGTAGTTGTTGAAGAAACTTTCCTTGGATTCCTATCACAAATAAGTCTTGTGTAACTTCAAAATCCAAATACCCTTATACAATGAATTCTATGATGTAACCATCAATGGTAGTCTTATCCCAATGTTCTACAACATGGGTCCAATCAGTATCTAGATTCCATGGGTTGTCTAACTTTTATTCTATCTAAATTAGAAAATTTGTCCTTCTTATCTAATTATAATAATTATCCAATTTGGATAACCATTGATCCATAAACTTAAATAATTATTACGCTAACGTAATTTGATTTTGATTTTGCTTTACAATTTTAATTTATATAATATTTTAAAAAAATTGACTTACAAAACATGAATTTAAAAAAATAATTCACAACATTCAACACATAATTTGATAACAGAGTTTAGCATGAAGGCCTACAACTTTGGGTCCAATATCAACCAATGTATTAGGAAAAATGCTTGAAAAATACTCACAAACATCTCCAAAATGAAAAGTGAACAACTACAAAATTGTTCTTTAGGCAAAAATAACCTTAGTCTCTTTTCATATTTTTTATTGATTTTACATCTACCTCCCTCTGCACAAGATTATTTATGCCTTTATCCTTTAACATTGGTTTCTAAGCTTCTTGATGTATTCAAATACAAGTTTTTGACACTTTAAATAGGGTTCCATACCATGGGTTTGATGGTGGGACACTTATCCTTTTATTCAAGTGATAAGGGTTTGAAACCCATCCTCTACATTTTTGTGACTTATGTATATCAATAATCCCACATTGGTAAGTTGGTAACTATTATAAATTTTTAAATACCACAAAACTTGTGGTATCACATGCCAAGTAGTTGGCAATAACATGGATTTTGGTGGGGTTTGGAAAGTATGTGGTGATTTCATGGATGTTTGGAGATTCACGTGGATGTTTAGGCATGAAACGTGAAAGATAAGACATGAAACAAGAATGGAACATGTGGTCACATGAAATTTAGTGTATAACACATGGAAAGGATGTTGGTGAAACATGTAATGTAGAGTTACATGGCATTTACATGGAAATGGTATGGTTATTTTGTTTGTTTGGAACATACAAGAAGTAATATAAAATTAGACCATGGTAAAATAAGTGGTGGCAAGCCATGTGGTGGCTTAAGGACCCACCACATGGTCCAATATCCTCTCACCACTTGTCATCCACTTGCCACTTATCATTCACTCACCACTTGTCATCCAACTGGATGTTCTGTTCAAACCCCATTTTTTTTATTTACCTGATTTGATCTTCAATGCATAATAACATGTGCATACAAACTCCATTTTATGAACCATAAAATGCACCAAAAATCTCTTGATATGTTTTTTGAATTGGAACTATTCTTGAATCATTCCATCATGATCAAGTTCTATAGTTTGACAAACTTTGACCTAATTTGACTAGTTTGATTGGAACTTTGACTAACTACATATGGAGCATATGAGCTTCATTTTTTGCATTCTACATACCATTATAAAGATATCAATGGGCCCTAACAATGGTGTAAGTTTTTATATGTTTTAGGAACTTTTTTGAATTTGATTTTAGATCAATCTGCTCCATTAAGAAGGATTTTTGTCCTCAAAAAGCTAGTACTGGACCTGGTACTCCATGTGAGGATATTTGCATGGTTTTGGCTCTCGACTCTGGCTCAGATGATTCCCTAAATGTTAGTTAGTTTCAGGTCTTTTGATTTGGACTTTTTCATGTCACTTGGTGTTATAATTATCACCATTTTACAATTGCATGCTTAGGGTTTTACACAATAACACAGTTTTTACAAATGTTGCCCTTCTTGGGTCTTTGTAAATACTGTAATGATTAAAAACATTTCCCATAATTGGCTCTTATACATGTATAAATAATCCATATATTCAGGTCTTACAAGCATGAAGGAAATATATATGTATGTTTGCACACTCTAAAATATATAGATTAAAATATACAACTTATTTCTTGAGTTGTTCCTGATGCTTCTCATCGCAACATCTTTATGTTACCCTACAGTGTTCTTGTCTACAATATATATGATTAAAATAACACTGAAGGCACCATTTACCTATAATGGTTATTGTCGATGTACTTGCATTAGATATTCTATCCTATCTTTTACAATGCTATACTGATTTTCCTTTTTGGAAAAAGTTACATATCGCAAATACAAGTATGGTTTACCCAAGATAATAATGTCATTAAACTGAAGTGGAACCACATCTAATTCAATTTCATCTAAAAAGTGGAAGGTAATATGAAACCCAAATTTATTGGTTTTACTTACATATACACTATTATCATCATTTATTCTATCTAGAGAATAGGGTTGGAAATGTGGCTTAGTTTTCAAACCTAGGGTTTCTATAACATCTTCTAAGATTAGATTCTTTTGATAAATTTTTATCAAAAATATCATCTATCTCTGAATGCTTGACAATTATTCTTTTAAATAATTGTTGCTTACCTTTTTAGGGTGTCAATTTGTGTACTGTCAGCTTTTCATTGACTACCGTCTCCTTTGTTGATGTTATCTTAGGTTCTATTTGACAAGATTCTATCTTATACTTCATTGAAGATGTAGTTATAACCTTTGCCTTAGGTTTTGGATAAATTTTCTTATCTTCTTTTAGCATTTTCCCCTTAGCATTGAAGTAAAAACCCAGCTTCATGTCTTCTTTAGGTAACCTCATTTTTTTAGTTTTCTTAAAATTCCTTTTAGGACTCTCTTGTTCATAATCAAAAAAATACATTTGAGTATTTCTTATTTTTATATCTTGATGAATCATTTGAATATTATTCATCCAATGTAATGATTGCATCTTCAAAGAGTATTTCTATCTCTTCAAGATGATCTAGCTTGTTGCTCAAGTAATCCTTCAACTCAGCTTCTTGGGACATTTGTCCTTCACCTCTATATCTTAATCATGCATGGAGTGGTCTCTTTTCCATTTGGATTAGCTAGGCAATCCCTTGACCATTAATGCCAAGGTCTTTTCCTTTGAATCCCATTTTAGTTAGCAACTTAGAACCTATTCCTTTCATGTGCTTTTCAAATGTATCAACACATGACTTCAATAAATGTTTAAGGTTAGTACATTCAATATCCTTAACATTATCAATAGAGCTATAAAAGTTGATTTCATTATTTTCATCTTCAAAATGTACATATGAATATACATTGATAATTGGATCATTATTTACTTCCAGACTTACAACATCATTTTCATTGATAGGACTAGCAGGAGTATATGAATTAGAAGAATCACTACTATAACTAGAATGTACTTTTGTTTTCTGGCTTGTCCTAAACTAAATCTTGTAGGTATGATTAGTTTTCAGTTGGATTCCTTCTCCTGATGTAGTGTTGCTAACATGTTGAGATATGAGATAATAATGTCCCAAAGTTATCTCCTCAGCTTCTCATATAACTTTGTCAAGAGATACTTGATCAAATAATAATCCTCTAATGCCAAAATGTAGGATGCCATAATGAGTCACATATCCACGTACTATGCCATCAGTTCCTCCAAATTTCTTAGTGTGGGGTATTGGAAGAGTCCTTAGTTTTAGACATTGTGCAAGACCTTCAGTAATATAACTAGCTCCAGAACTCTAGTTAAAATAGATTTGCATGAACTTCCCCTCAACAATAGCAGTGCAGTTCTACCTTTGAGTATATTCAAAGCATAGTATAATATCTGGCACTTCCATCGACAAGAACTATCACATTAGAGACTCTAGAGTTGCTTGAAAAGGTACTATTGGTCATATTGATTGACTGCTACTGGATACAACTAGTGCCTTGCCTCTCTCCTTGTTCCATCTTCTAGACCATAATGGAGCCTAACTAGCGTATATAATCTAGCATTATTCAGCAATATGACCTCACTAGGCATAATGTCCACAAATCTTTGAATATTCATGCATCCTCTTCTTCTGTTAATGTTCTTGATATAGTTCTACTCATAGTGTAATAATGCTCTATTAAAACCTCATGATTTGATGCTCCTATCGTTGCTCTACCACTTGCCAACTTTACTCTTGGGCTTGTAAGAATTGCATTATCACAATGATAATGGAATTCAGTAACAATTGAATATGAGCTAGCATTGGATCCATTGTTCTACAATAATTGATTTTGATTAAAACAATAAAATCACAAATTCACCCATAAATTTAGTTTCGATATCAAAATTGATGCACTAGAATAATGCCTAAATAGAAGTTTACCTAACACACTAACACTCTGATACCAAACTTATTCATAAACTTAAAGCAATATTATGTTAACATAATTTAATTTTGCATTACAATTTTAATTTATGGAATAATTTAAAAAAATTGACTTACAAAACATGAATATAATAAAATAATTCACAACATTCAACACATAATTTGATAATGGACTTCAGCACGAAGGCCTATGACTCTGGATTCAACATCAGTTGATGTATTAGGAAAAATACTTACAAATGTCTCTAAAATGAAAAGTGAACAACTACAAAGTTTTTCTTCAGGCAAAAATAACCTTAGTCTCTTTCTAGACTTTTTTGTGATTTTTCCTCTAGTTCCCTCTACACAAGCTTCTTTATGCCTTTAGCCTTTAACATTGGTTGTTAAGATTTTCGATGCATTCAAACACAATTTTTCAACACTTTATATAGTGTTTCATACCATGGGTTTGATGGTGGGACACTTATCCTTTTATCCAAGTGATAAGGGTTTGAAACCCATCCTCTACATTTTTGGTGGCTTATGTATATCAATAATCCCACATTGGTAAGTGGGTAACTATTATAAATTTTTAAATACCAAAAAAATTATGGTATCACATGCCAAGTAATTGGCAATGGCATGGATTTTAGTGGGGTTTAGAAAGTATGTGGTGATTTCATGGATGTTTGGGGATTCATGTGGATGTTTAGGCATGAAACATGGAAGCTAAGACATGAAACATGAATGGAATATGTGGTCACATGTAATTTAGTGTATGACACATGGTAAGGATGTTGGTGAAACATGGAATGTAGAGTTACATGGCATGTACATAGAAATGGTATGGCTATTTGGTTTGTTTAGAACATTCAAGAAATAATATAAAATTAGACAATGGTAAAATAATTGGTGGTAAGCCACATGGTGGCTTGAGGACCCACCACGTGCTCCAATATCCTCTCACCACTTGTTATCCACTCACCACTTACCATCCACTCACCACTTATCATCCAACTGGATGTTATGTTCAAACCCTAATTTTTTTACTTGCCCAATCTGATCTTCAAGGTGCAATAACTTGCACATACGGGATCTATTATGTGAACCATGAAATACACCAAAAAGATATCTAGATGTTTTTTTATTGTGACTATTCTTGTATCATTCTATAATAATCAATTTCTATAGTTTGACCTACTTTGACTAGTTTGACTGAAACTTTGATTAGCTACACAAGGAGCATACGAGATCCATTTTTTGCATTTTGCATACCATTAGAAAGGTGTAAATGGGACCTACATAATGGTGAAAGTTTTGATATTCTTCTTGACCTTTTATAAATTTACCTCTAGCTCAACCATGTAACTAATAACCCAGGCAATTCACACCAAAAGATTTCATAAATGTATCTGTATATATGCTCTTGAATAACTCCTTAAGTCTTCCCAATTCTTTTTACTTTTCTTCTAAAAAAAAATTTATTCTTTCATCTATCCATCTCTCCAAATTTCTTTGTCCCAGTAGCCATCTCAACATTTTTTAACAAAATATTCCACACTCACCACCCCATTATTAGTAGAGGTTCCTGTAAAATCCATCACATAATAATACATGGATAGTCATGTGATAAATGAAAAAATAATTTAATAGACTAAAATTCAAATTGAACTTATCTATTAATTAACTAAAACACAATAAGGGAGGCATGAACCAAAGACTTATTAAATACAAAACCATCACAAAAATCTACATAACTAGCAGATTTAGAAAATAGAGCATCACTATGCATAGAACAATAATAAAATACATACAATGGAAACTATTTCAAAACTATATATTAATCTCTATCACATCATAACCATTTCACAATATAACTGAGCATTACATATAGAGTTTTACAAATTGATGTCGCTTCATATTCCAAACTTTTAATACATATATAGGAAAGACTCTTCACATTCTAAATCCTTTTTTATGCCTACAAGGCTTGATTACATACAAAAAGGTATACAAGATACAAAATAGTGTAAGTCACACATGTGTCTATCAATTACATTATGTAATTTTGGTAGCCTTTTTCTACTCCCAACAATGATGCCCCATAGGTGAGTAGATATGATTGTGTATGAATCCATGTTTTTTTGTTTTTTATTAATACGTATCGAATAAGATAGATAAATAACATAAGAATGCATGATATCACACTTGAACGATACAATCAAGGTTCGTGACTAGAGAAATGAGATGCAGAGGATTCTAAACAATGGATTCCATAAAAAATCAAAGCATGTTATTTTTTAAAATCCTGATAAATGTGTTACCATCATCAAGATAAAAATGTGAGGGCTTAGAATGGGATAAATAATAAAATAGACAAGGCCAACGAAACATATAAATCAACATAAGACAAGTGTCTATAAGAATATCAATGAAAATAGAAGGTAAATGCCAACATATCAATTGAGGAAGACAAAATAATGCAATCAATCTTAGGAGAAAGCCACATCTAAGGCATGACATATATAATAATAAATCTATGTATAATACTATGGTACAATAAATATGTGTTGATGAGACCCAAATCCTAGTAATTGAAATATAGATGGCATGATACCAAGGTGTAATAGATAAACAAATATTAATCACAAGGAAAGTGGTATAAAATACGCAGCCATGAAATAATGATATCCAATAAATTCATGTATATTTCCATGTAAATAATTTATATATGTATACTCTATGTAAGTAAAAATGCAATATATATGATCTATGTAAAGTAGCTCGATATAATATCTTGAGAAAAATCTAGAAAGATATCACTATGTAATAATTACTAGTGTATAGAAATTATAGGTGAGGAATGAATAATTCCCTAATCATATATAAGTTTAATACCCTACATCTCACCCACTCAATGCATAATATGAGAGGATCTCATGGAAACATGAATATAAATACCTCTAGTATAGGTAAAATAGGGATGATATCCATCATATGACAAGATAAAGGTAAAGACATTGTTGATATTTTTTATCTTTTATGATTTGTTTGTGTTTTTGGATCTAATATTTTTTGATACTTTATAATTTTGATATTTAATACACATAATAAACTGTATATAATGATGTATCATTTTAGCACTAGATTTATGTATGAATAGTGTATGAGTATTGCTCAAAGTGTAGTCATTAATTTATATATGTGACATGGTAAGTGCCAAAAGTGGAATGAAATAAGTTAAAAATAAATACATCATAAATAAGAGAAGCACCATGAATGATGAGGCTTAAATCCAATGTTTACTTCAATCAAGTATGTGTCAAAAGTCTAAATATGTCATATATACTTGGACTCTAAATATGTGGTAACACTATTAAGTAAATGATTAGATGCATTAAAACCATATTAAATTAAAATATAGAAAACAAAATTATCGTACAAGTAAAATTTTGTAATATGTATGCATTTAATATCATGTTATGCCTTTGAATCATTAATTTATGTAGTGGAGGTTCTTGGTATCCCACTAAATTGTCTCATCATAATATATATAATCATCATCATCAGAATTTTGGATACATAAATATTGATCATTGGTCTTGAAGTTTTTTTGTTTTGAATGTACCTTTAGGAGGCTCATCCTCTTTGTAAATAGTTCGCTTTCCTAGGAATTTTTGAATAGGAAACATAATTTTTCCTTTGTGAATTAGCTCTTGAATCTTGTTTCTCAAATTAATGCATTTATTTATTGACTGCCCCATTTTCATATGATATGAAAAAAATTATTTGTCTTTGTAAGATGGTGGCCTATGGTTTGAAAATATTTTGCACATAAAAGGAAATTTGATCAAGTTTTTGTCCATCAAGTCCTTTAGTATAGTGCATTAATTCTTGAAACATTACATGGATTTGGTTGTAATGGTTTCAATGTCTTGTAATGTTTATTTTACCTTGGTAGTAAATGAAATATTGGAATAGTTATGAGTACTATATTTTTTTATCCCCTAGTACTTGATGTGGATTTTGGGTTTTATTAATTATTTTTTCTCTAGAATGGTGGCTTTATGCGTGAGACAAGTGAATGGTTTGTAAATTATCTAAGTAGTTTGTCCTTAGTAGGTTTTATTAGGATATTGATGAAGATGTGTTGTATTATAATATCAAATTATTGATAAATAAATGACCTCATTTGACAAAAAAATTATAAATATTTAGTCTTGCATTTGTTCATTGGGACCTTATGTAAGATGTTCAATACTTTTGAATGTAGTTCTAGGTCCATTTTTGGTAATGTATTGATTTAGGAAGACTTTTTCTAAATATACCATTGATTCTTGGGAACCACTTGGAAAAGAATATAAATAATGTAAGGCATAAAAAACCAAATTTATATGAAAAAACTTAATCATCATCAAAGGATAGTCCTCTAATCACTTATAGAATTTAATGTTGAATAAAGGTGCACTCGAGAATCTCCATGACCATCAAATAATTTAAATTTTATAAAGAGAAAATCATGTAAAATTTTATGTCAAATATGTCCTTTTGGATAAGGACATAAGTTATTATATTTTTTATCATGGTATCCTCAAATATTTATCATTCTAAGGATAAAATATGCACTTATCTTTGCAAACTACCTACAACATGCATCATAGTCACTAACTCATGTTTAGTAATGGTTGTACAATTGGTAGGTTTATTTAAATGCTAAGTATCACAATTGATGTGGCCATAGATATATTATTTCTCATGGGAGTAGGATTCAAACACTCTTTACATAACATGGAATATTTAAGAATACATATGTAAACCCTACGGGTTTCTACATGAGAAACATTCGCATTAATTACATTATTAATTTTATGCATCATTTTATAAATTGTTAGGGTTTGCAAGAAATTTTTATTTGAAAGATTTATCAATTTAGACATTATCTTCATTATCCTTTGAAATTTAAAAAAAAAATCATAGCATCCAAGAAA